>JABBOT010000011.1:11281490-11641616 GCA_016165875.1 Acanthopleura granulata | reverse complement strand
GTGTAGTTTTAACGGAATGGAGTTTTGTCTCGTAAAACGTCCCGGAGAGTCTTTCTCCGTTCAAATCGGGTAATGTATACACCACAGGTTACCGGGGATGACGTGCTACAACACGGAAAATTTCTTGACTCCAGTTAGATAGGTAAGACTTCTCAAAAGTTCTCTTGACTTTACTAATCGAGATCTCCTATTTTATAACGATTGTGTACATTACTCCCTTGCAGATACTGGCGGATTTTATCATCTGGCCATCCATCCTCTTAAGCCGCATTCTGAAAATCGATGATCACCTTAGGTTCATCCAAACGCAATGCTGCTTGGTCAACTGTAATTTTGCTATGCACATCCATATAATGTAATGGCTCGAGACACGGATGCCGACTGTACTAGCTGTACTAGCTGACTGGGAAATTTCTTCATCTGTTTTCCCAAGTATGGCTCGTATACGATGGCACGCCTTGGTTAGGTCTTTCCACATGTCAGCTCGAAAAGTGACACCTCCTTTCTTAGGATAATATTTTCCCTGATGCTTTATTACATCCATTGTTTAATATTTGCATACCACAAGCGTTCACCGGTTTGCGGATTCGTATATGTTGACAAACTGAGGAAAATGTCCTCAGGGGAAACAGCTGTTCTGATGGTACGCTAATTTTATCATCTTCACTAACTGGTATAGGACCGGTTACTATTCGGCGGGTTTTTGATTGAAAGAGGCTTTCAAACTTGTCCCAGGCATCCACTGGAATGGCTATACTCCGCTGGACAGGTTGGTTCATACATTGAAAGAAGGTGGTTTTATCTTCAGCAACTCAAATACGACATCCGCTGGAAATGTCAATATCATGAGTTTTGAACGAATTCTTCTTGTCCGATCGAGAAAGTTTAATCTGCTTCTTAGGCACGGGCTGTGCATCTGTTCTTTCTTTGTCCGTTAGAACAGTATTCACCACCCCAGTTGTTGTTGTTAATGGCTGCGGTTTACTTTTCGGCATAATAAAAAAGTAAGTAAGTCAGGCAGTGCTAGTTGACGATCTGAAGCCTAACATACGCGCTCGTGAGTGTGTGTTTTCAGCGTTTGGTATAATGCCAGAAATATCACACGAAAGTTTGTTTTTCTTTTCAGAATTTAACATAATGCCAGCTCGTGGGAATTTGGAATAATGCCAGCTCGTGCAATCCTTTCTCCCAACAAATGTCAAAAATGGGGATTCGCCGACAGATGGCACTGCAACGGTTTTCTCTTCAGTTCGCGCTGGCTCGCTGGATGAGGCGCTTTCTAAACAATAACTGAATCCACACGCCGGCTGGATCATATAAAAGCTCCAGCCTTAAGTATTTAAGTACTCATTCACTGTCGAAGCTGGAATTATCTCAGCTAAAATGAATTCATCCCCAGCCGATCGATTAAGAGACCTGGTAGACGCCTATGTCAGGGCGTATGCTAAATATACCGCTAGTCAACGACTACATCAACACCCAATGCAAATTAGAGAAAGGGAGCTGGGGCAAGCCTAGTTGGAACTAGAAGGACTGTGACACGAGTTGGGGGAGCTGTGTGCGGCAGGCGTGGCGCCGGCACAGGAGGAGAAAGAGCCAAGTCAGGTGGAGACCGGCCAATCTAGCGGCGATGACGAAGTTGATGACGACCATGACCATGGTTTATGTATGTTCGTTTAATGTCTGTGGTTTGTCCATTTCATGTAAAACAAATTATACCAGGTTTTTATCTGCATATAACACTTTACATCTATACTGAAAAAAATTATGTATATTACGACTGTATAAAGTTTTTTCTAATGATTAAATTCATATGTCAAATAAAAGCTGATATTTTACGTTGCATTCTTTATATTTCTGTGCACACAAGTAACCTCTTGATAAGTCCTGTCTCTATATGCACGTATAATCGTATGCATCTCCCCCGAAAAGAGAACATTTTTATATAAGCACAATATAATACGTCTACAGATATGTCTTGTTAGTTTCATACACAGCTGACATAATATAAGCCAAATCCGTATGCTATAGTAACCCACGCGGATTGATAATTTCCCATCACTGTTCACAGCCTGTCCGCTATCAACCAATCAGAACAGCGGAATTCGTTTTCTTTTCGGTTCGCACTCATATAGTCTACATACAGTGAATTATACACGTGTGTTTCCATATGGATATAAAACAGCGATTGTGTGTTTATCTTTTTAATATTTTATACCCATCCTGGAAAGTTATGTATATTACATACCTATATTTTCTAATTACTAACATTATATCTAACTGAAAGCTGATATTTCACTCTATACTTTTACATTTCCGTACAAAAAGAAACCACTGATAAAACTCCAGCATCTATACGTACGCTTTTTGATATGATATAAACACAACACACCCATTTTTTTTTTCACACATGCGCTCTAAAAACCAATGTCTATCTACCTGTACACACGTAGATATTTTATTAATTTTTTAATCTTATTTCTACATATAATTTACAAGCTGATAACACGCCGTAAAAGCACAAGGATTGAAAATGCATAAAGTCTGTGTGGCAGTGTAACGGCTGTCGACCAATGAGAAACGTTGAAATTGTTCTCTCTTCGGGTCGCGCTTTTTGGCACATTTTCTAAGCATAGCCGACTGAAACGTATATAACGTATATAAGCCCGCCCGGCGCTAAGCATTTTCACTTTCCCACTCTTCAGCTTTGTCTAAGATGGAGGATATACTTATACTCGCAGGGGAGTACCTCCTAGCCTGGGTGGCCTGCTATAGAGCAATTCGGCGCTGTACCAGAGGGCGAATTTCATATGCGGAAGTCGTGATGGCCCTGGGAAGGGGGAGGACGGCGTGGTTGCCACGTAGTTTCGCCTACGCCAAAATGGAGGAGGCCCAGCGTTAGCCCGTCGCCTATTTTACCTAACCTACGGTAGGCTGCCAAGCTACGGTGTACAAACCGTTTCCAAACGCCCTTGTCAGCGCCACCCATTCCACCAAAAGAACTTCAGATCTGAGCACAATATGTGGTTCTTGTTTGTTTTGTTTAATGTCTGTGATTTTGTCCGTTTTATGTAAAACAAAACAAAATCAGCCCTCCTGACATTCATTCGCGTTAATCGGTTTGCTAGCAATTTGCATACTTACATACATGTACACACATACAGCAAAATATACCAGGTTTTTATCTGCATACAACACTTGCATTTACATCCATACTAAAAAAAATTATGTATATTACGATTGTATATATTTTTGTCTAATTATTAAATTTACATGTCAACTAAAGGCTGATATTTCACACTGTACTTTTTTATATTTCTGTACACACAAGTAACCTATTAATAAGCCCTGTCTCTATATGCACGTATAATCGTATGTATCTCCCCTGAAAAGAGAACATTGTTTTTTCATCATGAAAAAAACAACAACTTCAATTTATAATTTAATATAATTTAAGTTACGTAAAATTTAATATAAGTTAATTTATATAATAATTCTAAATAATTTAGAATAACACGAAAACACAACGTCATCACACCTGGTGTATTACAACATTCACTCTGGCTCTGTGCCTCATTCAGGTGTATATACATTTTCCCTATTACTTTACCACGTGCATCGCACGTGATTAAAACACATCTTCACACCTGGTGTTCAACACCTGCACTGGCACCTTGCCAACCTGGAGCCTTGCCAAACTCCTTACATCACCCCAGGTCACCCCAATTGAGGCCACATGTAAGAGTTCGGTCAGATAAATGAAAGGGTGGAATTTTCCAATAGAAATATCATTTAACAGCAAACGGGAAATCCAATAGGAATCTCCTCAAGGTTAAAAGGACAGCTTCTGTCCCAACACACGCTAGCCGAGCGCCCTATTGCTTCCCTCAGGCAGAAATATCAAGCGATGGCTGTTGGATAAACTTCTGAACTACACGATCCTTTCAAGTTCAATTTCATTTATCCACCAAAGGTTTACAACAAGTTAGATGATATGGCAGTTGGAAAGGCGAGAATAAAACCCGTAGGGGCTTGTTTTAATTAACAATAACACACACAAAAAGCAATATACTGTCAGTGGAATATAACACAAAAGATATTTTGAATTACTAAATTAAACCACCGTTTCTAGTAAGTAAAGCTGCAAACTCCTTTAGTAAGCACACATGGACGGGCATGAGTTGAGATTCAGTTTATTCCATTGTCGAGGTCCTTTGCTATACAGGTTAAAGAGAGATGTGTTCAATGAAAAGGACGAACTAGGTTTAGAGTTGATTGTCTAGTAATATGATGATGAATATTTTGAATCCTTACAAATATCGACTGGAAATCTACAGGTGATAAATATGGATGATAAAAATGCTTATGCACAAGTAAGAGTATAAGAAAATCGTTCAATGAGTGAAGAAAAAGAATATAATGGGATTTAAACAAGAGCGCTGTATGCGCGTTACGTGCCTCATTGAACATCACACTGACAGCTTTCTTCTGAAGAGGAATTAATGGTTGTGAGTGAGAAGGATATGTGTTTCCTCAGTATATATTACAGTATGAAAGGTACGTTGAAACCTTTTCTGATATGAAATAATAAGCCGATGTTTCTTAAAATTATTTGGAATATTTCAGTCATATTAACATCCCCACCCCACCCATTCCCACCCACACCCAGTGGAGAAATGCCTTGGAGAAAAGGAAAATCCACACATAAAATATGAAAATTTAGGGTTTTAGCAACATAATCGACTCCACGTGTGAGCTGGACAAGATAAAAACAACTTTAAAGGGTAATTTAAAAATTAACATAAGTTTACTATTAAGCTTTTCAGAAAGATGTTCTGACAAATGTGGTGACATTGAAATAAGACAGGCTTGTGCATATTGTGCCGACATCAGGGGAAAGGCTTTAGAAGACCTTTAGTTACAGGTGCATGACGTCACCATTTTGTTTGAATTGTGATATATGAAACCTGTAGGAATTACGTATTTTTAGAAATGATTACTTTAACGTGCTCGGTAATTTTGGAGTTTCTTTAACTTACTAAAACTTGGTATTACTGGTATGCTGTATGTACGCCTGAATGCAACATATGTGCCCAGTACATCGACTATCACATAATGAATTATAGACCGGCGCCTGAAATATTCCTTCTTTCTGTATTACATATATTTATTAATCAGGCCTACAATGATCCAAATGTTGATACTTTTACACACATACACGGCAAGAATGACAAATAACCCATATCTGTTCTGTAGTTGGCACGGAAAACACCCTTTCAGGCCAGCAGATTACATTTTTCTTTTCAAAGAAGAGCTGCAGAAAGTCCATTCACCTCTGGAGTTCTTGAATGGTAAGCTGTTTCAGAGAAACATACTTAAATCAAAATAGATGCAAGAGAGAAAACGGCAACTCTTGCAGGTCCATTTAAGAATGAAGAGAGGGAGCTACTGTCGAGGTATTAAATGTAGAATATATAGTTAAACATTCAAATATTATGTTCTTAATGTTGACATCACTTTACCCGGGCAATTCCATGTTGGTACACTTAATTACTGTCATACAAATCCTATACCCAACTTAGAACCTCGAAAAACTGCGCATCACAATTTCATTCTCAAAACTGTGACATGTATTAGCAGCTACTGGAGATGAGCAACGAATCAAAACACAGAACTAAACTTGCATGAAAATGCTCTTGTTTATATACACATTTTTTCTTTGACGGAGGGAATCAGATGATGTAAATCACATATGATTACGATACATTCAATATGAAAATGATATACTATGATATGTCTTTGTCAAACAGATCTGGCACAGAGGAGGAAGTGACTGGGAAAGCTGTTCCCCTGCAAGAGATCGTTCACCTTATGCAGGATGCAAACATTGTGAAGAAAGAAGCAGAAAGTAGGAGAAAGGCGAATGAGATCCGTTCAACAGCGCTCCAAGGCCTTAAACTAAAGGGTAAATACCGTATATGAATAACACTGATTAAAGGAGATTATTGCAGTAAAAAACATAAATTAAGCGTTTTTATTTATTCAAGTCATCACTGTCCTCAATACTAGATCAGTCAGTCTTCTGCGCATAAATCTTAACCCCTCTAAAAGGGTTTATGTTGTGGTTTATAAATTTTATGTTTATGCTTTTTTCTTGTTTAAGTACGGTAAAAAATAATTGCAGCATGGTAAGTTTTATTTATAATTTTTAATGTGTCTAAATTATGATTGACATAGCTTTTCATTAGCAAGCAGCAAAAATTGTTAAATAGAATTTACTTGAATGGAATTTACATTTATTAATCAACCATCATACATGCCCTTGATATTTTTTTACAGTTTAATTGTGCTACTTGCTGTTATTCCAGCTGCCTCTGACGAACAAAGGACAGAAGTCCCAAACAATCCGAAGAAGGCACGTCTGTCTACATATAGATTACTGCAGTATTTAGTGGAAAAGAGGGATGGAGAGCTGAGGGTGAAAGAGTCAGACTTAGAGTGTAGGCGGGACGAACTGATTTTGGAGAAAGTTGAAGTTAGAGAGAGATTTGAATTCGAGAGAAAGGAGAGATGGAGGAGAGGAGGAGGATAGAGAAGACGGTATAGCATTTCTAGACATTATTAAGCAGCTGAACAATAATTAGATTAGAACAATTTTTTAATACTAACGCCAAAAGTCTGCAATTCTTTATTTCAACTGAAAATGTGCTGATATTAGTAATGTAAGTAAAATGTTTTATAGAAGTGGACATAACAATTCTAACACAACTTAGTCCTAAATTAAACATGATAAAGTAGTTGTTCAAGAAATATAAAAACGTATTGAAGTGTAGTCAAGGTCTAAACTTTTTTACTGCAATTAAATTGTATTTGAGGCTACAAATTTGTGATTAGAATATTGTAAGGGTACTACTATCGGAGAAGGAATCATGTCAAACAAATGTCTTGTTCAGTTCTCACCCAGCGCTAGACCTTACACATACAAAGAAACACGAAGACGCTTGACTGATTTCAATACATGTATTTGAACAAAATAGACTAATAGTACAACTGACAATAATATACAAAACAATACAGATAACTACAAAATAGTCGGTTAGCGAGCTATCGCAGCACAATGACCAGAAGCCTCCCATCGATGCGGTCGCTGTGAGTTCAAAACCAGCTCATGCTGGCTTCACGGTTTTTGCATACTTTTAAACTGAGGTAAAATAAATGCTTTTTAAGCTTTGGTTGATTTTCTTGATACATATGTAATTTCGTCCAGTGTCTTTCTTTTAAAACCTGAAAACAAGCCTACACAAGGTTCAAAACTGGTGTTGTGGAATTAAACTTATTCACACTTAACTTTCTGGATGGGGGTGTGGAGGGAAGAAATGACTACCAAATGCCAGGAACCAGACAGTACTGTAACCAAGCAGCAACAGCAGGATTTGAACACACAACCCCTGATTGGTAAGGACCAGAGGGATGCTTTAGACCAAAAAGCCAGTGAGTACCTGAACTGTTACAGTTTACTGATACTCTACAAAAGGGAAGACTGGCAAATTTCATGTAAGAGCACTTGAAGAGCTAAAAGAACACCGTCTTGCATTGCTTATTGCAGCTAAGACACGGCTACAGTGGATGCCGTGATAAATTGATGAATCCCTGTCAGTAGCCGGGACTGAACCAACAGCATATCAAAAGTAAATGACCCAAAATTTCGCACGTAAAACAAATGCATTTTTACAGGTAAATAAATGTTCTAAAACATTTTCCTCATAGGTTATCATCGCACCTTCCAAACAAACCTCAAAACAACATAAACATCTCTCAGATTCAGGTGAAGTGTGAAGGCAAAAAAAACACCAAGACAACAATGTGCTTAAAAAACCCCAGTGTGTATATATATATATATATATAGATCATATGACTTAATGAGCAGTATGTACAACTTGTTACAGGCATGCAGACTGTGTAAAGGTGAGCCATATGAAGACAACTAAGGGAGGTAAATTTTGCTTTTGCACCAAAAATTCATTCAATTGTGTAGGTTACTTCTCCTAAAGTTGGTTTCGTAACAAATTTTTCTGGACGCATTTCACTGTGGCAGTGAGAAAATCCTGTTAATTATTAAAAGCTGCATGGGATTCTTTAGAAAAATTCTTGCACAAATGTAAATTCTAAATTTTAAATTTGCAATCCCAAAATGAGCTGAATCCCTGAGAATAGACAATGTCCTGATTTAATTGTGCCAGATTAGTTGAAGATGTTCAGCTGCAATGAAAAAAAAAGAAAAAAATATGATGACTGTAACAATCATCACCTGGCTTGCACAAACACTGTTTCTCGCGTGTGCAAGCCGTTCTGTTGTAACGTTGAATCTAGGTCCAGATCAGAGATGCGTCGCCGTGGAAACTGGGTCACTAACTCGTACTGCTCGTTTGAGTAGCCTTTTCCAATCATGAAGTACACTAAGGCCTGCAAAAAAAAAATAAATACATGGAGAATAACACTTACTACATTTCCTGTTTTACAAACACGGTGTAAGTTACGTCAAACATAATTGCCACGACTACACATACTGTGAAGATACATCACCATGGTAATTATGTTTGATGAAACGTTACATCCTCCGCAGGGAGAGGCTCCTGGATCCGACTAACGAAATGGGGCTATGTGACAGTTTTACATTCAAGCTACACAAGGTCATTTTTCACTACTTACCCACAGTTGTGAAGTATGAGGTATTGCAAGTTGTTCTCGGCTTCCGTCCGGGTATCGGAACATCAATGTGGCCTGTGAATCTACAATGGCAGAGAATATTTCTAGGTGTGGAGATTATCAAGTAACTTTTCTCGTAAATCATGTCGCCTTATGTTGCTGAGAGGGACAAGGGCTGAATTACAGGGTTCCTACAGTGAAATGTGAATGAACTTCAACAAATTTTCCATTCATAAAAAAAAAAAACTGATTTTGTGTAACACCTCTGAAAAAAAAACTGAGTAGGCAGGTAGGTAGGAATACATCTTGTGACAGACCCTCCACTGATTATTTTATTCTTACGGTTGCGCAATGCTTTGAGCTTAAGCATTAATTTAGTCACATCAGAAATACGTCTCGATGTAGCCGGGCGACCTCAGCGAATTAAGTGCCCAAGGTTTTAAACTCCTAATAGTCATGTCAAAGACCTGGAATATCAACAGTATGTTCATTATCTTACAACAAGGATCGCGGATTTGATATTTCAGGTAACTGAACGTAGAATAGAAACGTTATGTTTAGTTGACACATTTATTTATTAATGCACTATTTTTTTTCTAATTAAAAAAGCATGAGAAGTGTATTCCCCATACAAGAACATTGCACATGCATGGCCATGTTGACTGTAAGTCCCCGTGTAGTCCTTGGCTCACATGGCCCTCTTATCTATTTTATAACACTTACATTAGGAACAGGAGAGCCAGGACCATGTCTTGTTGCATGAAGTTTAAAGAGTGAAACTTTTCAGCATTCTCCATGCATATGAACTCCTGCCACTCTGGAATACATCTCTCTTTTTCAAGTTACCCTAATCTTCAGTGTTTTCACATCACAATAATGTATCAGTGAAATGATACATTTTTGATCAAAATAATCAGTGGGAAAATCACCTTTTTAAAATGTGTAGGATGTCTGGAATAGGTACTTTTTCGTTACCAAAGAAGGGGATCAGGAGGGAGCCTCTGATAGGCTAAATGGGAGAACCATAATAGCTGAAGCCCTTATAAAAATGGGGGCTCTGTTGGGGGTTCTTTGATAACTCAAGAATAAAAAGGCAAAAATTCCGTTTTGATCTTGTACCTGTAAATCTGAAGTTCTAAATTAATCAGTTTCCACTTGTCACAGTGGTTACTTGATTAACAAAGATATATATCTTCCTACGACCGAAATAATTCAACTCATAAATAATAAAGAGGGGTATCGTAAACAGTTTAGTGGACTTCCTGGCCGGAAAGTGCTCATGCATATATGTCAACAACAGAAACAGGCTATTACATCCAAGGTCTTAAATGATTCAGACTGTGATATATTCAAACTAACAATCACCCATAAAATGATGGTAACAGGCTCCTTTCATTTCCAGTTTTCTTCAAAATTTTACCAACAACACTTGGCAGAACAGCCAGTAGGCAACTACACCTGACAGTCGGGACAGCATACAGTGGTCACAGGCTTCATGGAGTGACCTCTGTTTGCTTCATATATTTAATGGGTGTAATGAAGTTAAAATATTTTAGTTTGACTTTAATAGCAAATCACTGTTGAATCAAACCGATACCTTGAACCTAACGAGACTTTTGGCAACCATGACAGCTCAAACAAGGAAGTTACTTCTCTCTCAAAGTTTGGCTAAAGTTATCTCCCTTGAATTTTGGCTGATTTATAAACAAAAATATGCCGAGGATATTTTTTTTTTTCCAGCAAATTTTTCCGGTTGGTGGGGTTACATAAAACAAAAATAATATTGTGCATGGCCTGACTGTAATCATTTCAACAGTAATCGTAATTTTTCAATGCAAAATTTTATGTTATTTTTACTTTCATGAACAACCACTTTTTTAAACGACAATTATTTTAATAATTTTTATACTATGTTTTCTTTTTTATTTCTAAAGAATTTTATTTAATGCCGCACGTCATTTTTCATCAAGTTGCCTTCCTGTACATTATTTGCAAACGAAAAAGGCTGTTTTTAGTTTTAGTCACATTACATCAGGCTATCTTGTAAGTGAGTTTGAGTATCTGAAAGTCTGTACACTGGTGGTAGAACAGCATGAGGAAGTCTTTACTTCAACACCTGTCTGCCTTGCTTCTTTCCCAGCCAAACAAATCAATGAATGAAATTTCTTATTCTGCTGATGACAACTTTACAGTATTATGTATGATTAGGTGATACAAATCCATCTTACCACAGACTGATCAAGAATGAGAAATATGCAGACAATCAAAAGCAGCACACTGTCATTTTCACTCCAAGTGAACCCCATTTTGTTTTTAATCGAACGTCATACACTGCATGCTGCCTTAGGCAATGACTGAAGGCCAAGACACTATACCGGCTCTATAATGAAAACCCCAGTTTATTGTTATTTTTGAAATTCTTTACTATTTAAATTTTATAATATATACAGGGGTATCTGAATAAATAATAAATTGGGACATCAATCCTTTCAATTAAACAATTGTATATAAGGATTAGGACATGTACATATGCTTGTAAATTAAAATGACTTAATCAAACCACAAACGAAAACATGTCAGATGTTCAACAGACGGTACCACGGAGACAATGAGGCCCTGACTTTAAACCAAAAACTGGGATAGCATTTTGGTTTTAGTACTTTTACTTACCTCCTTCGTTTCCAAGGTAGTTTCTCCACCGTTCTGGTTCAACCATTGAAGCACTCTTTTCTTCCTCCTTTTCAGAAGATCTCCTTCGTTTCGCACATTTTTTCCCTGATGAGTTTTTATGATTGGGAGATGAACAAGAGTTTGCTGAGTTTGTAAGTTTAGAGCACAGGTTGTCTTTTTTGATCGGGGATTTCTTCCCGCTCATTCGTGGTTTTTTCACAGGGGATGGATTCGAATTCATGTCATCGGAGTCTGTGAATGTTTCCAGTTCCTCGTCCTCCGAGGAATCGCTGTCTATTGTGACACAGTTAGGTTTGCTATGGGAATCATCCTTGAGGGAAGCCTGAATGGCAGCCATCATTTGATCATCCTCACTGGCATCCACTATACTGTCTTGCTGTAAACAACAACAACACATCAGAAAGATGTGACAAACAGTTCTAAGTGTGAAACAAACCCCCACAGTTGATCTGTAATCCATGTTTAAAAGAAAAAAACACCTGACGAAATGTATATATGTATTGATAAAGAATCTCATTCATAGTTCAAATTATGGCATTTCATATATCTGTGATGTAGGATAACCGAGATATCGCAGTTCAAAGTAAACCAAAACATCCACGTAAGGAAAATCCAAGGGGCTGCCATGCTCTCAGTTTTAACCAATCAAGGGAGAGATATTTCTACCACCAGAGAAGGCATCTGTTTCTGCTGTGACATCACCGTTTCAAGTCACCATTTTGCCATGCAGCAGTAGTGTTAAATCAGTTGTTTTCCTTCTGATTACGGGACAATTCTGATATACTTTAAGGCCTTTTTCAACATGGAAGTGGTAGTGAAATACATCTGAGGTAACTCCCAAAGGTCTCAACCAGGAGGTTATAATGCGTGGCCATCGACTGTAATGATAAAGGGTACCGTACTTCACACACAACGGAGAGTCTCGCCTTTAAAACTGAAGAGTGTAGGGTGCCGATGACATGACATAGTGTCCCGATTTCTCGAAAATGGTGTACCCCATGGCCTCTTATGAATTCCAGACTAAAAGTAATTGATAGAGTTACTACGCAACCATAAAAGGTATAGTGTGAAGTCAAAAACTTTTTAAAAGCACATATTATAAAAAACGTAACTGAGCTCAGTCCTGGGTTGTCGCAAAAATTTTCAGCGTTGTCGCACAGGCCTAGATCACCACATGCTTTTGTCTGTTTATATGTGCACTGATGCATAACTTGAGCCATCTATCTGACTCATTTGCAACACTGACAAGTGGATCAGTTTGGTTGGGAGTTTCATACCCATCATTTAAACACAATTACTTTTATATTAGGACTATTTTATAGATATTTCCAGTGCTTTCCCTCACTGGAACAACGTCAAGAGGACACTAACCATGATGCCCCATCCAGGCAGAGCATGGCCACTATGGGAAAGTTATCAAATGGCCTACCTGTACCTGTTTATGACAAGTTCAAAGTATTGGTAAAGTTTGCAACACCCAAAAATAAATTTCACAGCCACAACAACGGATTTCGAAGTTTACTGGATTTGAACTCTCACTTTCATTGGGGGGTCCTCTGTGCAGTGCAATGACCCAGAAGTCTCCCACCAATGTAGTCGCTCTGAGTTCAAGTCCAGCTCAAGCTGGTTTCATTTAGTACTCCTATCCCTCAAATTACTGACGATTTCCAAAATTTGTACATAAAGCTGTGAAACATCAACATTACTACATTGTGCAATATCAAAGGCAAAGCTAGAAATTAACACTGGACCATGGTCAATAAAATGTTAATTAGGCCAGTAAAGTTAACAAACAAGCATCAGTGGACTTGTCTGTATCGGAACAAATCACACACCAGTTTGGTGCGGCTTTATTTAACTGAAGGACCAGCTAATATCAAGGAGGAGCAGTAGATCTCAATGGACTGTGGCCTGTGACATTTAGTACTTAACTACGACCATAGGTACCAAGTATGAATTTTATTGTGACTTACTCGTTTCACTTTCTTGGCAGGTGGAGACTTTGATAAACCATCTAGTGAAGGGTTTAGTGCTAAAAATTCTGTGACTGAAAAACAAGAAGAAATTTAATACAACAAACATAAATCAACTTTAAATCCCAATTAAAATTGGCACCGAACTGAGAAAATGTAGCCATTTACTTTAATCGGATTATTTTTTTATTTGCGAACCTAATGCCACCACCAGGATGCACTTTTACAAAAATTGTACATGGGGAATCGTGACTCGGGCACAAGTCGAAAATTAGTAATACTATTTTCTTGTCACACAGGAATACTGCTACCACTAGGTAACCAGAGGTGAAACTCTGGCTCACGGCACCTAGGAGACAACAGCACTCGGCGACAATCAACTTTTCTCACGAAACATAAGCTTTAGTAAGATCAAACAAGACTATGAACATTCATTTACTTTAGAGACACGGGCATTGAAAATGTTACAGGCCTCAATGTTACATGTTTTCTCTTTTTTTTTTTTTCAGTGCGCCTTCTTACCTAAATCGCAGAATGTCACATTGTCCAGCTTGTTCCACACTGCCATGTTTTCACCTGAACATCAAACAAATCAAACAATGAAGAAACACAGACGTGGCAATGCTACAAATTCCCCTTCCAGAGCTTCCTAAATGTACTGGATGTGTGACATAAGCACAAGGAAATACAACACATTACATTTGTTTGGTTGCAGAACAAGTGTCACCTCGATTTCAAGAATGTTCCATTTTTAACACGATGGTGTTTCCAATTATACGTGGACAAGAGCAGGTAAACCTGAGGAAAAATCACAACACTTCACCTGGCATAGGACAAATCTCCGGAGTAAAACTTTCAGCAGATCTTAAAGTTTGCCAACAACACAAAAATATTGGACAAGGTATGGCTACATATAAGCACAGGCTACACATATGTAGAAATTCTAGGGAAAAAAATCATGATGGAAGAACAAATATAGACTTGATCAGCAGCAGAGCAGTCAGCCCAGGGGATTTTCCGTCCACTTTATCGGATATATCGGAAAATTGAGTTTTAGACAAATTTTTATTGAGTTTTTTTATGAAAGAAACTCAGTTTTTGATGCATTCGTGATAATATTGAGATTTCTGATTTGTTCAAATTGTGTTTCTAAAAAGAAATTGGCTGGAAAATCCCTTGCTGCCATCCATGTCATGTTACAGGTAGTGATCAGAATGAGGCTACACACCTGTTCTTGGATCCAGTACTGCTACATAGGGCCAGGTAGTGATCTTGTAAAACTGCATGTACTTCCTGCCTTCCTCACTGTCGTGGTATACCTGACAATAGCAAAATACTGTCTACAATGAAATGTACCATTTGTCTCTTCCTCACTTTTGTCAATTGTGGTACAACTAACAGCAGCAACGAGGGAGTTTCATCGAAACAGACTAACAGTAAACAATGTATACTTCTCCACTCACTCGTTGTCGTGGTACACTTGATAACAGCTAACCCTGTATTCAACATGAAGCAGACTGAAATAGAGTACAGTAACAGTAAACTACAGGTATGTTCAGCCTTCCTCACTGTCATGGTACAACTGGCAATATATTTATCAAAATCTTGCCTAAATCAAGAAGTAGAATTTCTTATTTGTTTATTTGATTGGTGTTTCATGCCATACTTAAGAATATTTGACTTATACAATAATGGCCAGCATTATGATGGGAGGAAATCTGACAGAGCTGGGGTAAACCCACGACCATCCGCAGGTTGCTGGCGGACCTTCCAACTTATGACCAGAGAGGAAGCCAGCCTACGTTGCACTTGTGCTTTAGCCCCCTCAGTCACGGAGGCCCCAGAAGTAGCATTTCTCTTTTCCTCACTGTGGTAGTCTGCCTGCCAACAGCGCACAGTTTCATACCTGCCAGAAGACAAAGTGCTGTTTGATGATGGCCTTGACAGCACTGTTACTCCACACATCTCTGTTGAGGGCCTGGCAGGCAAACTCCTGAACATTCTGGACATTCACCATAAGCCACCGTCCGTCAGCTGTGCCACTGTCTCGGGCCTGTTAACAAAGCCACAACACTTCACACACCCACTGTTCAGCCCGAGATTCGCACCTAGCTCAGAGAGTTTTGGAAATTGTTAGGGGTTATCATGCAATCTGGAAGCATGGCAATGGAACGGAGACATGTCATGGATCACCCCCGGACTAGCAGAGACATCGGAGACGACTCTTTCTTTACAAGTTAACTGAAAAGAGTTTCATCATTTTATTACCATTTGAAAAGGTAAACACACACTCAGTACTGCATTATAAGTCATAACATCATGGACTAAATTGAAATCTGTGGCAGTATTGTGGCCCAAAGTTTAACCACAAGTGACAGATCATGCACACCATAAAAAATCAGCGTTTCACTGCAAAAACAACACTTGACCAAAACTTCAGCGTTTCAGACATCATGGATAACTCACCGAGGTAAAGGAGCCCTTGTGTATCATATCAATGGGAGGTCTGAACAGGTCTTCTAACGTCTTCCTCTTACTGTTGCTGCGTGCCACTGAGCGCATCGCCTCCTGCTGGCCTGTGCACGAAATCAGTACTGGCATGACATATTCTAAAATTCATGATACTGGAATGGGTTTGTCCTGTAAAAGTACACTTGCAGAAAAACATAAAGGCCTTGTAATGATACTTTTGAGGCTAACACTTTTTTTTTTGTTTTGGTTAAGAAATAATTCTTCACAAAAACTCTTAAGTGGCCCTATATATCAAGGTTGATGGTTGTAACTTTTGTTTTCACCTGTCTACTGAAAAAATTACCTATCTGGGACAAGTGGCATCTTATTATTTTGACCTCTGTTGTCTGGATAAAAACGTATTAGAATTTATTTAGTTATTTCATTGCTACTTTATGCTTGGGTTCACTTAATGTACACTAAATTCATAGGAAAGACTGTTTGCTTTATTGTCAAATCTATCACACACTCTGTGATCCCTGAAATTCTCTAGGTTTCCGTGGGAGTTGACACTTACGTGTTTCTGTTTCAAAATCTCGAAATCCATCAAATACCGATCTGGCTGCTCTCCTTCGTCCACGAAAGCCTTCAGACAATGGAAAGTAATGAACAATATACTGCTTATCACGGAGATATGCGCATTTTATTTTTCTGCTTAGAAAAAGCAGCCTATCAAAAACAAACAATTTAAGTGTAATCATGAGGAGAAAAGCCTTTTATTTAAAAGAAAGAGCAATGATATAGTATCAAAGAAATGGATGGATAATATTACTCACAAATCTTCAACGATTCCTTGTGTCCAGATATCACAAAACTTACAGCTCTAACAAAACTAACAAAACGAACTACCCTTAGTTACAGCTCTTAAAGCTGAAACCACAAAACTTGCTGCTCTAGATGCTGATATAACACTGCTTGCTGTTCTAAATGTTGAAATAACACTGCTTGCTGTTCTAAATGTTGAAATAACACTGCTTGCAGCTCTAAATGCTGAAATAACATTGCTTGCAGCTCTAAATGCTGAAATAACACTGCTTGCTGTTCTAAATGCTGAAACCACAAAACTTTAGCTCTAAAAGCTGAAATCACAAAACTTACAGCTCTAAAATCTGAAATCACATAACTTACAGTTCTAAGAGCTAAAATCACAGGCATCAATCAGTTCATGCCCCTATGAGTGAAAACAACATAACTTTCACCCATAAAAATTGAAACCTTGTAATTAACAGCCCTACTGCCAAGCAATATGCTGCTAGCAACACACAAACCATGGGAATTATGGCGCTATTCATCATGCATCATACACAGTCTCACACCATAGGTCCCTCATCTTGTCAAGGTTGTCAGTGGACAATGTCAAGGTTGTCAGAGAACTATGTCAAGGTTGTCAGAGCACCTAGTCAAGGTTGTCAGAGCACCTAGTCAAGGTTGTCAGAGGACAATGTCAAGGTTGTCTTTTTTGTTCAGTGTTGCCACTTCAATACATCAAAAGTTTCGACATAAGAACATACACAGAACGACCTTGCAGGGTGAGTCTGCTTCAGTTTATGTCAAATGCCTTCAGGACAAACAATGATTTTCACTGATCTCACTTTTGAAAACAAGTGAGTGATTTTTTATTGATCTTACTTTTGACAAACGAACGGATGATTTTTGTTATTTTACTTTTGACAAACAAGCAGATGATTTTTATTATATCTTACTTTTGACATCAGGATTTTTTGTTGATCATACTTTGACAAAGAAGTGGATTATTTTAAATGATCTTATTTTCAACAAACAAGCGGATGGTTTTAATAGATCTTACTTTTGACAAGTGGATGATTTTTATTGACCTTATTTTGACAAGTGGATGTTTTTTACTGATCTTACTTTTGACAATTGTGTGACTTTTATTGATCTTACTTTTGACAAACACATGAATGATTTTTACTGATCTTACTTTTAACAAACAAGTTTAAAAGCAGTTTCCCCAATACCTGATTTTGGACACAACAAGGTACATGAACCGCAAGTTAATCCAAAAGTGTTAAATTCCTCTTTGTGCTGCTCTTTCCCACATCACGAA
The DNA here is from genome assembly GCA_016165875.1 of Acanthopleura granulata. NCBI lineage: Eukaryota > Metazoa > Mollusca > Polyplacophora > Chitonida > Chitonidae > Acanthopleura > Acanthopleura granulata. Next base: position 11,623,667 of record JABBOT010000011.1, on the reverse strand, counting down.
CAGACAACAAGAACCATTTGAGTTAACATTAGACTTAAGTCAACCTGCAATTTTTGCACACCTTTTCATACTTGTCACAGCAGAGGCCCCGTTCCAAACCTGTTTGTGAATGCTACTTGTTTGATCTGGTGTTCACTCCGACATATTAGGGAAATTCATTTTCAGCTGTGACAATTACATCATTTTTTTCAACAAAATTCCAACCTCTTGACGTCAGAATTTTTGAATGTGCATGCATACCTGAGGTAAAGAAGCAGTCAGATACACACAAGGGCAAAACTCAGACGTACATGTATCAAGCCAGTTTAGCAGTTTCCTCTTATCACTCGGCTGGTGCATGCAGATATAAAATTGCGGCACATAAAAATATACAGCACGCATCACATCAGCCAATCAAATTACCTGTTTCAAAGATCTCTCTGTAGACTACAAAATAGGAAGGCAATGGTTGGCTGTTTGGATTCATTGACTGGTTAAGAGGTCAAAAGGACATATCATAAACACTAGCCTCCACATGACCAATGAAATACATTGCGTATTGCAAGGCTGTAATTAGGGTAGTCAGAATTAATACCGTTGCCAATTTTCTCTTGCTTTTTAAACAATTTTTGTTCTTATTGCGACAGACCCATTGAACTGCAACCAATACGCTTTAGTAATTGTGTTTATTATTTATTGGTGTTTCAAGCCAAGATTAACAACGGCTATTTCACTTATACGACAGCCGCCTGCATCATGGTGGGAGGAAACCGAGGGGTGTTTTACAACCGTCCGAAGGTTGCTAGCAAACATTTCACACGTTCCACCTTAACTGTTTCTGACTGCAGTCTGTGCTGCCTGAGCTTACCATACACTGGTGTCTCTTCAATCAGGGTTTCTTCTTTCTGTGGAATGGGAGCTCGGACCTCGCTGCAAGCACACAGGACATGATCTTAGAGCTTGGTTATATAATCATAATCAGCTTCCGCCACACAGGGTTCACAAGAACAGTGATTAATTTTTTCATATGTATGTAACCATCTACCTGTGATACAGGTCAATCAGAACTTATCTATTGATCTATCTGATGGTATGTATGTATGTATGTATGCTTAGGTTTTACGTAGTATTGAATAATTATTCAGTCATGTGATGACTGAATCACATAGTCCATAGTCTGTATGTTTACTGTGTCTCCTTGTGGCAGGGCCAGTCCATGCTGCCAAAGTGCTGTTGCCATTGGAACATCATGTTGTGGAACATTTTGTTGTCAGGATCCAAACAATCCTGACAACACCTTTCTAAAAATCAAAACACTTCTCAGAATCAGGAAAAAATGAGCAATTTATAGACAAACTCAGACAAAATTTCAGGTCATTTACGGCAATTTATCATCCTGTTGCTCTTCGCCTTGCTGCTTACACCAAGGCATTTGGTTTATCAAAAAAGTATCCCTTTATACTAACAACTATATCGGTTCCCTTCTATTTAAGTTTGACCAACCACTACAATTCATTTTTTGTTTCAGAAATAATATCTGGTTCACAAAACTTCATAAATTACTTTTATCATAACTTTTCTTATAAAAGACATCGTCTTGATTACAGTGTCATAAGGCAATATGATTTATGAGAAAAGTAAGGAGATACTGATTGACAAAGTTTTGTGAAAGTGTGCCCTGAGTGCTGCCGGATTACAAACCTGGTCATGTAGGAAGAGCAGGCTGAGCTGGGACCAGCGGTAGCGGCCGCCTCGGAGCGAGCCAGTCCGGAGCTACCTGCCCCGCCTTCCATGTGCATACCAATGGCCAGTTCCAGGTTGTTATTACAGGCCTCCAGCATCCGTGCACCAACATCTTGGCTGCTTCCTGTGCACAGAAACACCAACAATAATCAATCAAAATTGAAAAGATTTATTCATTTAATTGTTTGATTGTTGTTTAACTCCGTACTCAAGAATATTCAGTGTGAAAAGAGTTTAAGGTCATGTTTTTTTTTTTCTGCTTCCAATCGCACTATCTGAAACATCATGTGGTTTCAATTAAGGCCTAAGGAATGAATTATCTCTATGCAAATTCATCCTGCACCTTTGTTAAGACTTATTTATTTGATTTGGGGTTTTATGTTGTACTCAAGGATATTTCATGGATACAGTGGTGACCAGCATTATGATGGGAGGAAACTGAGCAGAGCCCTGGCAAAACCAACAACCATCAGCAGGTTCGTGGCAGACATTCCCACGTATAGCCACAGAGCCTTTGCTAAGATGTAATCATTATTATAATACTGACAAGTTCAGCTCAGTACACAGGTTGTTCAGCTCAACACTATAATCACATGATTTGGTGGTATCACATAAAATCATTCCCTGACTCTCACCTCTTCTCACACATAAAATCATTCCCTGACTCTCACCTCTTCTCACACATAAAATCATTCCCTGACTCTCACCTCACACATAAAATCATTCCCTGACTCTCACCTCTTCTCACACATAAAAGTGGTATGTCCTCCTATGCAGCTTAAACACAGCTGTCTGAATTCTTTTACGGGGAAAATCCGAACGGATTAGGGAAAAGGGATAGGGCGGCTCTCTGCCTTAGCTCCTGAGATGAACCCTAACAGGGCCTTGGCAGTCTAGTCCTATTAACCCCCTATACTTTAACCTGGAGGAAGGCGGCATTGCACTGAAGCACTTGCAACCCTTTATGAAACTTATGCTACAAGTGTTCCTAAAATACATGTATTCTTAGTTAAACCCCATACTGCTTAGTCCTTAGCCTACTTCATTAAAACTAAACCCAAAGACAAACAAAACTGAGCCAACTGAACAGTGTCAGCTCCACCAGTTTTGACACTGCTACCTCTATTTTAGCAAACCCCCTCACCAAACGTAGCTGTTTTGTTATACCAACCTGCCACATGCATTGTCGCAATTGCAATTCTTTGGAAAAGCATGATGGACAGAGGAACTATACTTGTTAATATGTTGTGGGCAGCTGGTAGGGTGTGTTGGGAGGCGGGAGTAGAATTTGATTTGAAAGTCGACACTGTTCAGTTGTACTGTTCAGATAGTGTGTTCAAAATGGATATTTATCCCTGGGGTTCGTTCTAATTCAAGATCACCGACATCTGGGCATTAGCGGTATTACCTGTGCCAACACGCGGTGAAAACATTGTAAAAATAACATAGAAGTTAATAGAAAACTCTGCTTCACAGCCAAATAAGTCCAAAACCACGTTTCATTAACATTCATCATTTACATATGCCCAGCAGATTGTTCTGTACTAAAACATACTGTAATTTCTGGTTATTACAAGCAGCAGTTCTTAAAATGTTGTCCAGTGTTGTTCATTTTCATATCCCTTCCCATGTTATCTTTCACCTCGTCGTCTGCTTGCCGCTGCCTCAAGTGAGTGAAGTGCCTGGATGTCCGCAGTCTCGAATATAGTAGGCTAAAGATTAAACAATACATGGATTTCACTACGAATGCATGTAGGAACACTCAGAGCATACATCTGACGAATCTCGCCTTCCACCAGGTTAAAGGATGAGGAGCTGGTACAGCTATACCATAAAGACTAGCACTAGAATTGTGCCAAGTCCAACTGGAACGAGAAAGATACTAGACGCTATGTTTTATGCGTCCCCAAAACAAACGTGAGCTAAGCGTCGAATTGTTCCTGGAGCACCGTCAACTGTAAACTGTCATCCACAAGCCGCATGTGCAGATAAATATGCAATGTTTTTTTTTCTGTTTTTTTTTCTCTCTCTCAAGGGCTGTCACCTCGTATGGAACATCCTGTAACCTGTCTCATTTCACACTGTTTTATGACAGCAAAAACAACAATAAGTGAACGATCTTACAAAACAAATACTAGCTAGAAATGTTAGGCATTATTTCTGTCGCGTGACAGGTATCCAATCCCCCTTGTTTTACCTGTTATTATACAGAATTGCTCCACAAGCGACTCGGTGTCTTTCTCTTTAGTCGTCGCCATGTCGCTTTCGCGGTAACCCAAAACGAGGCTGAATGGCAGTAGACTAACCTCCACACGAAGAAGAGCTACAATACGAGATTATGGGTATAAAAACACAAAAACAGCCTTACTATGTATGTTGTAATTTCACAAAGAAATGACACATACTGTCAAATAACTACATGCCTGTCCTACAACATATTCAAATATCATCAGGGGTTGACCACCATTTTCTCAAAATAAATCAGCTGGAATGCAGGTACTAGCGTCCTATCGCCACAGAAACAGGGTGTGCGGGGGAGGGGGTGGGGGCACTTGCTCATTGGATGATATTTTCCTCTCTTTAATTGTAGCCACAAGTAATGGACTTTTTTTCAACCATTATTTGTCATAGTTTATACCTGCAAAATTACCTGTCAGTACTTCGACACACTCAGAGATACAGCCAACTCTTACTCGTCCCCACCATTTTCTGTTCGCCTGAATCTTTACAAAATCGAATTAGTGTTTTTATACCTTTAACGTACTTGGACTACATTTTGAAGTCCATTTCTTCTACATGTAGATCTCCAAGATCAAGTCAGAATTCACATCTTAGTCGATATGAAATAATAAAAAATAAATAAATCAATCAGAAAGTGAATGTTTATTTTAAAATTAGTGAGAAGTTAACGGTACACATGTATTTGTGTGTATTCAACTTCTGAATGTGTCCATTCTGAGCAAAATGCATGTTTGAAAGTAGGGCGACATTATAGGCTTACACAAGGTGATTATGTCTAAAAGATGAAAAGTTTTAAGGCTAATATATATACAGCCTAGTCATAATCTTAAAATTATAGCCCGGCGTCTTCCCACCATAATGCTGGCCACCGTCGCATAATTGAAATATTCATGAGGACGACATAAAACACCCAATCTGCGTATAAATGAAATAAATAAATAAACTTACAGATTTTATTTTAACAATTAAACTAGCAAGTGGAGGTGGTCTAACAGTAACGATTGAGCCTCAGCCAAAAGAGTGCAGTCCGGAGCAAAATGGGCGGGGCAACATAATACAATAAAATCATTTTATTTTTATGCTGCATTTTCGTTACCACACGGGTTGAAAACTCATAGCAAATGCGATCTTTTTGCCATCTTATAATTAGTAACTTTAACAGCAACAAGATAATACACAGAAGGCCAACGTATATACATGTTATAAATGGAAGATTTCCGACATGTGCAACAGTTTTATTTCCCTTTCTAAACAGGCGCTCAAGATATGTGTCACTCTTTTTATTTTTTCAACACCAGAAAAAAGAATCCATGGTTTAATTTCGAATAGCAATTAATCACTCAAAATGGACAAACTATGTAAGCCTGAACAACGAGCAGGATAATATTTATTCATACCTTGTTTTTGTGAATCACTCAGAATTTTTTTAATTTATGACGGCGGTTATTTGTTCGGGACGAAGAATAAACCATTAGCCTTTAGCACGTATCCTAACAACGTTCTCTCAGGAAGCACACGAATTCTCAACCATCGAGTGACCGAGCAACCGTATTAATGAGCCTAAATTATTCTATCTTAGAATAATATCATTATATCAGTGACACACTCAATTCACATTCCTGGAAACAAAATGCGCAGGCAAATAAACACTGAGGCAAATAATAAAAAAAAACACCACCACAAATAAGGCTTGATGATATGATGGGAGAAATCACTTTAATGAGCTATGTAGATTCATATAACTCGAAATTATGCCCCTCAGAAATTATTAATTTTTACACTAAGATTACAAGTTTATTCTCAATATATTTTGGAACAAATATATGTACTAATCATGCAGTGGTTTTGAAATACGTCTGATGAATGTTAATTTCCCGCGAATTTTAATTACCGTATGATAGGGTTATATTGTTGAGGAGTATGCCAGCTGAAGGAAAATGGTAGGTCTAAATGGAAAAGAAAAGCGAAACTGCACTTTAGTTGCCTGAGGTAGGCATTATATATAGAAGTAGGTGCTTGTATGTAGCGCTTGACCTGATAATACATGCCCTTTACAGTAGGCCTATAATTCACATAGGTCAGTGTAGCATGTATTGTAACTTGACCCCGTTTGGTATAATTTTACATGATTTGAATAGGCTGTAAGTTAAAGCCTCATTTTTAAACAGATACTTGTTACTGTATAATTGTTGTTTATAAAACGGACGCTGTATAGACATGTTTACATGTATTTTGGGCATTGTATGTATACAACCTATAACTAGAGTCACACGCACGACACTTCATCTATAATGACAAAGATATTCGAAATCAACAACCATGAAACAATGTCGCAGGTGTGGAATAATGACACATATTTGTTTCATGCAACAATGTTTGCATGCGCATATCAAACTGCGCTGAAGTGGGCGTTTCTTTTTATCACATGACCTGTATTTCATGATCAAAGCTGAATATGGACAACTTAAAACACGTAGTGCACACACTGCTACTAACCATGGCACGTGACGGCATGCAAATCATGTGACATTGGTTGTTCAAAATGGCCGATATGTTTACCTTTTCGCTGATTGCAGCTCTGCTCGGGGCTAGCCCGGTCTCCCACGCCATTAGACCCCCAGTATTCCTCGGGCGCCACAATGGTGGTTTCCTTGGGAATCCTGTTGCATCTGAGAAGACTGGAGCTGTACCACCGGATCAATATTTCTCCCAAAAGCTGAACCATTTCAACTACATCGACGACTCGACCTGGCAACAGGTAGCCTATCCTCGGCTTTACATAAATAGAGGTGTAAATGTTACAAGGTTGTCAGTAAACAACTCACAGGCTTAGTCAGTTCAGCAATGTACATATATGTATTGTTACATTATTAAAAGAAAAAAGTTTCAAAGCCATTAATATATTGAAATTTAGATTTGAAAGCTTTGAGACTTTTTATAAAAAAATTATAATGAATCGAAATGTTTTGAAAATTGACTTTAAAACTATTTATGCATATCCCTGCTCATAAATTGTTGAAAAGTTTTTCAAGGCACTTTTCTTTAAAAAAAATTTTAAGCTTTAGTGTCCGGTAGTCCGACAGACGCTGAGAATATTTCCAAATTAAAGGTCATCCGAAAGACGTGATGTCATTTTGGAGTGTCATGTCTTTGGAGAAAGTAAAGGTTTAAGAAATGTCACACTTTATTTGCATATAAAATTTGATGATGATAAGTGTTCATTGTTTTAATGAGATTTGTAGTTTGATATAATTCAGTTCGTGAAGTTATGACATTCAGCATTCAACAATATTACCATGTCTTTCCCATGCATTTGTTTAAGACATTTTTATAATTTTATTTATTTGCTGAAAAACAGGCAACCGGTGATCAGTAGTTATTTTCAACTCAGTTGTTACAAAAAGAGTCATAAACTATCATAATTTAGGTGATTAATTATATACTTATATTGTAATCAAAATATCTTCAGCTCAACTGTGTTTTCCATATACATGTCTTAGTTATACTCAGATGTAACTGTAACGCTTCCTTGGTAGGATCCGCCCAATGCCAGGCATTTATTGCAAAATAAAAACCACGACGACCTGTATATAAATTATTTATTTATTTGGTTGATGTTGTACGCCGTGCTAAAGAATATTTCATGTATACGACGGCGGCCTACATTGTGGTAGAAGGAAACCGGACAGAGCCCTAGGGAAACGACCTGTATATAAATGGATTACGCTAATGGAATAGCGTACGCATTAATTATAACGCGCTGCAAAGGCCGATTTGTATAAAGCTTCCATTTTGAGCTTATTAACACTTGCAAGTTTTTTGGACTAAATCAAATTATATACCTTTAATACTTTGGCTTTCCCGGTATTCTCCCAGTATTACCTTGATAATGGTTCCGTCTTTGTGTTTCGGCGTTACTTTATAAGCACCTATGCAGTATTACTTTGATAACGCCCGGCCTTTCTTTCAGCGTTACTTTACTATCAGAAGAATCTTTATGTTATCTTTATGTTTCAGCATAACTTTATAGACTCCCAATATTACGAGGAAAACGGTGTTGTCTTGGTTTTAGCGTTACACTGTGAGCTCCCAGTATTACCAGGATAGCGGTCTTATCTTTATGTTTCAGAGTTACTTTATCAACTCCCAGTATTATTCCGTCTTTATGTTTCAGCGTTACTTTATAAACTCCCAGTACTACCAGGATAATGGTCCCGTGTTTCTGATGCTTGGGGGAGAGGCCGAGGCTAACCCCCAGTGGATGGTCCAGGGGCAATGGATCAACTATGCTGCCTCCTATAATGCGCTGACACTCATGCTGGAACATCGATACTATGGGAAAAGTCGACCCACCAGGTTTTATATCATTTCAAAAGTGGCTAATGTGAAGTTTTATGCAGTGGTGAAAAAATAAAGAAAAAGAGTAGAATTTGACTTTATTACAATCTAATCTAACTTTATTAGGGCTGAAGGCAGTTTAAATGTACCGTGTTCAATAAAGATCGTCACGTTGGATATATAAACAGTTGTAATCACAGTGCAGCTGAGATACACGTTTTTTGTTTACGGCAACTTGTAAACCAGTAGGGTGCACGACTTGCATACGAATCGAATTTGCCTGCGAAGAAGTAATGTCCAAATTTTAACTTCCATGGAGTACTAGTCCCACATGAACTCCTCCGTCGCCCCGATATTTGGATGGCGCTATACCAGTGAAGTCAAACAACCTTCCATTTAATTTCCTGGGAGGAGTGCAAGAGTTGTGCCGCCTCGCAACTCAGTCACGTATTTTATGTCTCCTGCTGAAGTGCAGACACTCGCAATCATGCACGCTACAATTTTGGCGGTCTCATCTTCATTATTTAGGAGCTGAATAGCCCCATGTTAAAACAAAAACGACGCCATCTTTTATGGTTATTCGCTACAAACGGAAATGCCGCCATAAACGTGTGTGTATGTATATATAAAAACAGGTATTATACATAATTGTGGAATTTGTATCTATTCGTTACATTGTACATAAGCTTATGGCCGATGGATTTAATTGCATTGCACGGTATTTTTTTTCAGTAACTTGAGCGTAGAAAATCTGCAATATCTAAGCGTGGACCAAGCCTTGGCGGACGTAGCAAGCTTCACACAGTTCATGTGCGATCAGATGCCAGAGTTAAACACAACAAAGTGGATAGTGTTTGGAGGATCGTATTCGGGTATGTCTTGGACGCGTTTTATCGCATTGAATTAATATCCCTGCTTTCCGGCGCAGTGGCGACCAGGGTCCAAGCTGAATTGACCATTGTTCCCTCGTATAAAACAAGAACAGTAAGTTACCAGTTTGCTTCCAATACGCCACCCCCAAGACAGGAACAAAAGATGGGCCACACAGCTTAGGCTCGCGGTACTTTAGGTTTCACGTGGTGCAAGTTGTCTTACCGACAAGTCGAATTCGACAAACTGAATGAAAAATAGGACAAACGCTATATGATGAATACGGTCTGCACAATTCGACAAATCGCACTGTATGAATAGGGCGTATGAAATGCAGCCCGGTCAATTTTGATTCCACTAATCGAATTCGACAAGTCGATACAACAGATAACATCGTGTGGCCGCAGATTAAGGGACCTGGTTCAGTCTTGGGTCGGATCAAATTTGGTTCTTTTCCGCCTGACGTTCAAAAAGAGTAAGAGAATGAGTCAAATACGCGTCGGCCCGGTATAAGTACAGCAGTCACTGGATAGGTGCCACACGGTAAATTTCGATGTTTAACTTATAAATACTTTTATGCATCAGCTTTCAAACACTTGAACTTCATAGCATTATAGTATAGGCCTATATACATGTTTTAGACACTTATGTTTAATACTTATATATATGCGTATATTTATTAAATCCATTTGTTTGAAGCTTAATCACGCATTAAAGGCGTTGGACCTTGGTTATTTTACGGTGCATGATGGTATCTTTAACTTGGTGTTCGGGGGAGGCAGCGTTGTTCATATGCTGACCCTGGCAGTCCTACTAAACGCATGGGGACATCATCGCGATATAACACATAGATAATGTAGAAAGAGACGTTAAATGGCAAGGAAGCCGATGATTTATGCCAAATTAAGTAGACCGCATTCGAGAACACGATACAGTTTATGAGATTTCGCACTCGACCATGGCGAATGGAAATGTAACATTCTGTTTAGTTCATGCGAAGTCATACAGTCTATGGTATCAATCGACTTTTTGCACAAAGCTAGTCGCATGACGTATTTCATACGATTTAAAGCATATAATAAAACAGCGCACGGCTGTTCACATATTGTCATGTATTTGTGTATATATGCATGGCCTGAATTGGTGCAACATGAACGTTGCATTGACTTAATTGGGCTGTCCTGAAGCAATTCTGAATTGAAGAAAACTTTGCCGAATTTGTTTTAATTAGAAAGAAACGTTCACAACACTCAATCTATGTTTTTCATACTCATGCTCTTCTGCCGCATCCTTTTATTGAAAACACAGACCTGTGTTTATGCTCATGTTTTTATTATACAGGTTCTCTGGCCGCTTGGTACCGACTTAAATATCCTCATCTGGTGGATGGGGCCGTGGCTTCTTCCGCTCCGATGTACGCCATCATGAATTTCCAGGGTAATACTGACATATAGGGAACATTAAGAACATGTCTTTACATTCTTCACTTGTGTTTTCTTTAAGATTTATTTGAGTTTACCTTGGTTTTCTCGGTACTAACTTCGTCTCGTCTGCTACTCATCATAGTAGGAGTATGTGTCAAGTTATAGCAGATTAGGCCTACAATGACGGCTTCAAGTCAAAAGTATGGCAAAACAACTGTAAGGTTGCAAACCGCTACCATTTTGGTAACTATAAGAAAGGAATATGTAAGGGGCTATTCCTCGGGGATGCATTGCCCGACATCATATTTCCGGTTTGTGTCGGCTTAGATATTACAGATTATATCGTGGAGAATTAAGCCAGAGCAACGAAGTCAGTGCACGGTTGTTGAATTATCACAATGAGCCCATGAAATCTTGCCTTTTGTCACTTTGTCTTGGTTGCGGTTTAATTTTAACTCATCATGTTGCAAATGCATTTACAGTATACCGCCACGACTTAAACAGAATTACGTATTTATTTAGTGATGTTCAAAACAATTGATTAGGCATCACTGGTCTAAAAGTACCAGCACCGCCAAAATCGTCATAAATCCCCCCCTTCCCCCCAGTCACAGCCAAGTCTGTCTTGACATAGATCTTCCTGACATAGATCTAATGTCCTAAATATTGTTTGATTACGCGCCAGATCTGTTAGTGGCAGCAACTCAGTCCATCTATGCCACACAGTCGGAATGGTACAACGGCTGGTATTGCTGGAGCGGGTTCATGAACGGCACCTACATGATCAGTGGCATGGTGTCCTACGACACGAAGAAAGCGGAACAGGTTTTACAGTAGGTTTGATTATCTGAAAGGTTTTAAAGTCTACACGTTTACCCCAGTTACCGGAAAGTGTACGTTTGGGTACCTTGTGCGAACATTGTGAGGTCATGTAGTGGATTAGGTTCACTCGTGCACATGTACGAAGATATTACGTGGGGAAAAAAGCGTATGGAGTGAAGTAGGCCAAAGGAATTGTGACAGTTCGATTAATGACATATTTTTGTTAAAATTTATGAACGAGTTAGGATTATTTACCGTATTCATGGTTTTATTCATACCAATCATCACAACGATAACGACTATTACAAGCTAGCACGATGTCGTTTCCTTTAGAACTGTCGGCCTTAGGTTTGACTACTAAGTTTAGCCACCCATATTTTGATAGATTATTTCTAAATCTTGGATTTCGATGTTTCAGAGTTTGTGACAAAATAGATCCCAAAAATATGGATGACGTTTCCAACCTGTTTTCCGTGCTGGCGAGCCTGTTTGAGACTGTCGTGCAATACAATAACGACAATCGGCAGTTCGAGGTACACCCGCTATGTTGTTCTCAAGATGCAGCAACAGTGGATGAGATACTCCTGTAAAAACATATATTAGTTAAGTGGGTATCCAGAGTTTAACCCTGGATATTTGTTGTTTAGTAAAATGGAACCATTTTTTAAGTGTAAACTGGGAAGGGCTTACTATGCTCTTCCCAAATTTAAATAAGCTGTAGGCCTGTTCGACTTCCGCGAAAATCTCGCGAGATCCGTGGGATTTTTGTGAGTGCTTGTGGGAACAACAGATTGCCTGTCACTCTGCTCGGGATTTGCATGGATAGTTGTATTGTTTTATTATTGCTGATTTGACGCTTCATCTGCAGTAAAAACGCATTCCGACACAATAAATCATCAATAAATCATTATCGGAAGACCGATGATTCATCTACCGATATCAGTTTGATCGTAATAAGTGGCAAGAGCACTCGCCTATTACCGAGAAATCCATTGTAAATGGACATTCCTTTTTGAAACCTACTACCTATACTCCCGCAATCTGGTGGCTCTGACGAGGTTTTCACGGAAGTCGAGTACGGGTTATTAGTCGCTAAACTCCGGTGGAACTGGGTGGCTCTGTCCACGGAGGACTGCCCTTGGCCAATGGTCTTGTTTGCCCTAAACGTGCGCTTGCTCGGCTTTGAAGTTCGGCATACACGGGAGCTTCATATCCAACTCAACTCGACCGTTATGTCCGGTTTTAAGTATGGTTGCTGATGCTTTCACGTCTTTCTCGTTAAAACCGAGACCTCCACGGGGTCGCGCTTTAAAAGTCGTATAACCATCAGCAGATGGAACCAACACCGTACGACCAGTTGAGTCGCGCCTGAAGCTCTTAAGAACGCCCAGTAACCGCCGACATCCGCTGGCTGAGTATTTGCTCGGAAATGAACGTGTTTGGCTACTGTTCTGCGACTAGAAGCATCCAGTTGTACCCATGCAGTTCCGTCCATCTGTTCACCGTTGCTTGTAATCGCGAAGTTTTACATAGGATAAATCTGGATAAAAGGTTATCGTTAAAAAAAAAAAACCGTTGGGTAAATGTATTTACTCAGTGTGTCACTCAGTGCCATGGGAACAGAGTACATTTTAAGTGTTCAGATGACGAAGAAAACAATTCGTTTGTATAGCGTTGTTAAAAATTGACGCTATTGGTAACACATAAATAAGGCAAAGAACAGTTTGTATCATTGACAGATCAAGTACAGCCCTTTACAAAAGTGTTTGTCTAATTTTAGAGCAAAAAACATTCCTTTATTACAATATAACATTAACTAGGAAAAGATAAATAAGAAACAAACGACAAATAGGAATTGAAAACATGCTCACTGGTATGTTTTCTCAGGGAGCTCTCGGTACAGATATCAACATAGAAAAGATGTGTAAAGTTCTTACGGACTTTTCTCCCGGGAAGACCTTGACAGACACCTACGGAGACGTAGTGAAAATGTTATTGAAGGCATACAACGAACCCTGCCTGGATTTCAAATACACTAAAATGATTGACCGTCTGAAGCAAGAGGACTGGGACAGTAAGAGCGCTGGCGGGGGTGAGTTTTTGTGGCCTAGTTTTCATTGCATTTTCTGTCCTATAGGCTGTTATTTTGCAGTCCGGACACTACAGTTTACTCCTAGGTGTGGTTTGACGGATATTGGGTGGAACTTGAGTGACATACACACATGAAAGCATGGAAAATGTCACTGTCACTTTCGTCAACTGATTTACAGACACTTGTGTATGAGTGACCATACACCCAGACTTGTACCATCATACCCTATTCAGGTTTATACCACCATAAGCTACCCAGATTGTTGTGGTCAAGCTGGCCCTCCAGATCCTTGCTGTGTTCTAATGGCAATAAACCAAGATTTCAACCATCATATACCCTGTCTAGATTTTGTCCACAAGCTGGCATCTCAGAGCCATTGTTGCGTTGAGTGGTCATCAAGCCCAGATTTCTACCAAAATTCCCTAGCCGGACTGTCAGCTGAAGCAAGTCGGTAATGAACAGGTTTTGCGGCTTTCATATTTCGGAACTGGTCTGGCTGAATTTTAATTGCAAGTATACTAAATGCAATCTGTAACGCTTTCTTAGAACATCAATATTTTTTGCGTGACTCCCTCTCCAGATAGAAGCCACGTAACACGGGATTTGACGTCATTCTAGGAGACAACAGTAGTTCTGTGTTGTCTCGCAAAACGTCATATACTGTGCCGCGTTAGCTGGCGCCCACTGGAATGCTGGATAACACTGAGTTGTATCATGTAACAATAGGTTTGTGCTTTTGTGTCAGACTTGATGAAACTGTCCTGTCGGTTTGGTGGTAAGGCATTTTTGGAGCTCTGAACCTATGGAACTCTTTTAATTCCTTGGCCAAATATTAATGGTGGGAATGAATCTATGAGATGGACTATATTATTACGACAGATATAAGTAAACCTGTGCTCAAAGAAAAGAGGGGAGATAACTCCAAGGCGACCATGGCATCAGAAACTCTCGATGAAACCGTTTACTACACGTGCTCATCGTGTGTCGTTCAATAGATTATGTCGTACTTACGAATTCAAAATCAGCCATCTTGGTACTTCCCTGGTTTAGCATTTAGGGTAAGATGGTATAGGTCGGGCATTTGTAAGCCATGTGTTGACACTGTGACACTGTCACCAGGTGAGGTGTCCTGTATGGTGTCTTTAGTGCAGCGTTCCATGGCGACAGCACTGTGATAATGTAGGTTATGGGATCGCCCTGCTCCAAGGGGACACCGTGACATCTCCGAGGTAATGTTGGAAACAAACGTTGAGTCTTGAAATAACTCAACCTGTCGGCTGTTTATTTTTACTGCGTTTTGGTCAACGAGGTGAGAGGCTGAAAATCAAATTCGCTGTGGCCTGTTATCAAAGAAGGTTTGTTGGGGTTGCATCACTGTCTCGTAAGCTTACATTAACGCAAAATTTCGATTGAGGTGACTAATATATTGTTTTTTTCTTTCGTAATATCGCAGTAAATAAAGAAGATACTGTGGCTTGCTCTTGGATAAAATGGGAAGACAACAGGTGCCGAATTCTGCATGCATTAATTCCAAGGGGGTTCTCCTTGTATTTACAAAGGGAAGCGAATCTTGTAACCGATAAAACAGCAGCGACCTCTACCAACTTGAATAACAGTGCCAGCTATGATCAGTGATCTTGTTCTCCAGATAAGTACGTAGAGCGGACTGCTGTTTTATGAGTCACAACATTTGCTTCCCGTTTTTGACCCATTTAATACAGGCTGACATAGAAAGACACAACAAAAATGTACACATTTTTAACTGCGTGTTGTTCACAGATAGACAGTGGATGTTTCAAACCTGCACGGAGTTTGGCTTCTATCAAACCTCTGATTCTTACGCGCAGCCATTTGGGAACGACTTTCCGTTAAGGTAAATGTGACTTACTGTTTTCCGCTCTTTATAAGTGAAATGATTTTCAGCGATACCTAAAGAAAAGAGGTCATTAAGTATCTTAAAAGTTAAAATCACTTGTCTGTTGTATTCGTCAAATACGCTGAATATGGCGACCGAACTTCCAGTTTCATTATAGCTGCCATGTTGAGGGCATTCTGGAAAAGGGACAAGGAGTGTCAGCATAGAAATCTAAAATTTATTTGCATCGAACGCTTTTAGGTTTCTCTACCTGGTTACATACACCCATACATGATTACTCTGTTAAACAGTGTTTCTGTTCTTTAGCATCCCTATCTACTGTAGTTGGCGTAAGAACGCGAAGACGAATTTAAGACCCCGCGTAGTTCAGCGTGGAGGCAGTCATTCGCAGATCAGGCTGAGCGCCTCAGTCAGACCTGACTTAATGTTTTAGACAGTGAAAGTGACTTAAGGAAAGGTTTACTTGACACTTCAGCTACCACATGATACTCGATTTTAAAGGATTGAAAGAGTTATTTAAAAGAATTAAAAATAAATAGCTTTTGTACCTGTACAACGACTGAATCACCTAAATTCTAAATTCAGATCACCTAGTAATCATTTAAGAGCATGCATTAATATCCGGTAATAGAACCTCTTAACGAATCCTTTCATGGGATATTCACAAATAAGGTGTGCTTTTTATGTATAGGTTTCTGCATAATGTTGACTTTATTTATACATGTTACATGTTATCTATATCTGACGAAGCCTTGGATAATCTATAATAAATTACTATGTACTCTATACCGTCAAGCCTCCAGTGATATGCACCAGGGATAAAACTACCTATGATCTCTCAAACCCGACCGGTTTACCCTCACTAAAGCCTAAGAAATTGTTTGCAGTCACACCTGAAACCCTAGAAATTGTTTGCAGTCACACCTGAAACCCAAGAAATTGTTTGCAGTCACACCTGAAACCCAAGAAATTGTTTGCAGTCACACCTGAAACCCAAGAAATTGTTAGCACTGACATCTGAAACTTAAGAAATTGTTTGTTTGCCTTCACACTTGAAACCCAGGAGATTGTTTGCAGTTACACATGAAACCCAAGAAATAGTCTGGCGTGACACCTGAACTGAGAAAAGTCCTACTATACCAGGTGACTTGACGAAAATGTTAAGGCTCATCCCTACTGCGGGCGACAACTACAACTGCAACCGCAACTACAACGTCGAAAAAATAGAACCTTCTTTAATCTGCTGTGTCGTCCCTACTGCCGACGTCATGTCGCGACGACATCAGGGCGACATCCACGTCGCCCAGCAAAGATAGAACCGGTTCTGTGTGTTCGGCGACTGTTTTCATGTAGCCGACAGTGGGGGACGTCAAGTAGTTGCGGTTGCAGTTGTAGTTGTCGCCCGCAGTGGGGAGGGGCCTTTAGGCAACTCTTCCAGATAAGGTTTACTATAATATGTTTGTCTAAACAAGTGTTACAAAAGTTATTTAGACTGGACCAACTATTTGGTGAAAATTGAGGAGCTCGAGGTTGATGAACTGAAGAAATTCCTGAAGGAAAGAAATGTGTATTTCCCGGTCTGCCTCGAGGTCGGGAGATTGGGGATCACTCCCGGGTCGTGTCATACCAAATATTTTAAAAATGGGACTTGTTGCTGTCTCGCTTGGAACTCGACCCTGAGAGGTTAGAAAAAGGAAACAGGACTGGTCGGTCAGGTGTCAGTATAATGTGGCTGGGTGGGGGTGTCATGTCTGATGTCTTCGGTAGGATACTCCAGTGGCGACAGCGCTTTGGCGGTATGGGCTCGCCCTGCCACAAGGAGACACAGCATATCTACATTACATGGACTCCTCGTGGTCATATGCAAAATTGTTGACTACGACGTTAAACCCAAGAATACATTCATACATACATACATACATGTGTACTTCCTGAAGACGGTGACACATTTGATCAGTAAAGTAAAGTTAACAAACATTAACATAACATCTTTGACGAGTCACAAGATACAGCAAGGTTCTTTTTACCTTTAGCCACAAAGGATTTCGAACTCGATATTCCCTGATGTTCATGAAGATCGGGTACATGCTCGTACGTAGCTCATTGCATTAATGCCATAGGTTTAAGATTATTCAGAATTTAGATCGTAGTTCTAGTTTGCGCATGCCCCCCCAAAAAAGCAAACAAACAAACAAACAAACAAATCACTTGCGACCACTCCGGAAGCCTCGCGAGCGAATTTCAAGTCGATGCATTCAGATTCACGAAGAGTCATCAAGACTTTAGCGTATACGTTCATTCTAAGATTTACGATGGTCATCTTGGTTTTTTTTTTTTTTTTTTTTGCTCTTATGTCTTAACTGGTCGTAAGTGTAACTGGGCCCTTAAGGGAGAAAGTAAAAATAAAACCTGAACATAATACGGTAGCAACATTGTCCAGAGGGATGGATTTTTACACAAACACGGCGATTTAAAAATGAGGATTGTCTTTAACCCATTGCCAATGGCAAAATTGGATAAAGAAAAAAATGAATAAGAGTTCGGAAACACACAGAATGTTTCAATACTGCTTTCATTAGAACATTTGTTTCAATAACAGAATGCTTACTGTTATTCTTTGCTACTTTGTATTTATTTTCAGTAAATGTATGACGCTTTGACATTATCAAAGATCATATGTTTAGCAATATGATGTTCAAAACGAAGGTGCAAGAAATAAATGGCTCGAGACTTTACAAATGGTCGGCAGTGGGCGGACATCTAGCTGAAGATGTATAGCACGCGCAGTCACACCTGATGAAGTTAGCCTATATACTGTTTCATTGGATGCAATAGAGCGGCTGTGAGAACATTTACAGCTATAATTTATGGCACTGGAAATTTGTTCAAGTCCTGTATTTAACAAGTGTTGCCACTTCCTGTCAGTTAAACCTTGCTTTTAATCAAATCAGTGCATAGTTGATCTCTTTCCTCTATCGCTGTATGACAAGCACAATAAAGTACTGTGACAACTGTAAAAAAAATCGTGCTTGCCGATATATGATGTAGTATTTGTGTGTGTATGTGTTTTTAAGAACCTCTTCAAGAACAAATCAAAATGTGCATTGGGGTATAAATTTACAGAGAACAAAGGTGATAAAAAATGAACGCATGTAAGTAAAAAGAGGTTTGTTTATCCTAATTTATTGACCTACTTCGCCTATACAGCACCACTGCTTCAGGCATATCTTTTAATCTTAATTTAATGAGGTATTCTTGAATACGGCGTAAAAAACCAATCAGTAAATTTAATCTTAATTCTATGCTGACGTCACATTGACAAGACTGAATCCTGTTCCCGTATGCTTCAAGGTATACATTTTTATTCATTGTTAACTGAAAAAAGTTGAGATGAAACCTTCACCCCAGAAATCTAAAACGTTTTCTCAGACATCCTGGGTGGTTACATCCGTAGACTCCGAAAACAAGTTGATTTACAGTAAAATAAGTGCGTTGTACTTCAGTTGCAATTATAATTTGTTATAATTAATTTGTAATGTATAATATCTGAGTGAGTCATGTTACCTTTACATGGTCTGATGTTTTATGTATTTCCTGTCTAGTTCCGGCTTGTAAATATTTGTATCTGTTATTTGGGTTGTTGAGCAGAACCCCTCTTGGCCATTGGTCATGGACAATCCTCTTTAAATAAATTAAGCATTAAATTAAATTATAAAATATTTCATCATTTATGGCTTATATATGATATCTTTAGATTTCTGGAATGAAGAAAAGGTATATGCCTACATATAAGCCCACTGATTTAATTAAAAGCTTCGTAACGGCCTAGGTGACTTAGTAGTTAGATCGTCCGTCACGAGGTCGGGAGATCCTATGAAAGACTTTAAAATTGTAGCTGCCTCTCTTGGCGCTCAGCATTGTGAGGTTAGAGCAAGGAAACCGAACTAGTCGGCCAGGTATCAGTATGATGTGACCGTGTGGGTGTCATGCCTGGTGTCTTCGGCATGATGTTAAAGTGGCGGCAGCACTTTGGTGGCATGGACTCTCGCTGCTACGACAAGACACATTATACATATAAATGCATTCTAATAACTCTTCGTCGTCAAAAGACTGAAGAAATTGTTCAGTTCGATGGTAAACCCAAGCGTCATACGTACATTAAAGCTTCGTATAATTCACAGAAGAAGGAAGCACCATGCAAACTGTATGGCGCGAATAGGCATATTTATAATTAACAAGCCTACAAATTTGTAAATTCTTTTAAAGCCCTGACTAGCCACTGAAACACTAACCTGATGAGGACTAGTGTGAACGTCTTCCCCTAGCGTAACTTTTCGATCAGGTATGATGTCTTGAACCATTTATTTGTCGCATGCTTGTTTTGAACATAATGTTACCAGATCTTTCATAATGCCAAAGCATCGCGCATTTTATGAAAGGAAATACAAATGGCATACTAAGGACAAAATTAAGCAAACATTCAGTGAAATGGTTATGAAAGTATTTTTTCATATTTTTGCGTTTGAAATCCGTATTAAATATTTCTTTATCGAAACATGCCAAGGGCAGTTGGTTAAAGGCAATATTCAATTTAAACGGCTATGTTTGTATTATAAAACAATCTCACTGGTCAATAGTGCTGCCATTTTTTTCTTGATCGTCGAAGGTTTCGTCAAATATATCGATTACTTTTAGTACATGTAATGTTTATAAGCAAACTCAATATTTATTTATTTATTTGATTGGCGTTTTACGCCGTACTCAACAATATTTCCCTTATACGACGGCGACCAACATTATGGTGGGAGGAAACCGGGCAGAACCCGGCGAAAACCCACGACCATCCGCAGGTTGCCGGCAGACATTCCGACGTACGGCCAGAGAGGAAGCCAGCATGAGCTGGACTTGGACACACAGCCACCGCATTGGTGGAAGGCTTCTGGGTCATTGCGCTGCGCTAGCGCTCTAACCGACTGAGCCACGTAGGCACGCACAAACTGAACATAGAGTAGAAATGTAGCTATATATATATACACAAAACTAGCCTTAAAGAATCCATGATATTATGTGCAGTTATCATATGAGCAGAAGTGAATGCATTACATTGACAATGTGTCATTTGAATCTAGAATTTAATCTACTTGCATTCTGAAGACGATTTTGCCATTAGTTGGTTTGACTTTTATTTGTATTTATTGGTTGTACAAGTACCGGTACCAAGGCTTTTAAAGTTTTAATAACCATTTCCTTATTTTAAAATACAGAGAGATGTTGTTAAAAACTTACTAGTGGAATATGAGTAATCTTATTGAAGATACGTCGCAATTAGTACAAATTCACATGTGGACTTTTTCTGACTGATACCGTGGCTGTTGCACCGCTGACGATATGCATATTCACGAATCTGTGGTTAAATTACCGTAACTAGAAAATTCAAAGGCTAATGTTTGTGACAACGATATAAAGTATATATATTGGTGTAGTAAACCATTCCAATTCAGGAAAGCATTCATTTACTTTAAAATTCACTTTAAGTCGTGAGACACAGAAATCCCGTTGAAGTTGGCACACAACCAATACTTGACTTCTGCATGATATGCGCGTGATCGCTTGGATACCTTGACACCGACCTTCGCCTCATGCCAACTGCGGTGGACTAACACCCCAAAGAACGGAAACTCTGACCAGGAGAGTAATGAGAATTATGTGTGATAAGGCAGAGATAATATAAAGCATTTAATATAGGCAAAACTTAGATTCTGGAACGGTCGACACTTCATGTTTTCTTCCCGTCATTCTGTTAATATGGCAGATCAGATAAATAACTGTGAATTAATAACTGTGAATGTAGCTCTAACCTATATTCAAGATTATTAGCAGAATGTTTATCTTCTTTCAGCTTTTTCTTACAACAGTGCTCTGACGTGTTTGGGTCAAAGTTCACAGAAACTCTGTTGAAACGGGGCGTGGAGCGAACTAACCTGAACTACGGAGGGATCTTTTTCAAGGGATCCAAAGTGATCTTTCCGAACGGATCATTAGACCCATGGCATGCTATCAGCATCACGATGAACTCTCCCGATATGGATGATATAATTCCCATATTCATCAACGGTGAGTCGCAAAATTATTCATGTTTATTTAATTGTTTAATTATGTAACCATTTATTTATTTATGTATTTATTTACGTATTTAGCCTTGAAGGAGACATAAACAGAAGCAACACTTGGACATAGAAACGTGAAAGAAAGTCACACTTCCACCTTGAAACATTCACTGAAGTCGTACCTCCATACTGAAACATGAACTGAAGTCACGATTCTACATTGAAACTTGAGCCGAAAGTCAAATTTCCGCAATACATGAGCTGAAGCCATATTTCCACATTGAAACGTGAACTGAAGTCACACTTCCACAATGAAACATGAGCTGAAGCCATACTTCCACAATGAAACATGAGCTGAAGCCATACTTCCACAATGAAACATGAGCTGAAGCCATACTTCAACATTGTAACATAATCGGAAGTCACACATGCACACAAAAACAAACTTTGTTTGTTTATATGTGTATTCAAGAGCTTTATCGCGTATAGGACCATGGTTAAGTTCATAGCGGGACGAAAGCGAACAGAGTCCGGAGAAACCCGGCCGTCTCCAGGTACCTGACAAACCTCCGGACATAAGGCCGTTGAAGAACAAGCGAGAGACGGATTTCAACGCGGGAGTACCTTGGTCAACCGGTCACGGGACTATGTACGGCCTATGTACTCGTGTATTATTTTTTGTTTGACAATCCACAACTTATTTACGACCATTCCGTTCAATCAGCCGTCAACCTGTCCTGTATGATTTTTAAGCTTCACTTCTAGAGGATTTCCTTAATGTCCATTCTAGTAACTGTCATTTTCTTTTTTAAGCTTTAACTAAAATGCTTGTCCCATACTGGGACGTTTGATGTATTGAAAATCAAGGAAATCTGCCAATCTGGACAATATTTTCTGCATAATGTTAACATTCACCAGGGGAGACAATCTGGGGTGTAATGAAAAGAATTGAGCACACTTGAGGTTGACCTAACATTTTGCGAAATGTTTCTAGAAGAACTTTTTTATTTGGACACTAAATTGAAATGTGCATACAAGGATACTTTGGCTGTATTCTATGCCATTGTTTGGTAAGAGTCAGTGGAGACGCTATGCAGGCACCTTATTGACGACATATTCCAAAATAACTAGACCAGGTGATGAATCTGGATTTAATCTATTTCGTATTTTTGCCTCACTGTTGATTCGCGTGACAGACAAGAGTGCTCCATTTGTGTACGACGTAAACGTGGCAAATCGCCAGCCATCTGACAATCCTCCGGCACAATGGTGCAGCCATGCCAGTGAGATCAGGATTCATAAAGGCGACTGAATTCAACGATATTAACATCAGATCTTGGTCGTATCTCGCTTTGCGTTCCAGATAAGAGAAATAGGCCAAGTACTGGTCGTTCCGGTGTCAGTGCAAAGTGACTGGGTGGAGCGTCGTATTAGGTGTCCTTGACATGGAATTTCAGGGAGGCAGCACTATACATGTAAATATGTCGACATTGGGTCCGGCCTGCTAAAAGCAGACACCGTCGTGATGTTTATTTCTTTATTATTTGATTGCGTTTTTACGCCGTACTCAAGATTATTTCAGTTATACGCCGTCGTGATATACCGAAATAATATTGACGGCGATATTAAACCAGAATCAGAGAAAGAGATAAATAAACAATTCAACTTCCCTGACAACAAATTAGCTTCGTGTCACCTGTATTAACGACAGACTAAAACGATTTGATGCTTATCTGCATGCACAACAAAATCCACACATTAGCACCTCCAATCCAACAAGGTCAGCCACGATTCTACTTCGACGTGTCAGACAACGCGTTATCTGTATATTGCCACCAAGCTGACCGCCGCTCACATTGAAACACGGTGTTATTATTGATTTCATGTATACATGTGCTATACTTCAATGCAACCCGTCGTCGTCATATGACTGAAACACTGTTAAGTACGACGCTTAACCCCAAGCACTCACTCACTCACTCAATGCAACCCGAACTCTTGCCTATGGATGGCCAAGAGAGAACATTAGCGTCAGTATGATTAACTGTACTACGGCGATGACCATAAACGATGCAAAATAAACGTAGCACATCGTTATGACACCCTATGTTCAGGTTGAAGCAATCCTTGTCACGATAGGCACTTTCCAGCGCTTATCTTTGATCGTATATGAGAGGAAAATTAATACCGAAGGCATCCTTTAAATGTTTGAGATTTTTTTTTCGAAGTTCATGGTTTCATATCATTAATTGTCACTCTCTAGAATTAGCTGTCAGAGAAGAACCAGCCTGCGCCAAAATCGAATCTCTCCTCAGCCACAGAAGATCGCCTTGTGGATCGTGACTGGGCATGTGAAAGTTTTAAATTTCGTTTGGTCACGTGGCCTAAGAGTTGCTTGTCAGGGACAGTATAGCTGTGGCATGCATGAATAATAAAAGTTTCCCACCGCTGTAAGACCGTGTATCCAGATTGAACTTCTATAAACTTGAAGTGGTTCCAAATGTTGTTCTCATGCCTTCTTTGTTTGTTGCTAGGCACTGCTCACTGCGCGGACATGTATCCCAGCTCGCCTAAAGACCTCCCTCAGCTTGTGGACGCCCGCCAAATGGTCCAGAAAACAATTGGACGGTGGCTGGAAGAATACTGAAGACTGGCGTGCGGGATGTTTGAGGAATTGATTATACCACAATAGATATATGTCTTATAAAGTTACAATGACCCATTATTACTCAAAGAGATGATTAATAACTTTGGCATCCGTCCCGTCTTGTGAAGAAATACATATGCCAGGAGATAGATTGTCGTGACAGTATAAAGTCTAGCATATACTGGAGAATAATGTGGACGTTTTTTTTTTGTATAGTTTATTGTCAAAGGCTTAGTATATCTTAGCTATCAACCAAAATGAAAGCTGGTGTTGGAGTGTGGGATCAAAGACTAGCATATACTAAGTATGTTGTAAATATCATGCAGGTGGTGTTTTATGTGATCAGAGATGTAACTATCGTGCAAATTGTATATCGGAAGTACATGTATATGGCCAAACGGTTAGAATATATGTTGTAACTATCATGCAGATGGTTTTTTATGTGATCAGAGAGGTAACTATCATGCAAATGGTATGTTGGAAGAACATGCATGTAGCCAAAGGGTTAGAATATATGCTGCAACTATCATGCAAATGGTGTTTTATGTGATCAAAGGTGGAATATATTGTAAGTGTCATGCAAATGGTGTTGTTGAGAGTGTACGGTCAAAGAACTAGTATATATATATATGTTGTAACTTTCATGCAAATGGTGTTTTATCTGCTCAGAGGTGCAACTATTATGCACTTTGTGTTGTTGGAGTATATGGTCGAAGGATTAGCATATATGTTGTAACCATGACTCCTATGGTCAAAGGTGGAGTATATTGTAACTGTTATGCAAAAGAGGTTTTTTGGTGTATATGATCAAAGGACTAGCATATATATTGAAACTATTAAGCAGATGGCGTTTTATATGGTGGATCAAAGGTGTGGAAGATTGTAAATGTTATTTAAATGGTGTTCTTATATTGTATGATCAAAGATTGAATACATGTATACTGTAAATATCACGTAAATGGTATTCTTGTATTTTGTGATTAGATATCTCCAATGTTGTTACTGTCATTCAAGAGTGTGAAAGGGTATATTACGTAATTGTCATGCACGGAAATGGAATTAAATCCATGCATGGACCAAAGATATAACATATTGTGACCATGACATTGAGGTTCTTTTAAATTGCGCGGTTAAAAGTTACGGCAGTGATATTTGTATCGCATGATCAAAAGTCTAGAATATTGTAACTATCATTCTTGCAGGTGTTTAGCACGATGTTGTCCAAGCTCTAGTACATTTTAATTATGACACAAATAGTGCTTTGTACCGCATGGTATAGAACACTCAAACCATGATTGTCTTGAACAAGTTAGTGTCATGTACTGTGAAGGAATAAGAGTGACCCAGAAGATCTGCATTACAGGTGGCCTCAGTATAATAAATACTGAGTATCTGATGTTGCCAATCCTGGGTGTCGTAATAAAATAAACCATTGCCCTGATATGGCTGCGAAGAAAACAATGTAGATCCTTGAATAAAGCACATCACCAATATAAATAGACGAGTATAAGTAGCCTTTAATTAAAAGCTGTAAACGCAGGTTGTCATACAGAAGTATACAAAAAAGCCCACGACCCTTTTCACAGTTGATCATAAAAAGCCGAGTACGTCAATAATAAAACGAAGTGAATGGTGAATATATGGTGTCTAGATGAGGCAAATATGTGATTTGTCATGGTAACGGCGGTTGGTCGATTAAAATGTCTAGCACAGCATCGGCTCCAGAATGTAGATTAAAATATGGATACAACGGTTTGATATTAAAAAGCCAAATGCCAAAACCTTTGCGTTTGAAAAAGGTAAAATTGTGAAAATCAATTTGATGGCTATCAATACATCTACTGGTGGATCGCACAGAAACATATTTTACCTGTCGCTTCCAGGTAAAAACCACATTAACATATATATAGCCACACATGACGCTTGTGCTCTATAAGGCGCCTTTGGCGTTATTGCAACAAAATTGCCTTACTTGACGTCATGTTGGGCTCCTTGCGCAGCGGTCTGGGATGAATGAACGAATGAATGCTTAAGGCTTAGCGCCACTTTGTCAACCCTACAGCCGTATTGTGGCAAAAAGATATATTAACCAGGATGCAACAATCTATTAGAACTATACAAATACTGACCTCAGCAAAATGAGCAGAGACGTCGTATCTGGCTGCTTTAACGTCACATCAGCCTAATAGTGCAGACTCTACCGATGGTTTTGCCTTTGAGGACACACACTTGAGTTATACGCGATAAATTGTTTTTCACAACTTTTTTCCCCAATGATGTCAGTTATGTTCTGCGAGGGTTTCCCTCATATGATTTTAAAACGTGACTCAGGCTTCATTCGGAACTGGAGTAAACCGTAAAATTCCTAAACAGTCATTCAAACTGCAAATTACAAGTTTTTTTTATCATACAACTGTAGCAAAAAATTCGCGTACGTTAACATTTTCTAAAGTTTCTGAGAGGAAAGCGTAATCTCAGCCAAGTATATTAAAACAATAAAATAAAACAATAAAACTCACTAATCTGTCTGTTAAGTTATCCACAAAAAAATTGGAATTTTGAAATTGAAATCGAAGAAATATGTAAGAAACAAGGTGCTGTCCACTGTCATCTGTGAGGCCCTCATATTATCACACTATATCAATCGGCTGAGGGTGTTAAATAAAACCAAATGTCTTCACACCTGTAAACATTATATCAACGCAATATATATCAATTACCTGCCAATAATATATGCTCACAGAATATTTTCTTTGGGTATAAATCTCTATATAGAAAAGGTTATTTATTAGGGTGTATTTCTTGCATAATGGCAAACATTAGGTGCACAATAAGGAAAGGCGGTAGGTCACTTCAACAAAAATATTATATGCACCTTCTGCAGTTCTAGCTCGGACCCATAACCAAGGTGATACTTTCGCATTTACTTACAGCGAGATTTTTTCCTTTACCCGAAAGTTTTATAGAATCAGGAATAACTATTCCATGCAGGCTTCATGCTGTATATTTAGGCCATACGACAGGGTGACCAGTATAGTCACATGGAATTATCTAAGCAAGATTCGACTGTCTTACAAAGGAGGTGAAATTAAGGCTGTATTATATCACCAGTAGAGAGCAAACCGTCAGACAATATGATGGCTTGCAAATTGTCACTCGTAAACTGGTGACATCCGGAATCTTGTCTGTTTGCTGCAGTCAGTGTTTTATTCTCGCTGTCCATATAAATGGACGTGTTGAAGCAGTTGACACGACCCCTAGTGCTGGTATTATAAAGCATTCCCATTCTAAAACTTATACAAAACAGCAGCAGATATTGGTGAAATCCTATTCGAAGTATCGGGTGATTCAGGTGTGTGATTTTTCTTTTTATTCTTACCTCATTTGTAAGCTAGCGAAACATTGCAAGGCTCTAGGAACAATTGAGGCCGACTCGATCTGCAGCTCTTGGTATTGGAAAAAAGTTTTCGGGAAGATCTTTCTTCTCTCGATGGAAGCAGGGCATGGAAGAACTTCTGGAAGCGGAAGATCTTACATCGAGTGGACAGGAAGTATATTGTAGATGAATAAAAGGACAATTCGAGTCGCCTTCAGGTTTACCGCATCCTACAGGTCATATCACTATATTATCACTGTATAAGCGCAGCCATGGTAGTTGACAGCATCTCCCGGTTGCTTCCCCATCGGATCGTTCGCTTCACTTCGCGAACTGGGAAGAGAGTCGCGCGTTCCGGCCGTATACGGCCTGTACTTGCTGGACTCCAAACGGACCGTACACGAACACATCCTGGCTGCGGTACCGGAGCTGCATCAGCGCCTCCAGAACTGAGATGGCGAAGGCCGTTCCACCGCACACGACCACTTTGCGCGTAATACCGTTCGGTTCGGGAAGGCTGCTACCCATGAGCTCTCTGCCGATACAGCCCTCCGCGCCCGTCCACCCTGCGTCCGGTTCCTGGAGGGTGTACACCACGTTAATTCGACTGTCCTGGCACAGTTCATCCAGCTCCTCTTTGAAGATTAGCTGGTCTAAATCACGGGCCTGGTAGAGCAAGGTCACCTTGGTGAGGTCAGAGCTGTCCATAGCGACGGAGCGGACAATCTGGATAGCTGGAGTGACGCCGATGCCACCGCACAGGAGGATCAGGTGGGAAACTCCGTTCGGCTCATATTCAAACCCACCGCACGGCCCCTGGAATTCCACCTCCGAGCCTACAACGATATGGCACATTGTGAATCAGTCAAAGCATCTATCATAATGTAAAAGACTACAACACACAGAAGAAATAACAAACAAACAAAAAAAACAAAACAAAACACAAATAAAGCAGCGACGACAGTGTGATAGTTGGCAAATGGTCACATCTTACTGGTCCGTCCTCTTGTCACATCAATCAGGGTTGTTATTCTAACTGTTCATATGAATGTTTAAAACGCTGCAACTCACACGCCCCCTAGCAACTCACACGCCCCCTAGCAACTCACGCGCCCCCTTGCACCACGGATTAAGCAGAATTAGGTAAAAAAATTACAGTGACGTTAAATGCAATTTATTACACGTCACTGGTCAAATTGCTATGTTGTCATCACATTTAACAAGGAATAATAGATTTGACAAGGTATCGCCATAATTACACAAGGTCTTAATGACTCGCAGTCAGTGTTTGTAACTGTTATGTTTTTATAACTGATTGCCTATAACGCAATTTTCAAGAATATTTCATTTTCACGATGAGGGTCAGTCTTGTGTGTGGAGGAAACCAGAACTGGGACCCGGGAAAATCAAGAAACCTTGCAACGAACGCAAGACTATGCGAGCGGCAGTATGAGCGACATCAGCCGCTCATTGTCTTTAAAGTCTGACGAAAAGTGAGGGTGAAGAAATGTAGAAATCTGCTGTCCAAGACTGTGTTTGAACCCTCACCTCGTGTGTCGTAGCCATAGAAAGGCAAGTACCTTAACCCCTCGGGTTGAAATTGTGATAAATCTAACACATCATGACAGATATTCGCATAGCAAGTGTCAACCATAATGCAGGTCAATAGTCACAACCTAAGCGTCGAAGCCGACATTCGTACACCAGCCGTCAACCAAGGTAAGCGTTCCAGGTCAATAATCCCAAGACCAGTTTTCAAGAAAGACTAACCACGAAAGAACTAAGAAAGTTTATAAAATATCAAAAAATTGAGAAAGATCATCTTGCAAACAACGTTAAAAACCAACCACTAAGGTATTATAACTATAAATTATAACTGGTGTTGAATAAATTAGGACGGACCATGCTAGTTTATAAGTTAATGTTAATCAGAACCATGATTTCAGTTGAACTTTGACTCGATGCATATACAGCCGCTAAGCAATTCAGTGCCTATTTCATGCACCTAAAGATAATGCCCAACATGGGCACCTGCTGTTGTTCAGTGAATAGAGGGTATTATTCCAGTGAAATGGTCTTTCAAAGACCCAGTGGTTCGAGAGATATTGATATTTAAAACGCCAAGTCTTAATACAGATAAAATATTTTGGCTTCATGATCTGGAGCGTCATGACCCACAAGCCACGCCTCAAATTACGCGCATGTGCGATGCTGTCATCCGGTAAGACTGATGGGATAAGACTGTTCCTATGAATGTCGTAGGTCTTAACTGCGCCGTTCACAGTTCTAGATGGCGTTTTGAGTTATCGTCTAGGCATTTTGCCCAGAATCAAACTTTTTGTCGAGCCCTTGTTGGCCAGCGTGATGGAATATAACACCGGAAGGAGCGCCACACTAATATGGTGCGCACAAAAGCTTGTATATTATGGTTCTCTTATTCCTGGCAATTCTCCAACTCTTCCATTTATTAGGCATTTCTCTTTGGATTGAACAGACATGGGAATAAACTCAATTTGTCTTTTTATAACGGCGATTCTTCCAAAAAGATAAAATATCATATACCCCAAGCCATGTTTCTGGTATTTTGCCAAATATACGTTTTGCGCTTGAAAATCCTTCCTTACCAATCTCCAAATTGCGAAGAAACTCCGCCATGACTCCCTGAGACTCGTATCGGACCACCACCTCCATCTTCCCACAAAGGTTCGGAGGCGACGTCGGTGAGATGTACCGACTGGAAGGTTTGGCTTCGTCTGGTATCAGCAGCTTCACGTACTGGCCAGGATATGTCCCCAGGTGGCTGCATTTCTCCAGCGATTCAAACAGCATCTTGGCCACGGTACCGTCCTCTGTGAGTTTCTTCACACTAATCAACTTCATCGGAGTTGCCCTGGTGGGAGACAAAACGACACCGTCCGTGCCTTGATCAAAGAGATCAAAGACCCGTGGTGGACTTATGTTGAATGGGTTTTCGAAGTCATCCATACCATTCGGTTGGACATCATTTTGGCTGTTTTCCTCTTCCAAACGTAGTTCGTATTGAAGTTTCTGGACCAGGTCTTCCTTTTGACTTTTTGTCAAGCGTTTCACCTCCGTGGCCAGTTTTCTCTCATCAGCTCTGACTGCCCTGTCAAGCAAAAAACATCATCATCACATAAAGGCATTAGTTAATAAACCTCAGAGGCAATTCAAAAACATCAAACTGTCAAATTTGCCAGTCAGTTATGAAATTATCAACCGCATTGCATCGCTTTGTATGTGCTCTTTCCTTTCATTGACAGATTTTATGTACGAGATATGGGTCATGTTTTACGAAACTTCATTTTTTTTTTTTTTTGCTCACGCAAAAGTGCTTTGCTTAAAGAAGATAATACTACATTTATGCAGTGTTTTACTTAAAATGGTTTTTTTTCGAGAAATACTCCTTGTGGGACACGCAGCAATTTACTAAACGTAGGAAATTTCGTGAAACCAGGCCCCGAATTCCAAATATGATATACCATGGATCGACGGCATCCGGTCCAAGTAATGCCGTTTTACCGATAGTCTGGCGGATGTATTCGTTAGAGGGCCCCATAACCCAGCCAGCAAAGCCATCGCGGAGTAATCTTTCCAACCCTGATATAATAAACAAAACAAATCAATTATTTTGGGTATCTTTTATTCATGTTTGTAGTTTAACGTCAAACGGGAAAGTATCCGTTTAAAGGCATTACCCGACTCGATCAGATACCCGTAAAATTAGATAAACAGTAGTGATAAATTTCATATCTAATGTGGATGGGTTATTAAATTATATGACAAAAATTTGTAAAATTTGATGTTTTAACAACGGGTAGGGGTGTGTGGGTAGAGGGGTTAAAGCATCTGGGTCCAGTTCTGCCCAATATTGATAATACATAGCGTGTATGCGATAAAAACAACATCTGTGACGATTCATATCATAAAGCTTGCTTTAGTTCTTAGTAGGATAATTGATTCAACACGCTATGTTGTGTAGGCAAGTTACAGGGTAAGAAAATCTAGAACATCAGCAACTTTACAATAAACCAAAAAAAAAATTATGTTTTGTGCGTACCTAGATCAGTTTTGTAGCCGGTGCCGCCACAGCTATGCAGCATATGCTGACTAACTGAAGTCACATTTCTGGAAGTGTCAAACTTCAGCATCTGCAACCATCGTGTGAAATTGGATCTGTCGAGAAAACAAGGACTGTTATTAGTTTTCGGTAATGGTGCATAATTCGTTCGCTGTTTTATCTATTTACTGGTATTTTGTTTATTTTTTTTCTCCAAGTCTCATCATAGCATTTTCCTTTTAACGACTCGCCGATATTCATGATCTACCTTGTCTGTGTTGCACGGCGGGTTGAACCAAAGTCACTATTATGTGCAATATTTCAATTTTCCTCTCAATGTATGATATCAGTGATTTTTCGTTTAACCACATGATGTCCATAATTTCAATATTTCGTATCACCGCAATGGCCATGCTTTCAGTATTTCTCATGACTACGATGCCATATGATTTCAATTTTGGCGTACCACGATGTCCATGACTTCAGTTTGTCATATGACCGCGATGTTCAGGATTTCAGTTTCCCGTATGACCGTGATGTCCATGGCTTCAGTTTTTTGGAGGGTAGCTAACGATGTCAATAGGATGGACAGTACTATCATTAGTTTCTGTTGGTTTCTTCTTTGTATGTCTTACTCAAGGAACAAATAAAGCACAAACTAAACCAGGTGTTCTGTGTTATGCGTGTAGATTACCAGAGAAATTTGTCTGTTTTCTGTCTGTCCGGTTGGGAATCAGGAGAATACAGTGTGGTTAGGAACATCTGTTGTGATGTGGGTATTCCTAGTTGTTCTGACACAATGCCTTTAGTAACAAAACTGCAGCGTGTACCGGAGAACCCCTGGTGTGCAAGCTGACGTGTGGCTGGGGTGTAAACTGTCAAGTCGATACCTGAGCCTTAGTCAAGGAGATTAGATACCATGCCAAGAAATCCAAAGGAAGAGGCACAAGCGGAGTGTATCGACGAGCGAGTGATTCCACACCGTGTGGAAGGCATCTCATAATTCATTTCAGCATTATGTTAAAAGATAGTACAACTAAGAAACAGTTTCTAAGTTTTATTCAAAATTAATGTTTGGTTCATTGCTGGTGGAAATAAAGTTACAATCTTCTTATATGTTTGCGTGAAGAGAATAACAACTCCATGTTTGTTTTATACGCGAAAGCGTTTGCAAACGGTAAAATGTCGGCCTCAACCGACGTCTGATTTTAGGCCAATCGTTAGGCCCCATTTCCAATCTTCATTTCGATAATTCAAATAGGTCTGTTTCCTGTTTCGGGCATAGGTGTTCTCGTTACTTATCAGATTCTGAATATGATCGCTTGTGGTATACGTTGTTTTGGAACTGATAACATCATCCTTAGTTTAAGGACGAAAGCTTCGGGTAAAGGTGGAGCTGTTACTAATGATATTTCCTTTGTATTTCGATAACTCTATCGAAATCCCACACATGCAAGAGTATGAATATCAGCGGTCAGTTAAATCGAAAACACTATTATTTGTCGTTTTCGACTTTTATTAAAACACTTTTCAAGTCTCTACCACAACTCTGATTAAAGTAGCGGAAGGAATTTTTGCGTGTGGTGGGACGATGTTGTACCCCATTACAGTCTTTGAAGGAACAATGATGGGAATTTGATTGAGGTGAGAAGAGGTTCTGGTAAAGACCACAAGTGTATATATCAGGTTATGTTTTGTCGATGAATATACTACAAAGGATAGTCCTACTACAATGTATACCAGGTCTGCAATCTGCCTCAAACGAGTTGCCGTGATCGATGATGAATCGAAGGAAGTGCATATTGCCCTCCAATGGTAAACTTGTTGAACTGTGGAAAGAGAAAAAAATGAAAACAGCCATCCTAACTTTGAGAATGGCAGGATAGATATCAAATTTTATCTATCATAGACACAAAATTGTTTTTCTTTTTTTTCCCGTCTTTTCTTTTTTTTTTTTTTTCTTTGGCTTTTGTACAAGTACAGTACTAAGCAATCATCCCATAAGCACCAACAAAACGCTGATGTTTTGAAATGCTCAAATGTGATAGCTACAGCAATACCCATCCTATATGATTCGAGGGCGTGGGAAGCTAATTCCGAACGAAACAGATGTTCCCCTGTTGTCAACTCTAGATCAATTCCTAGCCCATTAAACATTCACAGTCAATTAGGCAACGCGTTAATATTTTACAATGGGCTGTACTTACGATCCTCCCACAGTGCCCCTAAAACCCCAATCCACGGGACCTTCCCTGCACGCATCTGTTAATGTTTCAAACCCCTCCACCCTACTCGATACTTTCACCAGATATTTATGGGGATTTATCACATCAGGGTCCTCTTGGGAAATTATCTGTAATTACGCTGCCTTGACCATCAGAAATACTTTTGATCTGCCTGTTCCCCCACAGTAGTGTAATACACTCTGTGTAATAAAAACAAGACGATAATTTTTTTACAGTAGCAAAGTCCGTCAGACGGTAGCTTATGATACACTTTCATCAGCAGATGCGATACAAGGAATGGATACATCTACTCGCCCTGTTGTCAATAAGTAATATGAAAATGTCTGAATTTATGAAACACGTCCCATTTTTATGTTCCGTCATTGATAATAAAAAAACTATCGAAGGTGTTTCAAAACAACTGACGCCGGTGCTGCCGTATTTATACAACAAATACTGGGATACGATTACCTTCGAATGCCCCGAATGTGCAACAAATAGGCAACTGTAATGGTCACTCCCCCAGTGTACCAAACAAACAACTGCACGGTAATTTCTACTGTGTATCAATCACTCAACTGTCACGGTGTCACCTATTTTGTACCACGCAAACAACTGTCACAGTGACTCCCACGGCGTACCAAACAGACCAATGTCACGGTGACTCCCATGACTGTGTATCAAGCAAAAGGCAGGGTGACCTATACTGTGCACCAACTGTCCCGGTACACCAAACACCTAACTGACTCTCAGTGTGTACCAATC
Organism: Acanthopleura granulata; assembly: GCA_016165875.1. NCBI lineage: Eukaryota > Metazoa > Mollusca > Polyplacophora > Chitonida > Chitonidae > Acanthopleura > Acanthopleura granulata. The sequence continues at coordinate 11,589,084 of JABBOT010000011.1, read as the reverse complement.
AACTTCAAAGATGGACCAAACACCTCTATGACCCCAGTGTACCATAACATGCAACTGCCACTGTGACACAAATTGTATACCAAAACAGACAACTTCCAATAGGTACTAAAACAGACAACTTCTAATATATATATGTATATTTCCAATATCGGCACACTACTTTAGGGGAAGTGAACAAATGAGCCATACATATCTACAGAAACCCATGACTGCTTGCAGTAAATTCAGATGTCATTGCCATAAAATTACACCCAGACGAAGGTTTCGTCAATCCGTAGTGTATATAAGTATATATATCCATAAACATAAACGACTGGACTACAACTTGCATGTATACAAAATGTAAGCACATTTCCTGTAAGCCTAAGGAGCAAGTCTACCAGAGCGACAGCTGCAACAACAACGAGCCGTTAAAACACAACTTTAATACTCGACAATAAAACAGGCCAGGAAACTGGCCTTCACAGTGAGGACGATGTGGGGATGTTTACGGTATTGCAAATGGATAACGGGATAAGCCCGGTTCTGCAGGCATAAGGATATAATATGTCACATAAACAGTTATAGCTCGTATGGATAACATTTACAGCACAGACTTCAAGTTTCCCTTCATAGTAAGCTACGTTTGGAAGCAAAAATTCGTTAGTATGGTGCCGTGCTGCCAGGTACAACAAACCGGGGCATAAATTTGTGCCTCACAACCTCACAGTGGCGGCTGTACTTATGTATTTGGTGATAGCATCAATATATACCTTTGCCAACTCCCAGGGTTTTCTTCTTCAGGGCCAACTAAAGTAAGTTTTATGCGCTGTTTGTTTTTGCGCTTCAAACCCAGAATCCGCCAGTCGATGCTGCTACCCACATTATTTCTTTCAGTCTTAAACCATCTCTTTCACCCCTACCCCCTCACACCGATTTTAAAGACCATAAACTCTTTCTAATGGCAGGAAGCACATGACATAAACTAAACTTTCGGCTGCGCCTTTTCTCAATACCTCTATACCATACAGCGTTACAATCATACTCCCCAAATTGTTCATTTTTAAAGGAATGTCAACATATCTGTACATAGCTATATGCGTTACTACCAATATACATGATCAGGCAGTACAGAGGACATTGCTCATCATACACTACACATTGCAATATAGCATGAATGAATATATGACAAACAATATTCGTTACCTATTATAAAATTAAAATCTATAGGCATCATGAAATTCATTGTTTTGATTCTTTGAAAAAATTAATACAAAGCAAACACATGAGAAATATTTTTACAGATTTATCACAGTGAGAGAAAAGTAGGTGCAAGGCTTTAAGCTACCAAGAGCAAAGGAAAACAAAGAAAGGGAAACACTGGGAATAGAACTCAATTTACTTCAGTTAAGAGTGTATTGCAATGGCCTTCACGTTAATCAAATCATAACAAAAGCTTTAAACACGGATTACCCAGCAAGCTGCTTTAAAAAGAAAACAAGTTGACTTTTACAGTACCTTGGCAATGTCTGTGACTCCCTGTAAATTGACCAATCGTTGTTATCTGTGGCTTGGTCCAAGGCATGGGCCAATGAAAAGGCAGCCAGTCGGCAGGAGTTAGTCGAGACAATGCATTCTCCAAAATAATCCTGAAAGAAAGGAGCACATCTCTTGTAATTTACCTCGGGCAGTGTTTTATTGTAACTGTTCATGTCAGTGATTAAATCGTATAGCACCCTACACGTCCCCATGGCATCTGACGTAATGGTAAAAAAATAGGTAAACAAAGCATTGTCAGTTGAAATTTATTATGTGTCAGTCGTCGGACAACTACTGTATATAATATATATATACATATATTTGATTGGTGTTTTACGCCGCACTCGAGAATATTTCATTTATACGACGGCGGCCAGCATTATTGTGGGAGGAAACCGGGCACAGGGAAACCCACGACCATCCGCAGGATGCTGGCAGACCTTCCCATGTACGGGCGGAGAGGAAGCCAGCATTGCGCTGCGTTAGCGCGCTAACCGACTGAGTCACGGAGGCCCTATACATAGAGAGAGAGAGAGAGAGATTGCATTTGATTTAAAATCTTAGGGGAAATTTTCCACTTTTCCCACAGTGATCGGCATTGTGTGTGCATGCCCGAATGAACCACCAGCCTTCGCCATACCTTAGACAAACCTCCTGATTTCAAGACGAAATTTCTATCATAAAACATCGTTCGTCTACATACAGTATTTACCTTTAAAATACTGTGGTTTTCGAGTTTCAACTGATGTTTTGTTCTTCTAATTGGTTTTAACAATGTTTTTCTGTTATATTGTTTCTGGATGTTCTCGTTATCATTATCGAAAACCATTTACTTGGTTTAAACCTATTCTCGTCACGATAAGCTGAAATATTGTCGACATGGCGTCAAACAATAATTGTTTATTCATTTATTTATTCATTCATTTATTCATAATGTAAGTAAAAACTCAATGAATAAGGCGTTCAAGACCCATTAAATAAGTACATAACTAACACCTACCTGAATAGTAGGATAGTCACACACTCTCAGCCCGACGTCCGCATGTGCCTTCTTGGTCACGTGTTTCTTGGCAATATCCACACAGCCCATGGAGATTCCATTCCAGCAGCACGAGGACAGCAGCAGAAACATGGCCCCCGAGCACTCCTTCGTCGACTGGATGGCGTCCCCTAAACACACAGAGAATTCACCGTGGAACTTTGCCATTACGTACATCAGTTGAGGTTAAAAATGAAAAGAAAAGAAAGGAAACACTACACTCTAAAAACGAATATGTTAAATTTAACATGTCTTTATGTTTCCTGAATGATGAGAAAGGAGATTATGTTTTATTACAACATGATGATATGTTATGGATAAGAGACAATAACGAGCTACACCAACAATATATTCTGTTGGGACAATGTATTGATTTACTTTGATTGTTGTTTAACGTTACACTGAAAAGTTTTTCCAACTTTACCATGGAGGCTGGCTTTGTGGGCGGGAGGACACCAGAGTGCCTGGCATAATTCATCGAGCTTTGGCTAGCTACTGACGAACTTTCCCATGCATGACGCACAAATGTAATTGTGGAAGAAAGCAGCATTTTGCCAGCGTTAGTCTGCTCACACGAGAGTCGTCGACCGCTCACTGTCATCAAAACCCCACGAACAGTGAGAAATAACAGAACAGGCCTGTGACATTTAAGGAAATAGTTTGCAACGCGAAAGACTGCAAAACCAAAGCAGAGACGACGATGTGATAGCCGGGAAATGGTCACACGTAACCGGTGAAACCCCGTCTCTTGTCAGTTTACCCGTTAATTAATCTTTTATATTAAGTGTACATGTAAATGTTTAAAAGTGTCGACTTAGACATCCCCTGTGGCACCATGGCTTGAATACATTTAGGGAAGACAAATTAAATATTGTGTATTGCAGTTTATCAGGCGTCATCTGGTCTGGAAATACTCAAAATGTCATCACATCTGTCGTCTCATCACATAGGATAACAATTACATGCCTTGGGGACACAAGTACTTAACACATACTGCTATCACTCAGAAAATATAATATTCTGTCAAATAAACAGATTAGTGATGGCGCCAAAACAGACATAATAATAATAATTCATTTTCCCACACAGCCTTCAACACGAACCATCAGGATAGAATTAAGAAAGTATAGACAATAAAGCAAGAACGCGAGAAATGTTCAAGGCGAATGACGTAAATCAGGGTCAAGAAGCTGTCGCCAATGAAAATATATATTTCAGTTGCTCTTTGTCTGCAACTATTCAGAAGGCCTCCGTGGCTCATTTGGTTAGCGCAATGACCAAGGAACCCCTCACATGCTGTCACTGTGAGTTCAAGTCCAACTCATGCTGACTTCCTCTCCGGCCGTACGTGGGATGGTCTGCCAGCAACCTGCGGACGGTCGTGGGTTTCGCCCGGGTCCTGCCCGGTTTCCTCCCACCCCAATGCTGACCGCAGTCGTACAAATGAAATATTCCTGAGTACGGCGTAAAGCACCAATTAAATAAATAAATAATTAAATATGCAGCTATTCCAACGTGGTGGATGTATACACCAGGGTGATTATACACCTCCTGGCCATGAGTTAAGCGGAATTAGACATTCCTGTGCAATGACGATTCGGTACCAAGGTGACTTGACTCTTCTACTCTTGCACTGCTCGAGAACACATTATCAGATTGCCCATAAAACGTAAGTGTAAATGCTGGAATGAGTCACAGACGACACGGGTTTGGTTCGAATTACTTTTGGCGGGAAGGCTCCCCATTATGAAACTGGCAACCAAGAGATGCTGGACACTCTGTCCATATTTATTTACAGGAGAGATATAATCATTGTAAAAAGTTAGGAAGATCGGATGAAGCGGTTTTATCATTGTGCACTAGCCTTTGCATTAATAACTTGGGACGTTGACTGAAATCTCCACCCAACAGACGGGATGTAGCAAATACTACAAGACGATGCAGCCTAGGAACCGTCGGTACATTGCTATCAATGAAACGGTAGTTCAAAATGTTAAAATTGAAACTACCCCTCTTGTCGTGAAGTCGATACACGTGGTTTTATTTTCTAAAATACTTGATATTTTGTGAGAGTTTGGTCGTTCAAAACCCCTTAAAAAAGCCCATAATTAAATTTCGTGATCTGTAATACAGGCGGCACCTAGAACCCTGTTTATCGAAGTTTAATACACCCTGACTGTGACTCATATGATGACATATGTCTCAAGAAAGTCATAATATGACACCTAAAAACTGGTGGTATATGCTTAAGAGATAATTATTCTTAATCCATTCATCGTTGTTTACTTTAGCAACAAACGTGGGAGAGTTGAAATTTTGGAAAAAGGATCCACATTTACGCTAAAATGAATGACAACGACTACAAACAGATCTATTATTTCTATTCTATCATGCACCTGGTTTAAACTTGTACACTATTATTACACTGCAAAAATGAGCAAACGGAGCACAAATTATCTTACGTACACATTTGTTTTTATATTCTATGTTGTCTTGTTTATTTTTTTGCGCGCGACCTTGCTGTCGTATGTGTTCATGAAATTGATCAACAAGTGGGAGGAACATCTGTGAGAAACCCCCAAAGTAGAAAAGACGTCGCTCAGAATGTACACTGTTGTGACGCGAGTCGTGACGTCAGCATGTTCCGATGTGTGTGTGTGAATTTAGACGCGTGGACATGCAACGTTGTATGTAGTAGGGAAATCGAAAATAATAGAATAATAGGAAATATTTCTTGTAATATCCTTTAAACTCCTGTGTATTGATCATGTTCAACAAAGCTATCCCAAGGAAGTGATGGTAGGGCCTAATTATACGATGGCGACACGTGCTCCAGAACAACATATGTCGCCATAGTAATTAAACTCAACCATTGCCAGCTCAAGGGCTTAAGGGCAAAATCCTCTGAGCAAGCTCCAGCCAATCTGACACCAACATCTGACACGTTTTCACAACTGACAGGTTTTTAATTAATTTTTTTTTCTCGACGTGTACGTTCATATGCTTTAAAATCGCCAGAAAGTTCTTTAACAGTTTGAACTCCGAGTGCGAATGAAAAAAGGCGAGAGTCTATTTAATACATATTCCTACACTGAAATGACAGTTCCCACCTCACGACTTTATTGAACACGTACACATTTTTATTCAAATAAAGTGTTATAACCACCTAGGGGCCCCCGTGGCTCAGTGGGTTAGCGTGCTAGCACAGCGCATAGACCCAGAAGCTTTCCACCATTGCCGTTGCTGTGAGTTCAAGCCCAGCTCATGCTGGCTCCCTCTCCGGCCGTATGGGGGAAGGTCTGCCAGCAGCCTGCGGATGGTCGTGGCCGGGGCTCTGTCCAGTTTCCTCCCACCATAATGCTGGCCGCCGTCGGATAAGTGCGGCGTAAAACACCAATCAAATAAATAAATAAATAAATAAATAAATGAAACCACCTACACTATTGTGGGCTAATGCCACCTTAGCATACTAATAAAATGCCTGCTGATTAAAGATCACCTTGTAAGTAAGCGATTTCAGTGTTTTCTAGGGAAACACATATCAAACTTTCCATAAGTGCCGTATTGTGTATTTATGAGACATTATTTACTGGATGAAGCCTAAGTATTTTCTCGACAAATGTATATCGTGCACTTTACAGGGTAAGCGGTTTTTCGTTTGCATAAAACGCTGTGTACTTTAAAAAAACATGTTTAAGCTAACCACAGTGTGAAAAGTAGTGTAAACATACTTTCTTGGAATGCATGTGCCCTTGAGAAATGCACAACACGTACCGCTAGATAAAAAAGCGGCATTGTGCACTTCGGAATCATACTTAACACGGCTTTTTGTGTACTTGAGATACGCATATTGTGTATCTGAGAAACAGATTGATCAGTTCCTGTTATGTACATCAAATCTACATATCTACAGAAACACACGTTGTGTACATTTTACACAGTTTCTAATTTGGTTATTGCCATTTTAGGTTCCGGTAAAAGTGAAATTTCTGCAAATCATGAATATAATCCTGAGTGAAAAACAAATTTCATCGCAAACACATGTGATCTACACGTGATTTGATATATTAACAAATGGCATCTGCCACTAATGAGTCTGGTATGTGTATTATGTGCGCGTGCGCCTTCACATAAAAGCCGTCATGGCTGGTCTACAAATTGTGTGACATGAATTTTATATTATATATATGAATCATTTGTTTTCCTGACTGGCAATATAAAAGACCACTTAGCCACAGGGATGTTCCTCACACATTTATTTATTTCATTGGTGTTAAGGAATGTGTCACTTATGTGACGCCATCCAGGGTTCGGCAGTGGTTGATTTGAACTCGGTGTGGGTTTAAACTGCTTGACTGGCCTATATAGCTCATCTCCGGTGCGCTTCTTGTGGAAAAGAACAAAAACAGGATAGTCCCACTTCTCGCCATGTGCAGGTGAAATTCATGATCTCATGAAGCAGCTTATTTCCGCTCGGCTAAACACTTTAGGTTCTTAATATCTACTGTAGGTTTTACAAAATGTAAGAGACAATTTTTTACGACCATATACGCTGTACTATGACTTGTGCCCGGAGATAAAGTCCTAACGCAGCTGGTATGTAACCTCCGTTCTAAGTAATTATTCAATTTATTTTATTGGAGTTTTAAGCCTTACATAATTATACCATCTTTATGGTAAGGGGAAGCAGAAAGAAAATCACCGCACTCCGAACGACCTTCGCACGTAAGACTAAAGAGGAAGGCATCATGAATTGGATTCCAACTCACAGTAACCGCATCAGTGAGAGGTTCCCAAGTGATTCCGTTACGCTACCACACTAATAAACCCCTGCCTCCCCCCTCCCGCTTTTATTTAGTTCTGTCTCCTAGGCGATAGCATATGAGGGCCCAGATACTGACGATCAAACCATGTCTAGACTTTTATGACTGCTTTATCACACGTTGGGCAGGATGGGCATCTATGCGAACTGGCCATCAAACGTTTAGGACTGAATTCCAGCATTAAACATTAACATTTTCGCCTAATGAAAATAAAATAAGTGTCTGAAGCCATTTGCAAATACCAATGAGCCAGTTAGAATTCATTTAGGTTCTCCTATTGAGACACAGTTTGTTGTATTTTAGGGGTTTTAACGGTTCCGTTGTCAAGCTGTCCTTTGCAGTCCCGGTAACGCGTGATAATGTGGGATTTCACGAGACTGACTTCAAGTCCAACGGTCTTCAACATGTCTATATGCACCTCACAAATGAATTCACGGCTCTCCAGACAAAACGTCGGAACATAATTGAGACAATCTGAAATATACTGAAAAAACACCTGTCCTAACAGTAAACAGATCTTGACGGGACTGGTTACCTGGGGGCCCTATCAGCCGATCCGCGTCCAGCACCCCTTCTGCCACTACCGGTCCAGATTGGTTACCGCGCATGCCCAGTGAGGACCATTCCCCGCAGCTCGCCCTGACTTCATCCTGTAAATCACAGCATTGGACGTTCAAATCAGTTAAAAATGTCGGAAGTGCTATGAAATTGTGGGCTACATAATGTATAATTTGCCATGAATGTATCCGTTCGTGAAATATATACATTACAGATCACCGCATAGAAAACAAATCAGATTCATTTAGTATATTTGTTCGGCATTTTGTCATGAAGACTGAAGCATTCTTTTTTTTTTCCTGTACACTCAATTATACTATCAACATACAACAAAAAACCCCACTCAGAAGCCTATTCAACTTATTCATTTCTACCTAAATGATATATTTATTTATTTGATTGGTGGTTTACGCCGTACTCAAGAATATTTCTTTTATACCACGGCGGCCAGCAATATGGTGGGTGGAAACCGGGCACGGCCGGAGAGGAAACCAGCATGAACTGGAATTGAACTCACAGCGCACAGTGGTAGGCTTAGCGCGCTAACCGACTGAGCCGTCCTAAATGAGATGGGATCTTTGGCGTTAATGTTATATGCTATATCCATGTCATCCTTCAAAACTTTTGCTATCATACACAATATATTTAGCTTTCCTTTTTTTCCAACTGCAATTTTGTCTTGTATACACTTGATCTTGTATACATATATCTGGGTAAGTTTTGCATCGTAAGCCATTTAGTGAGGGATATACACGCCATAAATGACCCTGATTCCTCGGTAAAGCTGTTACTTTTGCATAAGTTCAGGTGTCTGCATATGCTGTCTGTTTTGTTGTCTCCATTTACATACACGCTGTAAAGCACATAAAATATTCATCGAATTTTACCTCATGAACAACATTCAAGACAAAACCTCCCCCTACAAAACAGAGTGTTTGTGAAAAACTCTTGGTACAGAATGGTTTTCTAGCCGATAAATCTTTGCTGTATTTACATGTTTGCCCCTGTACATGCGTGCCAATGTAGCGTGGAATTTACATAGCAGAGCCGAGCACCGTCGCGTTATCCAAGACTTGGAATGAAACATGCAGATTCCATCGATATGTGACACTGACAGTTTCATCTTCCCTGTCGGACGACAAAACGATTATGCAATCACCTCGCAGGTTTTGCGCGTGGAATTTGTCGCCTTGTATAAGAGCGAGGAGCTATAAATACCCGAACGCGGACTATAGCTCAGGTCATCTGGTGGCGGGATGTCTACGTGCCAGCTACTAACCTTTAAACCAGACGTACCAATGCCGAGAGCAAAACGCCAAGGTTATAATGAATGTGGGCCTTGTTTTGCCAACGGGATGCATGGGGGTTAATTGTATACAGGGACATAATGTTGTGCTGCGGTCTAGGTACAGAATGAAAGCTAGTCTATCGTGTCAGTACCAGAGTATGCAGTCTGCGTCCATTCAAAGCACGGGCAACCTATGGATGGTGGTTGGGTTTACCCCAGGTTCTGCCCTCTTTCTTCTCACTATAACTGTGGCTGCTATTGTATAAGTGAAATATTCTGGAGAATGGCGTAAAATTGCCATCAAATAAATACATCAAAGGAAGCAACTTCCGAACCTCAACGGTACGATATAAGTATAAAAGTTTGCCTCAGTTCACGTGAGTTCAATATCAGGATCTCGTGAACCACAACGGCAAGATATCAGCCTATTCTTGTGACTTCAAATTAACTAGACGCCAGAAGCAAATTTCACAGTCCGTTAACTCAGCCCTTTCAGAGTGTATGCCACAATCCAAAAGCCTATATTTTTTCATTTTGTTTTATCAGTGAACCAGTTTAAGACGTTAGCTAACAACACAGTGATTTCATTTATTCACAAAGAATATGAAGTGAAATACAACTCAAAAGCTCGTTAGCTGTTATGGAAATTATCTATTCAGAGAAAAGTAACTTTGCATATTCATTAAATACAAGTAGTTAATTAGCCCTACAGTCTAGCCTTGCTTTGATATATTTATCAACGCTCAAGTGACTTGTTGATATCTTGACCTGAATGCAAGCACTATATGTCACCGTCGCAGAGGATTGCAGACTTGACACAGGTGACGTAGACCGGTGCCTAGTAATTCTCTATTGATAAGTAGTATCTAAAAACACACCATAACTGTATTTTTGGTCGAGATAACGGGAACAAGGAAACTTTCACTTCCCGTAGGGTTCCAGTGTTACGAGCGGGAATCTGGCGATAATGGACTTTTCACAACATTTGTTTATTTCTTTCATGGTTTTTTTCAACTATTTTTCAATATTTTTCACCGATTCAGTGGTGAGCATGTTGGTAAGGGGTTATGAGGGGGAATTGGGGTCCCCCAAGGGTAAGCCATTACATAGTGTCAGCTAAATCATTACAAGGCTTATCAGAAATCAAATCCAAAGTGGTAACCAGTGATCAGTGCATTTGTCGATAATCAGTACTCGTCTCAGTTATCAATGATCAGTGCGTTTATCGATAATCAGTACATTTCTTAATTATCAGTGATAAGCGCATTTGTGGGTAATCAGTGTATTTGTAATCAGTGCATTTTATCAGTAATCAGTGTCGTCATCAGTAATCGGTACGGTCATGAGTAACCAGTGCGGTCATCATGAATCAGTGCCGTCATCAGTAATCAGTGCGGTGATCAGTAATCAGTGCGGTCACCAGTAATCAGTGAAGTTACTAACGCCTGAAGCCTCACCTTCATGCACAGGAAGTTGCTCAGGTTGGAGTAGTCACCGTTAAAGCCAGGACTGGTTGTCTGCACAATGTACCAGTCAGCATAGCCAGCACTAGTCGCCCAGGAACCAAACTTGAGCAGTTTGAATGTCCCGTCATCCATTTGCCAACATTTGGAGGACAATGGGTACCAGACATGACCTCCTGGAAAATAAAGCAGCTATGTAAATCAGGCGGCAATCAGAGTGTCTCTCAAAACTCAAGTGGCCTCAAATAAATCTTCCGCTAAACCATTTATTTACTGATGCCGGATTGCCTTTCCGTTGACATAATGGAATACGGATAAATCGGGGAAAGGATTAATTCATTTGATCAATGGAAAGACAATCCGTCATCCCTCAAGTAATGGCTTTAGCAGGAGATTTTTTGAGGACGTACTTTTTCCAAAATTTTCCACTTACTAACGCCGGTTTAATGCAAGTGATGGAAAACATACCATTTTCCGCTGTTACACTAGTCATTGGGAAGCACCTCGTTGTTACGAGCACAGTTATGCTGAAACTGTGACATGTTGTAAAAGAGAATAAAAGCTGTAAATAAGAGTAGGATGTCTGTGAGTGTTGGTTGTTTGTGCGAGATGGCTGTAAATGAGAGTAGAATGTCTGTGAGTGTTGGTTGTCTGTGAGTGGTGGCTGTGAATGAGACTAGGATATCTGTGAGTGTTGGTTGTCTGTGAGTGGTGGCTGTAAATGAGTGTGGGATGTCTGTGAGTGGAGGCTGTAAATGAGTGTAGAATGTCTGTGAGTAGTGGCTGTAAATGAGTGTAGGATGTTTGTGAGTGGTGGCTGTAAATGAGTGTAGGATGTCTGTGAGTGTTGTTGTCTGTGAGTGGTGGCTGTAAATGAGTGTAGGATGTTTGTGAGTGTAGAATGTCTGTGAATAGTGGCTGTAAATGAGTGTAGGATGTCTGTGAGTGTAGGATGTCTGTGGGTGGTGGCTGTAAATGAGAGTGGGATGTCTGTGAGTGTAGGATGTATGTGGGTGGTGGTTGAAAATGAGTGTGGGATGTCTGTGGGCGCACGGTATCTGTAAATGTAGAGTATCTATACCGGAAAGGACATCTGTGAGTAGGATGTCTGTGAGTATTGAACGTTTGTGAATAAAAGATGTCTGGTAGTGTACGGTGTGGGAGATATTTGATGTATAAGAGTCAGTGTGGCGTTTTAGGATGTCTGTAAGTGTATGGTTGCCTGGTAGTGTGATTAGGATGTCTGTGAGTGTATGGTTGTCTGGTAGTGTGGTTAGAATGTCTGTATGTGTATGGTTGTTTGGTAGAATGGTTAGGATCTCTGTAATTGTATTGTTGCCTGGTAGTGTGGTTAGGATGTCTGTAAGTGTATGGTTGTCTGGTAGTGTGGTTGTTTGGTAGTGTGCATCACTGTAGTAAACCGTTACTGTGTGTAGAATGTCTGAGGAAGTGTGCCTATGTTCAAGGATCGGTATGTGTTGACCTGTTGACCACCTCACCTGTGGATGGGTCACTAGTCACCTGGGTCCCCACTAGCTGGTCTTTGTCCAGGCGTCTCAGAAGATCCTTGGCGGTCTCGTTGTTGTGATGGCGATAGAGCAGAGCTGCGCATGCGTTCAAATGCATGACTGAAAAAAATGGCGTTGCAATGGCTCTATTAGTAACATTCCGATTTGGAAGGTAGCCATATTGACTACACCTGACAAATCTGGTAGAAACTACCAGCGAAAGGTTGTATGTACTGTGCTGTTCCCAACGTTTGCCTCTAAGGCGCGACCAACACATTTTATTTTTTATTTTCTGTTAGTCACACTGCCACTTTCATAATCACCAATATTATTGTAAACAAAATGCAGACCAGTTCTTACACAGAAATTATCTAATATTTGTTATGATTAGACTCTGGAGGTCTAGGCTTTGGAGAACGACAAAAGTTTGTCTAATGCTGGTGATGTTTTAATATTTTTGTTTTAATACAGAGAAATCAACTGGTGGTAAAAGAATACATCTATGGAGTCTTGTGTATATAAGAATACCGATATACACTACGAATTTAACTTATCGTTATTTGCTATAATCGTTTCATCCTTTGTTTAGAAATGTCGGCCCAGCAAAGTGAAGGTAAAAACTTTGAAAAGTTAAAAATTACAGAAAAAAGTGACTTTGGAGTGACACAGGAGTGAATCAGAGTGTGGTGGTAAGGTGGCTGGGAACAACTGCAAAAACGAGAATATAACCTAAACTGTTTAGATACCTTTTTTCGCATTCTTCAAATATCCTACCGATATTTGATTGATGTGGTAACATATATTAAATGAGCTCGATGTTTGACACAAAGAAGCTTGTTTCTTCTACACATGTCATCATGCGAATGTTGTCATACAAAAGACTACAGCGTTTAGAGCGAAACTATATTACCTCAGTCATTCTTAACGCCACGTTCAGATACTTAAAAACTAGCAAACTTACACTCCCCATTCGTCATGCAGAATTAAGTAAAAATGTATTTTTGTTAATTGGAATTTATTGGACGTCACCGGTCTAGAATCACACTAAGTGCTGGGTTGCCATCGAATTAAATAAACATTTAATGAAAACCATACAAAAGCACCGGATGCATCTCATCCCACCTTCTACACACATGGTCTGCCGGCATTGCTGCTAAAGTTTTAGTATACATCATTATCATCATTTCATAAAAGGGTAAATCCACACGTACCGTAGACGAGAGCTGTGCTGGGGCAGCCGTATCGAGCTATCGTCTCTACCACCATCACGGCAGTCCGGTGGCAAGCACCCCGACCCCCCAGGGATTTGGGCACGATCAATCCCAGAAACCCCTTGGAGGAGAGCGCGTTGAGGTTCGCCCGTGGGTACACATAGTTTTCGTCTGATTTAACCTGGTAAAACACAAACGAAAAAATACAGTCAACTACTGTTTGTTTGCTTTTTTCACATCTATATTTTCAGTTTTATTTATTTATTTATTTATTTGGTTGGTGTTTTACGCCGTGTTCAAGAATATTTCACTTATACTACCGCGGCTAGCATTATGGTGGGGGGCAAAGCCCGGGGGAAATCCACAAGCTTCCGCCGGTTTGCTGGCAGATTTTCTCACGTGCTTTCACTTTTATGGACATGTGTAACACAACTCAGATTTTTATTTAACAACATTCTAATATGTCAAGAAAGCAACGCGTCGTGTTAAGTCAATAACGAACTAGCCTGTGTGAGAGGTTGTGTGGTAATAGATTCTGAGCTTGCTAATAAATTAGCTTGGGAAAATTAGCGCGGGTAAATCTTGCAATGATTGCGTAATAATTCGGGGAGAAGGGGGATCTCGGTGCATCTTGATGAACGTGAAGATGACGCCAGTGACATAGAGCGTCGATCGGAGTAGTCACACGAGGGTTTTGAGGATGTACAAAACCCATGCAGGTGCCGTCATCTACTATCTACATCACGAGTCTAATCGTAATCGATTTGGCTTTGTTAGACGAAATACGTACCGTAAACGATCTTCAGTAACCGTAGAAGTGCACTTTTGTCAAAGAGTGCCTTTGGTTTGATGTAGTCACGAGACTACCATGGACAAATAGGAATCCTAAAAAAACATCGACGAATCGGTTTAGGCGTGACTGTAAACATTTTTGGGGGTTTTAACCGGGTGTAAATCGGCCGCGATTGGCCACCATCGAAAGATCGCGACGAATTCCTGAGGGCTGAGTAGCCCTAACTCTCACCAGCACACAGCCATCCAAAGCGCCTCACTTCATACTATGTATACTACGGATGTGTTTTATATATTCAGTTAGATGTCATAAATGGAAGGAATGAAACCTTTCCTCCAGAAACCTTTCAATACTGAATCGCATTATTGGTCCAGCTGAAAGTTCCCGTGCACTAAAGAGAGCAGTAAAGCAATAATCTATCCACGAGCCACGTTACACTCAGTTGTTGCTCACAGAACCTGTTTCGGTTTATTCTATCACTGTGACCTTAACACTTCACACTTCTTGAAAGGGCTAGAACGCGAATTTCCTGTTTCTACGTCATTTGCACGAAGAAAAGCCGAAGGCTTGAAAACTAATTAAAAAGCAGTCTTTAATGGTTTATTTGAGGACGAGTTTAATTGCCTGCTCACCCTGGAGGTGGAGAATGCCCTAATTTCATACAGGCTTGAACCACGTATGGTTGAACGATTATGAAAGTGTTTGTCTGTGAGCTTTGCTTCGGAGGGTTCTGTGAAGTTTGATGGTGAATGTTTCTGATTTCGGATTTGCTCATGAACTTCGATCGGCAGTGTTTTGTCTGTGATATTTCATCGGTTGCATTTTGTGTGTATGTTATATTTCATCGCCTGTGCACGATCTGTGAAATTTCATCGGTTGTGTTTTGTCTGTGATATTTCATAGGCTGTGTTTTGTCTGCAAACGTAGATCGGGAAAGTTTCGTCTGCAAATTTTGAACAGGAGTGTTTTATCGATGAGCTTTCATCGGTAGTGTTTTGTCTGTTAATTTTGATTGGAAATGTTTTGTCTGTAAGCATAGACTGAGAGTGTTTTTCTGTGAATTCTGATAGGGAGTGCTAGTGGGGGTGAGGGTAGGGTGAAGGTGGGTGGAGGTGGCATACTGTTTGGAGTGCGCCGTACACGCTGTACAAAACCCCTCTCCTATTCATAATCGCTCTCTCAGAAGCAATATTAGCTTTCCTGCACACTTCAGATTCTGTCTTCCAAGACAAAATGAAATCAAGCGTGTCTTGTTCTTTCGGCTAATGTAGTTGTGACACCTTACCCTCAGTCGGTCAGGCCGACGCTATACGACCATTACGCCCATTTTACTTTGGCGACTTAAGCCATTTATTTTACCGGTCCAAACTGGTTAAACGGCTTAAGTGTGACAATTTACAAATGGAGCTCAAGGCTGGAGCGGGTTCAATGAGCCGTTTTCGTTCCATAGAATCTTGGCATAGCACCAAAACCAAAAGATCCACATCGGTGTCTTCAAAGGGCTCCAGAACCATTGTCCCTTAAGGATAAATGACGTGTTACTGTCGTGACATTGGATGTCATTACAGTCACTGTGGGATATGTTTCCATTGAGGTTGATGTCTTTAAGCCGCTAAGGTCGTTATTTTAAATTCCGGTTTTGTAGGTCAGGTTCACGGCCTGGCAACATTAAGGAACTGAATTGTGTTCTACTATTTATCTTTCACTGACTTCAGTTCACAGATGAATTGTTGTGTTTGTTAGACGTATAGCCCTTCGAAGCAAATAATTCGGCGATCCTAGAGACGTATTTTCCCGTGGCTTCTTGCAGGTTCGGACGCCCAAAGCGCCACTCTGGGCCATGCCCCACGTCGCCGGTTCAAATCCCACCTTAGTTTATTCGAATGCTTCATGTTCTGTAAGGCATCACAGATACCTGGCACAAGGCGGTCAGTCTTACTCCGGTCAATACAGTTATATATATATATATATATATATATATATATATATATATATATACAGAACGGGTATTGTGTATAATATCTTTCTTTATTTATTTACTTGATTCATCTTTTACGCTGTACTCAAAAATATTTCACTTACACGGCGGGGGCCAACATTATGGCGGGAGGAAACCAAGTAGAGCCCGGGGGAAACCCACGATTACCCGCAGCTTGCTGGCAGGTCTTCCCACGTACGGCCGGAGAGGAAGCCAGCATGAACTAGATTTGAGTGACTTAGTATATAGGTACAAAATTTTGGAGTACGGCCTTGTAGACAAACGTCAGGGATATCCTGGTGTATCTGTCTGGCAGAACAAGTTCCATGTTTGTTGGAACATTATGATTGCGTTCAACCAAGGTAATGAAATATTATTATAACATCATGAATGATGTTTCTTTGGAAGAAGGCCATCAATCTTGGCCACATGTATGGTGTGTGTCGTGAGGAGTGTGTGGGGGTGGGGTGGGGGACGGGGGGGAGGGGACAGACTTGTTTGCACAGAAGGCCCCAGCGGACGCGCCTCGGCCAGCAGTTATTCTGTTATATGATATGACTCACTCAAACACACAGATGGCTGGCTGTCCAAGGTCGTAAAGAGCTACCTTAACAAAATCTGGTCTGGATCTATTACACATAGACACGAACACTGCCGTTACAATAGCGTCAGTTTCTGGGTTCACAACAAACTTTTTGAATGGTTGGCTGGTAAACCTCGACTTTGTATGCCTTCTCGATGACAGCTGTGGTCGATTTACCCATACAGATTGCCACACTGTAGATAGTAATCTATAATATGCATCAATGTTTATGACATTGCCAAGGGCAATGTATTCAGTGTTCCGGGATAGATATAAAATCCAATATCTTATACACACATTTCATCGTTCGTGTCATGATGAAATCCCATAAGGTCGTATTTCTATATGACTGCAAGCACCAGTATTTACAGTTCACTGTATTAAAATCCATTCAGTTTTAATATTCTTGTATATAAAACCTTGCTTCGACGTTTGTAATGTGTTGAGTCGACATTTCCGAGCTTTTTTACTCTTCCCATCTTTGTGCCACTATCTTTGTCAACATAATTCAACACTGTGTTTACTCAACCCTCCAAACCAGGCAGTGCATAAATACATATTGTGCTTTTTTTTCAATATCAGCGTTTAGTACTATTAGTTATTACTTCAACATTCTGGTACATTAAACCCAGCTGCGATGCTAACATACATTACAGTACACTCTATATCAACAGTCATATGTTTTAATAGTTCCGTGATAATGTGTACTCAGTATGTTATGTTGTTATCACCACCCGCAGAATTCTATAACCGGTATTTCAGTAACCCAGAGTCCGTGTGTAGATTTTACACCAACCGCCTGATGCGACCTTCTACACGCCACCGTCATTTTAGTAACCGCCTGGGCCGTTTTTTTTTATAAACCGCAAGGGCGGTTTTCTTTTCTTTTTTTTTGTAAACCACATGGGCCAGTTTTTTAAAAACCCTCCAGATCGTGTTTTATAAACCGCTTGGGTCGTTTTGAAATGGTAAATAGCTAAAGTCATCGGCTTCGAATATATACCAAGACGAAACAGCCGTCGTTTAAAATCATGGACTCAGATGTACCACGGATGATTTATCGTATCGCATTCCAATGTCCAGTAAGCCAACTGCGCAACCTCAGTATAAAGTCGGATCAAGTAACCGCTCTCCATCTTCGTTCAATCAAGTTCAAGAGATTACGAAGGCTAAGGCGGGAGTTCATGCAATCTTTTTGGTAGCGGGATGTCGCATTCGGGAGTATTGGATTTCTTGGTTTACCAGCTGGCCACAAGCCTGTCATACAGGGAAGCCTGTAGCGGAGTAGGGCTATAAACCTTTGTGGTAGCAAGACGCCAATCCCGAGAATGACTTTTATCCAACCAGCAAGTTACAAGTCATTGTGACGGAAACCTTCTTGGAAGCGATAATACCGGACTTGTATAGGGGCTTGCCAATAAGTGTCAGCTAATATAATGAACGGCTGGTACGCTAGATCCGACTGAGGGCGAGGTTACATGGCCTATTTCAGTGAGACATTGTATTTATTAGCTGATTTCATTCAGCACTTGAATGTGCTATTAGATATAGGAACAAATGTCGAGACATGTTTTTCTTTAATTAAAAGAAAGAAAAAACAAAAGCACTGCAAATAACAGGGTGTGGCTATATATATATACTAGATCTGAATTTATGAGACTGGCCTCTATTTTTCTTAGATGTTTATCATTTCGTTTCGTCCAAGCCCTGATTTAATTCAGCATTTCAAGATTACAGGATAGAGAGAAAAACCAGAGCAGTGACGACAATGTGTATGATTGGCAAATGGTCACACGTAACTGGTGAAAGACAACCCTTTGTCGTGGGCCTAGTATTGGCATTCCATTTTTTTGGAGCGAATCCCGCGATATGTATTCCATTAATACAAGAAAGAAAACATTGGCACTGTAACTGACAGGTTACCGCCCCGAGGAAAGAAACATGGACCAGCAGCCGACAGATCTGAGGCTGTCAGTTTTCTTGACCTGGAAACTTCAGAGGCGTATTCCAATATGAACCTGTCACAGACATCTACAAAGGCGGATGTGTTGGCCTCGCAAGCCTGGCAGCTTGGACGACCAGACCAGATCGATATTCACGGCCGCAGCCCTCATTGTGAGAGCAAGCTAGCCAACATCCAGACCTGGGTTTTAATTCAAGTCTTCACCAACCTAAACTATACGTGTGGTTTACTTAACCCGCATGTTCGGAATGCCACAGATGTCACCTAAGAGTCGGGATGTTGTCAGAAACGTTTAGACATACTTGTCAAACGTTTTCACTGACACGTCATTTCTGCCCGTACGGCGTAATCCCACTCCTACTATATGTAAGATTGTTCCTTGTGTTTAGTAAATACAACATCATGAGCGTATCAACACATTGCTGCTATTTGGCAATCTACTTGCAAATATCCCCGTGTGAAGGAAACAGTCGTTATTTTCAGACGAGTTTATAAATAAACATTAGCATTACTTATGATTATTTCACAGCCGGACACATGCTCTAACAGGAATATGTTTATACTCACGGCATTTGGTCTTAAAACTGTCCGGCACAATTCCATTAGCTGGCTTTGAAGAGCTTTATCTTCTTCCGTCAGAAACCATTGTGGGTCGAAGTCAAACCCCACACCCCAAAACTCCCGACCTCCCCATTGTTTTATACCATTCATCTCTTTTGCAGTGTGGTCCAGCGTAACCGCTACAGATTCGTCTTATTCACGCTGTTCCGAGGAGACTAGCCTTGCTTAACTTCCTGTTGGCACACCGGTTATTCCCGAGCAGCTGTTCGTCAATGACTAGGCGAGATCCGCACTCACCAGCTCCTAACATTACATCCTAACCCAGTCACTAAGATTCTCATTTCTACCACCAGGGGGCGTATTTGATCCTGAATATTCATATGTAGTCTCGTCATAGGTTATTGCTTAGATACAGTTGTCACGGCTGTGAAATGGCCAAACCTGGTAAGCATGCAAATCACAGAGTCGGTCGGACGTCTTGTGCCTGAATAAAAAGTCATCTTCTTGAGCTGTTTTCAAGAAACTCTATAGCAAGTTATCAGTACATATTATTTAGGCACTACTTATAGATAACACAGACAGTGAGAAATATTGTGTAAGAGTGTAGGTACAGTAAAATCTTGTAAATTTGTGCACATATTCAAAATCGCCCTTCAGATAAATCTTCTAAGATAGTAACTGAGACATCATGATGAAACTTTACAAGCTCAGTGAAGGGCGAAGTAGACATTCTGGCCAGTAAAGGCCACATATTTGACCTACTTAACGATAGCGCTGCCCATAGCGAAATGTGACTCAGAAACAAACGCCCTCTGGAGGTAGAAGTGAGAAACCGCCTGGCTGGGTTAGGATTTAATGAGTAAGCCAGCATCGGCCGAAGTTGACCGAACTATATCCCGATGTCAGAAGGACAAAACTATGACACTTTTCTTCATCGTCACCAGCGGCACGTGTGCACGAAATTAATTAAGATTAAGGTTAATTAACAGATATTTTCCTGTGTTGCGTACTTAATAAGCCCCAAAGGTTGCCACACGTAGATCGATATAGGGATCGTATTCCCGATAGAGAGAGAGAGAGAGAGAGACTAGAATATAAAGGACTCGTACAACGCGACAGTGTGACAGTTGGAAAATGATCTTAGGTAACGCACAAAATCCAATCTTTTGTCGCTTTTTACCTCAATCCTTTAGAGTTTTATTTTAGCTGTTCAGATAAATGCTTAATAGGAAACAACTTACACGTCTACTGGCCCGATGGTTACAGGGAATTAATTAATTATGAAATATCGTGGTGTTAATCGCAGTTCGTTAGACGCCATTGATATGGGTGAAATTACTCAAACTCTATTCCAACAGAGATAAACGCTAACCTGCATTGTGGCCCGAACTTATTTAGGTGTATAAAGTTCCCGTGTCAGGATATACCCAGTATCAGAGGTATTTCAGCATACCTATGAAGAACAGAAAACGCGTGTCTTGTGAGTTAAAAACTGGCTGAGCGTTTTTCGAGGAATAAAGTCAGGTGCGTGTATCATAGATCAGCGTTGTCAACCAACACTTTTGAGAGCATTAATTAAAAACAAAAAACAAAAACAACAACAACAACAAAGAACAGATATAATATGCGACCAAAATGAAACACACGACTATAAAAATAGTTCAAAGCAAACACAAATATAGTGAAAATGTGTATTGAAAGAAGAAATCAAAATTAAATAAATGTCTGAAAAAAAAAACAGGTTATGCTGGCAACGATGGTCCCAGCATTGATTTAAATATGTTTAAAACACATGAACTGACCATGTAGCTGGACCCAAAGCCCTCCCAGCGCCTGTAAGTTTGTGAGTTGCGTAAACAATCAGCAAGGTCTTCAATGACTCAGCCGATCTGGTCTTGACTCAGTCTTCTGAGCTGACTTATCTGAACTGGGGATCTCAGGCTTTTAAGTCAGTTGACCACAACTTTTCCTGAACTTACATTTATAGGAATAAAATGAAAATTTGCTAAGGAAACTATACGGGGATTGGGCTTTCATTTGCATTATAACTTAACTGGCAGTTCTTTTTCCTTTAGAAAAGAGTGTAAAGGGATTTGGGCAGGTGCTGGTTCAAACAAATATTTTATTTATTATTTATTTATTTGACTGGTGTTTACCCCGTACTCAGAAATAATTCACTTATCGGATGGCGGCCAACATTATGGTGGGAGGAAACAGGGCATAGCCCGGGGGAAACCCACGGCCATCCTCACCTTGCTGGCAGACCTTCCCACGTTCGACTGGAGAGGAAGCCAGTCTGAGCTGAGCATCGGTGAGAGGCACCTGGGACGTTGTTGTGCACTAGCGCGCTAATCCCACCGACCAGAGAGCTCGGAATAAGTACTTTAACAAAGTACTCAAACAATAGGTGTACCAGAACCCCAAGTAGCGAGGAAACAGCGTTGGCATGTATACATTGTGTAAATATCCACCCGAAAATTTACTCCCATATACAAAAGTGCAACAGTGGCACAAGGGAGGTAACTAAGAGTATAAAACGAGGTGCAATGGATTCTGGACAGATATGATGATTCAAGATTCACAGAAAGACTAGTATATATTTTTGCATTTTGCCTGCAAAGCGTTCCAAGATATTTTTGAAATAACCATCACTGTCAGGAATTTGTTTTCAGAATTTGTTTGATTTTGGTTTTAGTTTTTATTACCATTCACATTGTTTAACATTGCTCTTGCTGTAAACATCGGATGGAGAATTTTTTGCGCGTTTGTTTTCAATTTATTTTGGGGTTTACGTTTTATATCCTCTTTGATTTAGTTTTTGGTTTCTTCTTTATTCTGAGTTTGTCATTTCTTTTATGCTTGCAAGGATATTTTTGTTTCATTATGTTTTTCAGTTTGTCTTTGTCTCCTTTAATTTGATTCTGTCGTATGTTTTGTTCTGTATTATTACACTATCCGTAACACTGGGCTTCCATACATGTACTAGATTGTATATGTCTTACAGCTTGTCAGCATTTCCCGCCGTGTTGTCAAAATACCTTTTGAACACTTACTAAAAAGGACTTTAGACCTAAACAAAACTCGATGTCTGTCACAATAGCTATGTATATTATGATTTTGTCACAGCGATTCGCGATGACTGCTTTATCGTATGCATTATTATCAATGGAGAAAAACCGACAATTGTTCTGCCAAGGGCAAACATAAACCAGAAATGGGCTGTCTACACACGCTATACACACCTACAAACCGCATACACCTACAAGATACATACAACTACAAGCCACAACAATTACAAACCTAAATGCCTCTACTTAACTACACACGCCTTCTCACAACACATGCTTACAAGCCGCCAAACATACCTCGCTGCGACTGTCAGACGCTTGACCAATGAGGTCATGAGTTCGAACCCAGCTGTCGCTGTTTCAACCAACGTTTGAAGTCCTTTGTTTGATTGGTGTTTTAAGCCATACACAAGAATATTTCACTTAGACGACGACGGCCAGCATTGTGGTGGAAGGAAAGCGAAGAGACTTCGGGGGGAAAACCCACGACCATCCGCAGGTTGCTGGCAGACAGTTTCATTTATGGCCGTTGAGGAAGCCAGATTGAGCTGGACTTGAACTCACAGCGACCGCATTGGTGAGAGGCACCGGGGTCATTACGCTGCTCTAGCGCTCTAACCCCCTTCACCACGAAGTCAGTACATGTAAATTTGTCAGGTATGTGACACTCTAGTATCCTCCACACATAAACCTGACCCAGGTCATATTAGCGGAGAAATCTTATGTATGATGTTAGAAACCTAGTAAATAAACTCCGGTCCTATGTGGAATGGCCCGTTAACAACCTGGGATGGTTGTGGGTTTCCCCCGTGCTCTGTCCGGTTTCCTCCAACAGTAATGCTGGCCTCCGTCGTATAAATAATTAATTGAGTACGGCGTAAAACACCAATGGAATAGATATATAAATAAGTTAAAGTAATTTGCATCAATGCAGAGTACACAGCCTGCTGTATATACATTTGATCGATAGCCACATGGTGACACACCGGTAAGCAATTCAGTGTAATTCCTGTGAATAGGGTCTACATGTAATATTCATCATTCGTGATTCTATCTGGAGAATAAAGTTGCTCTCTTTATCGTATGAAACTTTATCTGCACGACTCTGTATTGTGACACGCTTTATTATCTTTGTCCACAAAATGAACAAGAGGGTTATGTTCGTTTTGATATATGCAAAAACCTTTTTCATCTGGGATTTTCCAAGAAGCTCTTACTATGAGAAAGAGCGCTAGCGCATCGCAATTACTCAGAAGCCTCCCACCAGTGCTGTCGCTGTGAGTTCAATGCTGGCTTCCTCTCCGGCCGCACGTAGGAAGTTCCGCCAGCAACCTGCAGAATATCGTAAGTTTGCCCCGGGCTTTGTCCGGTTTCCTCCCGCCGTAATGCTGGTCGCCGTCGTACACGTGAAATATTCTTGAGTACGGCATAAAACACCAGTGATATAAATAAGTAAAAATAATTAAACACTATGAGAATGAAACCTTTCCACTTGCTCCAAAAACAACAGACTACTTCAAATTAAAGCGGATACTTCCGTTAGACACTTCTACTAAGTTCTCCTAGAAGAAGCTACTTCCGAGAAATCCAGCTATCACATGATGAATTCGTCATCTGGTGACACTGTCCAGTGTTTCATTTTCCAAACCTACTGTTCCAAGAAATCAAGCTACTTTCGAGAAAACTAGTTTCCATTTGCTGATTTCATCATTCACTGACACCGTTTACTATTTCCTCCTCAAAAGCAGCTAATTCCCAGAAAATAAATATTCTCTCCTCATTTAGTGCTAATCAGAGATCTGCGTGTGTGACCTTACTGGTCAAAGGCTTATGGGATGTTACTGGTCAGCTGTGTATGTCACCTCATTATAGTCAGAGATTTTTGCTACTTCTATCAGAGTTATATGTGACCTCGCTTGTCAGAGGTTTATATGATCTCACTGGCCAGAGATTTATGTGACCTCACTGGTCAGAGGCTTATGTGATCAAATTGGCTAGGGGTTTATGTCACCTCACTGGTCAGAGGTTTATATCACCTCACTTGTTAGGTATTTATGTGACCTCACTGGGATTTTCCGAACATCACACGTCACAGGCTTATAAGATCTTGGCGGTCAGAGATTTTTGTTACCTCACTGGCCAGAGTTTTATGTCATCTCACTGGTCAGAGATTTATGTCACCTCTTTGGTCAGAGATTTATATGACCTCAATGGTCAGGGGTATATTTCACCTCACTGGTCACAGGTTTGTGTTACCTCATTGGTCTGAGGTTTAGGTCACCTCAGTGGTCAGAGATTTATGTGACCTCACTGGTTAGAGGTTTATGTCAGCTCCCTGGTCAGAGGTTTATGTCACCTCACTGGTCAGAGGTTTATTTCACCTCATTGGTCACAGGTTTGTGTTACCTCACTTGACAGAGATTTATGGTACCTCACTAGTCAGAGGTTTATGTTACCTCCCTGGTTAGAGGTTTATGTCACCTCACTAGTCAGATATTTATGTGACCTCATTGGTCAGAAATTTATGTTACCTCACTAGTCGGAAGTGTATGTCACCTCACTAGTCTGAGGTTTATGTTACCTCACTAGTCAGAAGTTTATGTCACCTCACTAGTCAGAGGTTTATGTTACCTCACTGGTCAGAGGTTTATGTCACCTCACTGGTCAGAGGTTTATGTTACCTCACTGGTCAGAGGTTTATGCCACCTCGCTAGTAAGAGGTTTATGTCACCTCCCTGATCTGAGGTTTACGTTACCTCCCTGATCAGAGGTTTATGTCACCTCACTAGTCAGAGGTTTATGTTACCTCACTAGTCAGAAGTTTATGTCACCTCACTAGTCAGAAGTTTATGTCACCTCACTGGTCAGAGGTTTATGTTACCTCACTGGTCAGAGGTTTATGTCACCTCACTTGTCAGAGGTTTATGTCACCTCGCTTGTCAGATATTTATGTGACCCTACTAGTCAGAGATTAATGTGACCCCATTAGTAACAGATTTTTGTGACCCTATTAGTCACAGATTTATGTGGTCCTATTAGTCCCAGATTTGTGTGGCCTTATTAGTCACAGACTTATGTGGCCCTATTAGTCACAGATTTATTAGTCAGATTAATTAGCCATAGGTTTAGATGACCTCACTAATCAGAGGTTTTTTATATGTCAGATAGAAATGACTTGTTCTAGGGCTTTTCCATTCCTCATCGATGATGTTGTTCAATGTCATTCCTCAAGGTCAACCATTCAGTGTTAAAGTGACGATACAAGCAAATGGGGGATCCCAGGTCTGAATGACATTCTTTGAGTCAAACTATGATCTTCTATAGCTAGACAATACGCTTTTCTTGGAATTCATTTCTATTAGCATTTCTACACTCCTTACTCATATAGCTTTAAACTGAACAAGAGGACGACTGGTTTGATTCCTGCTCCCGTTGTACCTACCATAGCTTTGAGTTAGGAGGCTTGTAATAAAGTACGTGGCAAAAACGTCACGTTAGGTTTCCGCCTGTGTAATATAAGGCCTCAAGGCAATGAGCAACCTTGTCCGCCTAAAGTATATATGTGTGTATACCTTGGGTTTTACGTCTTATGACAACGAGGAGTCCTTAGTATGTATATATACTGTTTCTTCTTGTGGCAGGGCAAGTGCATACCGCCAATGACACCCCACCCAGTCACATTATACTGACACCAGGCCGATCAGTCCCGTTTCCTTGCTCTATAGTGTCTCAGCGCTGAGCGCCAAGTGAGGCAGTCACAAAATTCATTTTTAAGTCTTTGGTATGACCCGACCCATGATTGATCCCGGATGTCCTCACCCGAAGGCGGACGTACGCCCGCCTAAAGTAATTCGGACGTATGTAAAGAATATAGTCTGTTGTTTATTCCTGTTTCTAACACAACGTTTTATGGGAAACTTGGTTTTGTATAACGGTACACGTGTATTACAACATAATGGCTTGTCCAGTTTTAATCCGAATTGGTTTTACCCTGTATCACACGAACATTCCAACACACAACAAGATCAATTGTCTTCCACCTAAACTCCAGACATTCCTGTTCCTCCACCCATGACAATGATCGTCGTCGTATAAGGGAGCGGAATATTCTTGAATACGGTGTTAAACACGAGTCAAACAACACAATTAACAGAATCAAACCACACTTGCAACCACACCTAAAGATAGAGTAAAGGGAGAATACTCTTCAAGGACAACGCTAAGCTGTAGTTTAAGCCTCTGTTGATCTGCACTTACATCACCAGCTTTTTACGTGGGCTAAGAACAGAAATGAATGACGATAGCCGGAAAAGTGATGAATCTTGTTTCGGAGATCATTTAAAGAGGCTTTTTATTAGAGTATATTTTCTTCCTGATTCATTTATTAATTTTATAACGGTTAAAAACTGTACTCAACAAATTTGCCCTTATACGATAACGATCATTCTTTTGGGGAGGAGACCGAAGTACGTGGAATAAACCATCTACCTTTGGCAAGTAACTTAGGCTCTTTTCTCCTGTGACAAAAGATTTTAACCCGCGTGTCTGTTTCAGTATATATACTACTTCGGTTGGGTCCCAGCACTAAGAGGTCAAAGCAAGGAAGCAGGACTTCGGTCCAGTGTCAGTGTAATGTGACTGGCAGGGGTGTCCTGCGTGGTGTTTTAGAAATGAAGCTTTGGCTGCTTGGACTTGCTCTTACCGAAAGAAGACACTGTATATGTATGCATGTCGTCATGTTAGTGAAAAATTGCTGAGTACGATGTAAACCCCAAGCACATACATACATCCATGCATACAATATGATGGAAGGCAAGGTATCTAAGCGGTCTGGATAAAAATGGAAGTAAAGATGAACGCCAAGGACTACTTGGTCAAGGCTGCATGGAATTGAACCAAAACTTGGCATTCAACTAGAGATTGAAAGCGGAAGTGTTTTAAACCACTCAGCCACAAACACTAAGGGTTTCAGAGAACATCGAGCGATTCCAAAGGCCGCGCCTCATACAGGACAGCCCGCAGTTTTATGAGTGGTCTGTACACCATAGACCTATTGTTACCAAAACTACAAGAACGGTAAGAGTGGAAATCATAAAAAAAATAAAAAATAAAAAATAAAATAAAATAAAAATCCTGCCCAGGCCTGGGATTGGAGCCGTTACCTCGGGAATACTTGTCTGTCACAACTGAATTGTTTGATCATTGTTTTTTAAGGGGATTGTTAGGTGTGCTGGAGTGGAAATCTTTAGCTTTCGTGCATGCGGCCATACAGTGTGTCATTGGGCAAAAATTTGACAGTAATTCGTTTTAACATAAGTATTATTATATTACATCGCTGTAATGTTTCTTGTGACATTTATCCATAATGTCAACAAGTTTATAACTCTGCCTAATGCGTAGCCAGGAAAGTATAGCAAGATTGGTATTTTACTGTAACAGTCGGATACATGAATAAACAAGGAATTAGGTTCCGAATATTCTGCTTAAGAAAGCTTGACATGCATGCCTGTTGCACAGTTTTATTAAAACGAACATAGCCTCTTAACGGTTTCGAATTTCAAGAAAGTCGGATGAACAAAATGGTAATTTTATATATGGTATTACCTTAAAAAAAATTTTAAAAATACATATATACAAAAGAGAGAAGACAAAATGTCTACTCTAACGTTTCATCTTACTGGACGCGAAAGGTGACCGCGGTGGAAGCTTATCGCGTAATTTAGTGCGTTTAAACCGCACTGACTGAACCGTGCGGTGCAACGCGTGATCTGAAAAAATACACCTAATGTGAGTGGACGGGAACCGGACATCGGCGCATGCTTGTTGTCAGGATCTAGGTGCGACTTCAATGTCCTTTGCCTCTTTCCGGATATTTACTGCAATTTTTGTTTTCAAAATTATTCTGGGTCACTTAGGTTTAGGGACAATGTACGCCGGTGCGTCTGTAAATTATTCTGGGTCACTCAGGTCTGGGGACAATGTACGCCGGTGCGTCTGTAAATTATTCTGGGTCACTCAGGTCTGGGGACAATGTACGCCGGTGCGTCTGTAAATTATTCTGGGTCACTCAGGTTTGGGGACAATGTACGCCGGTGCGTCTGTAAATTATTCTGGGTCACTTAGGTTTGGGGACAATGTACGCCGGTGCGTCTGTAAATTATTCTGGGTCACTCAGGTTTGGGGACAATGTACGCCGGTGCGTCTGTAAATTATTCTGGGTCACTCAGGTTTGGGGACAATGTACGCCGGTGCGTCTGTAAATTATTCTGGGTCACTCAGGTTTGGGGACAATGTACGCCGGTGCGTCTGTAAATTTACGCTGTTTACTTCCTCTGTCAGAAACTTTGAACACATGAATGTTAACGGGTTAAATACACAGCCAGTTGTTCAGTGCTCAGTACAATGGCTAATGAAAACACACGGTCAACTTACAAACGATAGAAGGAATAACAGGCATCTGTGCACAATAGTGTTTCTGCACAAGATATGTTGTGCATAATACCTGTGTGTGTATATAACATGGCTACGTCTACCCGTTGTTATACACAAAAATGGCAAATTCTCTTTGGACGTACCTGAAACGATCTAGAGACATCATTAAACTAACATGCACTGGTATAATTCTTCATCCTTTTCGCATGTTTGCAAGATGTTCTGGGATGTTCAAACATATTCTGAAGGCAATATTCCGTGTAGACTGATAAAATTATGTTTTCGGTCTGTGAAGTCCAGAAACTGACCAACCTATGCAATGTAGTTTTGTATCCCACATCAAATTAAAACGGCACATAAATGCTAATGCAAGGACTTGGGATATACACGACAACGTGACAGTAACGTTGTTCTGAGTATACTGAGAATGTCTGAAAACGGTATTACTATCTGACCGAAACGTCGCTTAAAAAAATAAAACAGGAGTTGATATCTATATAACCTCGTTCCGTTATCCAACTCGACTTTTAAATGCCTCTCAAAGATGTTAATGCTACCGTATATGGGATTATAGTGTGTCAGGCACTGAACACAATAATGTTGCTGTTTATGACATTACACGAACAGATACGATAATGATACAGCACATATACAGCATTTCGCTTCTGTACACCATAATGTTACAGTTTTTGCCATTACCCTGATAGGTAATGTATATACACAAAATAGTCCATTAAGTGATGTTACCATATAACTCTATGTACTTCACGCGTGACGCATATCTTTAACTGATGAAAATGATGTTACCTTTAACTCATGAAAATGATGTTACCTTCACCTGATGAAAATGATGTTACCTTTAACTGATGAAAATTATGGTACCTTTAAACTTTAACATAGCTTTATGCACTTAGTTCATGCTTGAAACTTTTGAACTAAATGACCCGACATATTTTCTTCTGCTTATATTGAGAGAGATTCCCTATATTTATGAAATATTCCGAATTTTAACTTTTAAATTTGAATGTGCAGGGTCGACTAGGTTGTATTTCTGTAAGAATATTTAGGTCCTGTGGCCCTGTGGCGTTTAGATTTTAATGAACCTATATCTTTATATTGTTTTGTAAGCATCTTTATTCTTTCTACGTTTGGGTACTTCCTTTAAATCAATGCGGTCGCTGTGAGCGAAAGCCCAGCTCTTGTTTGCTTCCCCTCCGGCAGTGCTTGGGAAGGTCTGCCAGCAGGAATGAATGAATGAATGAATGAATGAATAAATAAATAAATAAATAAATAAATCAATCAATCAATCAATCAATCAATAAATAGATAAATGAATGAATGAATAAATAAATAAATAAATAACACGACTCTTTGGAATATTGGATGAGTAGGGTGGAAAAATAACTCATACCATCCATTCAGTTCGCAGCTGGAGCACACTTGGTTCATTTACCGTCCATTCACCGCCCGTTTATAACCGTCTGCCCGTATTTATTATATTCACGTATAAGATAACAATTCTGCATTGTTGTCGTAGTTTTCAGAATTTTGTCTGGAATATGTACTTTATATATTATAGCATTCTGCATAGAATTTGTGCATGCTGTGTGAACAGTGCCTATTGCCAGAGTAATAAATCCCGATAGTCAATATTTATATTACAACAACGGTATAACCCAACGTACCTGGTGTGAACAGCTTTCAGTGCCCGTGTTGCTTGCTTTAAAGAAGAAACGGACGTTATTGTATTACATGCCGTTGTGAAATTCGTTTGTTTTTTCTTATGGAAGATCTGAAAGGGTTTTTTTTTTATCAGTATAGGTTGAATGAACTTAAGCTGAATATTTTTCTAGATACTGGTATTCTCATTTATTTGACACGTGTTTTACGCCGAACCCAAGAATGTTTTACTTATACGACGTCGACCAGCATTGTGGTGGGAGAAAAGCATGCAGGCAGAGCCCGGGGCAGATCTTACGACGTACGGCCAGAGCTACACCTGAACTCACAGATATGTAAGCCATCCCCCCCCCCCCCCCCGCCTCCCTTCCCTTCCCTTCCCTTCCCCTCCAGCCCCACCGATATGCTGGTTTAGAAGTAAATCAGTTAAGGGACTGGTACGCTCCAGTACTAGCCAGTCATATTTTATTGCTCAACTCTTTCAGTAGAAAATGCTTTGAATTAAGGGTACGATTACCATTGTTCAAATACTCTGTATAAAATCTGTAAAACTAATACCTGTTGTAATTTGCCAATGTACACACAACTTGTACTTTTTTCCTTCTTCTAAGGTACCTCGCCGAGGACGTTAGGACTATTGTCATGAGGTTTGTAACTCTTAAATGCAAAACACGCAATTTCATTTACGACCAGCTTTTTTCCAAATATTCAAAAGGCCCAGGGAAGTGAGGAAGTTTGTTGAGAATCCGACCTAGAAAGTCGAAAAACTTTATAGTCTACGTTGCCTTATGACATGTCCCTGGAAACACACGAGGTTTGCGTCGTGTTATTTTTCCCAAGCAAAGACACGAGGCTTGCTTTGTCTTACATAAGGGAACATACTATGTATTCTTTGCCTTACTTAGTCATAGAAACACCCGTGGACTGGGTCGCTCTATTTATGCGAAGCAAACATATACGATGTTTGTATCGTTTGATTCATTCAGGAAAGCTAATGTGGCTTGCGTCGCCACAACTATCCAAGAAATTTCATGTGGTTTGCGACTTCTTAACTATTCAAGAAAACTTACTATAATTATCCAAGAAAACACATGTGGTTTGTGCCACCTTAGCTGTCCAAGAAAACATTTTGTTTGCGTCGCCTTAACTATACTAGAAAACGCATGTAGGTTGTGTCGCCTTAAATATCCCAGGAAACATTTAGTTTGCGTCGCCTTAACTATCTACGAAGACACATGAGGTTTGCGTCGCCTTAATTATCCAAGAAAGCTCATGTGGTTTGCGCCACCTTAAGTATTCAGGAAGACACATGCTGTTTGTGTCGCCTTTATTATTCAAAAAAGCTCATGTGGTTTGCGTCGCCATACCTATCCAAGAAAACACAAGATATACGCTTGGCTTTAACTGTCCAGGAAATCACATGTAGTTTACGTCTCCTTATACGTATCCAAGAAAACACATGTGAACTGCGTCGATTTTTTAACTAAGAAAACACAGGTGGTTTGAATCGCTTTATTTACCCAAGAAAACACGTGTGTTATAAAATAAGGTCGAAATAATGTTGAAGAAATCGCGCCTAAAGCCAAAGCAAACCTGACAAATATTCGCGAAATAGATTAGCCTAGATTGTCAAGTTATGTCGGTTATCTCAGCATATTGTGGATCAAGATTGTGACCAGATAAGATGCGCATGCCGCACTGCGAGACAACAGTTCCGGTATTTACCAGTGCTGTCACCTGCCATCGACTTGTCACCTGGCCTATATCGTATACGTGAAGAACTAAATATGTATGTCAGTTTTTAATTTGACAGAAGATGTTGTTTGTTTGTTGAATTCCAAGTCATGGCACAAAAAGGTATCAATTATAATAAAGGACATAACGAAACGTATCTCAAACATGATTTTAATAAAAAATATTCTTTAATTCTTTAAAATTGTTCCCTTCTAGAAAACGAACAAAATATAAGGTTTTCTATATATAGGGATGAAAAGGCGGTAAGGTTATCTCAGCGTTAGCGTAATTGCCAGGTGACTCTCATTTAAATGCCTTTGTATTTCCAGACTGCACCTTCTATTCAACTGCCGATGTATACTCTTTCGATGTGTTATGTGGAGCATGATAAACCATTGGACCACGCTTCATTTCTTCACATACGAGATACACCCATAATCTCGAGTGCTTAAATCTAAGAGATCCAATTCAACCACGATATCGAGCATTATGATTATCGTGCGTGTTGTGGCCTAGAAAAGATCTAAGTCATGACAACAAATTATCTCAGATTTGGAAATAATATTCTAAATGTTGTTTTCTTCACCTTAAACGAGGATCGGTGCTGGCCAAAGGATCTGATGGGTATTCTCCGAGAGGACGATTCGAATCCATGTTTAATGTCAGCGGGAGTTTGTATCCAGCTTCGCTCATTGGGCTCTGCATAAAATTAATAAACTTGGTGAGATACATATCGAGTGGCAGTGGCTTCTCAGTCACTGGCCGGTTTCTTTCATACACAAACTTAACCCGGTTTTATGTCAGTTAAAAAGAGAGGCGGGGAACAAAGTTTTCTTTCTCAACGTGCTTCTCTGCCTTAACGAGGTTCTCTATCAACGAGTTTTTCTGTCTTAACGAAGTTCTATGTCTTAAGTCCCTGCAACGTAACACAATTCCCTGTTTTCAGAGGGTTCTTTGTCTTAACGGGGTGCCTTGTCATAGCAAGAGTCGATGTTTTCCATATTAACAAGGTTCTCTTTCATCACGAGTTTCTTTTTCTTAAGCTGACGAAGTTCTATGTCTTAACAAGCTCCTCTAACTTAACACGATTCCCGCTCTTAACGTGATTCTTTGTCTCTACGAGGTGCCTTGTCTTAACGAGGACGTCTGTCTTAGCAAAATCCTCTGTGAAGACTTCTTCTAAGGCGTGTGTCTGATAATGATGTAGGTTGATCCTAAATAATAAATTTATGTACTGTAAGCTTGTGGCTAGTTATGATTTTATCTATCAATTTTTCCCACGTTTTGAAAGGACTTAATGCTTTTGCATCCTAACATTGTTACCAACCCACCACGGGAATTACATAGCATGGTTATAAAACGCATTGACCTCACTTTCAGCAGAAATAATGTTACGATAATTGGGGTTGAATTTGGTGACATATCACATATAGTACCACGAGAATGTTTATATGTATATTTTTAATTCAAGAGGACAAATTTAGTATATAATTAGTATCTGAATTCAATTACCTATATAGTGTAACCTTGAACCGGACGAGCACTGTGCACTCAGCATGGCGTTATACCTAAGGTCACGATTTTCCGATATGGGTTAGTACATACTGTTTAGAGTGCCATGTGCGGTGTCATCAACATGGCGTTTCAGAGAGGCAGCACCAAACATGTCAGCCGTATTTGGTGTATAGAGGCGGCTACAAGGAGATACCCTTGCGTTTTGGTCCTGACATTGTTTTCCATGATCAAGCGAACAAGCCAACAAATTCATTAATCACAGGAGCTATAGTCTCATGATAACAAGGCAGCTTCGCCAAAAAAGTTGGCAGTACCATCACAGTCATGCTTCCAAGATGTGGGCCGAAGTGACGTATGTAGGCCAGGAAACGTAAGAGGCTAAATATACTTCGTAAACCGTTATTTGAGTGCCTGGAGGGAAAAGTTAAGATAGCCGTGTGGGAAGTCATGCCCATGTTAACCAGTGTTAGAATGAAGTTCGTGACAAAATCTGCAACATCATATCATAAATTTTTATTTTCCCCTCTCCTAAGAATATCAGAGAGTTATTGTACATGTAGGTGCAAACTGTATATCAGCTTAAAGCGGTAAATTAGGCTAAAATGGTATGAACAAAAGCCACGATTGCGTAGGATCATACGGACCATTTCACCTTACCGATTCCTTTGTGTATGTGTGTGTTTTGTTCCTCTTTCTTGATATCAGTCTTTCCATCAATGGTCTGCCAGATCTTGCGGTACTATAGCCAGTCGAGATTATTCTACTGAAACGGCTGTACCGAAAATCCTGATGGCATGGAAAGTCTTGTCGTGTGGCTTGGTCTTCGAGCGAGAAAATATTGTCTCGGAATGTTCTTGTATGTGCAGACCCCATTCTATATCATATAACAGGACTGTGGAAAATGTAGAGTAAATTGACGCCATCATTGCTATATATATATATATATATATATATATATAGTCCATCTTAGTGTATAGTAGGTTTTGAATAACTTACTTAGTGAAACTTGCAGGGATTAATGTGAATCCATGTGTTGAATTGTGCAAAACTCAGAAAAAAATGACGCGCTTTAATTTGTATGAGTCGTTCATTGAATATATCGTATAGTTACTCAAAACATATTGCTGCATGACGTGCACCTGAGGGCAAAAACTTTATCAAGAGCTCTTGATTGCAGGAGAAAGGCAAATATGGTGTTGGTGGAAACGAATTGCTACTGATTAGCATTTATAACTGACAGTACATGGGCTCTTCAGAGAGTTGTATCTTACTTCTTGTGTCAAAACAATTTTACTTCAAAGCTACATCGCCAGGAGTGTTTAAGGGATTGGCACAATGGCCTAGATTCACTTAAAAACTTTTCTAAAAAAAAAAAAATGACAGTCATCATTCTAACATTGAAAATACCTCGATATTTCTGTGCTGGTCACAAAACTGTCCACTTTCGCAAAACTTCATTAGTCACTTTTTGTGTAACTTTTCTCGTTAAAGGCGTCGTCTGGATTATAGCTCGATTGGCGAGAAAAGTTAATACGAGAAACTGATTTACGAAGTTTAGTGAAAGTTGCCCTGTATCTTATCTTTCTATGTACTTATTAACCTCCAAGAATCGTCCCCTTTCCTTTCAAATATGTCTTTTCTCACTGTCTAGATAAGGATATTTGGAATTAATGTTGAGAAACTTTGTTGTATATACAATTCCATAAACCACTTTTGTTTTCTCGCATGGTCCACAAAAACTTTCAACCCTGTCTTCCCCATTATTTCACAGTACAGTTAGTTATTTATTAATAACCTACCCCATATGGTAACCATTAATTCCATGAAACTGTTTCTCAAAACAGCCGTAACCTTAGGCCTACCCCAATCGCAATGACTATGTACATGTATTTATTATTCATACGTCAGTGAAATCTCAATATTTTCCTTAAAAGTGTAAGTTTCACTGCAGTGAAATATCACATTTTGATATTTCACAGCCAGACGTCATGACGTCAAAACAGAAACATTTTATTTTATAAAGTTCCAATCTGATCTCAGCGGAATGACGTCGTAATGCAAGTTTAGTCAACCAATACATTCTCACGTCACGCAAGAAGACACGACGTCATATAAGACGTCAAGTACAGGACGTCACGCTCTAGGCATGTCTGTGTCAAAATAGGGCTAGAAAAAATGAACGAAAACATTTTAAAGTACACAAAATCACGATTCTGTTGGGATATAAAAAATAAATAGAATATTGCACATTGAAGGCTGAATACCATAAATATTCAACCTTCATTGTGCAATTATCTCTATATCTTCACTATGATCTAGCCCTTGGCGTACCTCATGACCATGAAGAGAG
Source organism: Acanthopleura granulata (assembly GCA_016165875.1). Lineage (NCBI taxonomy): Eukaryota > Metazoa > Mollusca > Polyplacophora > Chitonida > Chitonidae > Acanthopleura > Acanthopleura granulata. The sequence goes on along the minus strand of JABBOT010000011.1, from coordinate 11,553,019 downwards.
GGCTTTAAGAAACAGTCCCCTATGATTTTCTCTAACCAAGGCTTCCCTTTGCACATAGCATCTGACCATTTTCAAACGACATCACTTCACTGAAATTTAAAATCCAGACTCATTTTTTCCATTCATACAAATTTTCTCGTTCCTCAGGCCTGAATAATTTAATCTAAACTTTTTCCGAATTATCTGACATTTCGCCTACTTAATCTGATAACCTTTAGGTACGGCCTACATTGTTGTTACACAAAAGTGCTACTATGGGAGTCCTATATTTTGGGCCTATCCTACAAAGCTATTTCTTACTTTACTTTTTTATAAAAACTTAAATCCTGTTTCAGAGCTTGTGTTTGGGCCTTACAAATTTAAATTTTGACCCCCTCATACACGTTCCATTACAATAACAACGATGTCAAAATTTTCAACCCCCAGTAGCAAAATCTAAGCAGTATAAAGAGGTTTCTAATTTTGACTCATGTCAAAAATGGTTTCTTAGAATATTTCCTGAGGGCTTCCTGTCATTTCATTTGTGTGATATTAGTTACGACGATGTTACCTTTCTCTGCTGCTTATAACGTTCACGGAATACGATTTGTAGGAAGACAAAATGATGCTCATATCTACATGTTACGTATGGGGAATGTGGTCAGCTACAGTAACCTTCCGCCATCGTACATGTGAAAAATCCTGGCGTATGGCGTTAAGCTACACTCAGGTATATGAAGTCAGCATTAAATACCGGAATTTTTGAAGTAGATAAATCCGATGATAAAAGACTGATCGTTTGAACACGATTTTGACAAAAAAGTGATAACATTTATGTAGTTGATATACGAACTCGTCCCTTCCATTACTTTTATGCCATTACGCCAGGTAAAAACCCAAAACAAATAGGCACTATACTTGACTGAAGCTACCGTCACCTTGCATCTATCACGTAAGGCCTACATAAGTGGAAGTTTCCAGCTGGTGGTGTTGGCAGGCCTCTACAGGCCACAGTGCGTTGTCAATGAACCGGAAATATCCAGGGCAGAGTGACGTATGTTTGGCTTACTTATGGTTTAGTTGACGTCGGTACGCTGCATGTTTACATATACAAATACACACACACATATATATATGACATATGATATATGATATATATTGAATAAGGCCATAATGTAGATTTTTCCCCTATACGATGGCGGTGATTGTCAGCTAATTATGTATGGAACAATGGATATCCGCGCGTGCAAAAATTGGACTTATGAAAGGTTATATATTCTTAAACCACCTCAAACCACTTGCATGTCATCTTATCGGGATAACTAATAAGTTAAAAACTGTAAGTTAGGAAATGTTATTAACCTACTTTTGCACAGCTATGGCGGTATGGATTGATTCACACAACTTAGCCAAATCTCGCGGTATCATGAATATTTGTATCATGAGTGACAGAATGTAGAGTGAACATTGGCTGAAGGACTATAGCTGGCACCAAAGCCGGAAAAAAAAATAGAAAAGAAAAGAAAAAATCGGAACGAAATTTCAGGATGTGAGAGAGCTCAGACTGTCTATATCAACATTAGTTAGGGAATTATTTATCTTAAAAAGTGATAACAAAAGTGGCCAAAGTTCATTTATTCATGCCAGTAAAGCCCTATCTGTTTCTCCTTGACTAAATGTAAGTCAAATAATTTATTAAACACATCTGGATATCATATATACCACATATCTGGCCATTGCTTTGTGCATAATGTACCGGGTTACAGTATGCTCCTCAGAAACGGGGACACAGTCAATGCCTCTCTATTCATATATCTATGACCCATTTTCTGTTCCTTTGTTTCCATACTTCCGGTTTATAGATGTATCACTTCCTCTGTTGTTCATCTGTACAACAATGCGCCTCTAAATGCGGTGAGTCAGTACAGCATATGGGTCTTCACTGTTGGCCCTAACTGTGTCACATCTGTGCATAACAGCATATCCTGCGGACCGGTGTCTCAGATATACAATAGATGACCTTATGACCTTTCAACCATAACTAAGCTGATGACTTTTCTTATACTATGACTTCTGTTGATCTTGGAAAGATGCTTGGGGGGTTGTTTTAAAGGGCAATATCATACTCTACGAGAAAAATATTAGTTTCAGCACGAAAAAGTAATAGACCATTAGCTTATTTTATTATTGGAAATATATATTTTCTTTGGTCCAAATTTTATGTATATCATGAAGTGACATTCCTGCCGGACAGTTCTAGGACTGTGCGGATGAGACTGTGGTTCTGGTCTCCTACACAGGCCACGTCTTTCACGGTTATACAGAGATGACGATGATACTGGAACGCGATGAAAATTACTGTGATAACAGAAAGCAATGACATCTTTGGTTATATCAGAAAGCGATGCTAATTCTGAGAAAACAAAAATGACAATTTTGTGATAACAGAAAACGATGAAAACTCTACGGACAACAGAGAGCGAGAGAGCCGGGAGGAAACCATGCACCGACCTTTGTCAGATGCCCATGGATAAGCCTCCCGACTTAAAGCCTCAGCCGAACTGTGATTCTGACAGCGTTAGCTAGTACTATACACACGAGTATATAAAGGCCCCGCAATAATGTCACTAGACGTATGGAAAGGATAACTTCTCCCCAAAGGATCGAGTCACATCCGCCAGCCCATCTGTTCTAGATGAAACGCCAGGTGAGGCCGATGAGTACATACGACTGCCTAGAACACAATATAGAACCGCATATTACAGTTGTGCGGTGAAACTTTGGCATCATGAGCAGACAACTCCACGGCGTTAACCTCATTGTCCTGATATATAGCATCTGAATCACAGTAGGGTAAAATAGGTTAAACCAGCGCATTGATTTTCCTCACTGCCTATGTACCTTGTGTATGTATTTGTCAGTTTAAACTTATAATTTTACATATAACAAAACCTTCGCGTGTCACAATACGTCTACTATGGCCCGGTTTCCTCCTTTGATAATGTGGCTGCTATCTTTTTGAGTGCTACACATGCACATTTCAAAAATGCGAGCACGATAACGACAAAAAAGGCCATCATCCTCAAACAACAACAACAACAACAGCAACAATAATGACAACGCTCATAGAGCTACTTGTTGCAACTGAAACTTTATAAATTGCAATCCTTGGACGTTTTCAAAGGGCGTTTCTCTGACTTTATATATTCTAAACTCCTGCAATGTGTATATCAGCTTGGTTCAAATACTTTGATTGTATCACTACCTTCCGCAGCCAGTGTTATTCTACAGTATGTGCAAACAGTTCATATGTCTAACCGATCTAATCATAGACACTTCTCACTGAATTGTTGATGATGAAGCCGGTGTACAATCATTCGACGGGCAATTGTATCCTCCTCAACTTAGAGTCTGGGTTTAAACCAAATTGCCACACAGGTTTCGGTTATATACACTACATTTTGTTCCTACTGGTATGAAAAAGATGGTGTATTGCGCCATTGGCAAAGCATTCTACGGCGTATATGCCGTAAGGCACTGTTCAAACTCTCTGTGATCTGACAGAATAGTGGCGTGGTAGATAGCTACTTTAGTTAGTTCAAAAAAAGGAGGCTGACTATGAATTCAACAAAGATCAAGAGATGGGAAAAAGTGAAAACCATATGGGCAAAAACACTTTCCATATTAATACTTACAATCAATGAGTTTTTTAAACGGTTAAAGTTTTTTTCTTTCAAATTGATGTTATGGGCGTCCTGAACTACATGTTGGTATGGCTCGTATTGCCAATGGGCAAAAGATGACTTAAATAATGTTCTATTAAATTCTCCTGTAAGATAAATATTAAGAAACAATGTGTTGTGACACCACAGTACCGCAGTTGTCATTGACAGTGTGGCCAATAATTCTAACTTGAAATTCAAACATTTGAATGCATTTAATTTCCGTTTCTATTTCGCGTTGCAGACTTACATTTTGAACTGCTTGTCTTTTCCTTTCAACAGGAAACAACACGTGGTACAAACTGGCGGAGTCCCAATGTGAAGTTCCAGTCGGACTCAACCAAGGCTCACTATTAGACCCACCACCCTTCTGGTATGTGATTTATTTGAGTAGTGTTTTAAGCCGTACTCAAGAATATTTCACGGCGGCCAACATTATGATAGGGAGAAACCGGAGAGATCCCGAAGGAAACTGTTGCTGGCAGACAAACACTTTAAAAGATATACATCATTTACAGATGGGGTCTGTAATATGCCAGTATATTGTATATATGTTTCGGATAATTCTGTACTGAATGTCAAATAGATGAACTTTATAAAATTCATCTAGAGGGAACCAACGATGTATCAGGTGGTGCAACTATATCTGTATCTTCTGTTAATATATATAGTGAAGTTGGGCGGAACACACACTCTGAGAGAAAAGGAATTATATATGTATTTACTCTGTTGAAAAAGAAAGGCATAGGTTGCGAAAGGTATTGTTGCACGAGATGAGCGTCCTTTTCTGACATGATGTCATTGCTGAGTAAGCTACTGTTGCTTCCGACTTTTGATTGATCAACTTGGCTCAAAATGACAGCTAAGGAATCAACTTCACCCATATGCGTTTCTTTCCTTGGTAGCCTGCATGTGGAAAGGTGATACCTTACTACATTAGTAAAAAAAGGCATGATCACCTGGTCGCCGACTATCATCCAGCATTTGTTCCAGACCTGTTAACCAGCTATATTACTCCATATGTATCCATGCGTGCGAACACGCGTGAGGACACTTTAACATATTTTGAATGCACCTTTCATCCATTTCAAGTTTATACCCTAAAATCATTGACCCCATCCTCTACACATCTGCGAAATGAATTGCTATATCCCCATGCATGGAATTGTAAAACTCGGCTGTTACTGTCAACAATTAGCGCCAGGGCCTTTATGCTATAAGTTATGACTGACCGAGGGAAACTTCAGTTGTCATGTATTTCCCAACAATATCTCTGAAGAGATTAACTACACAATAACCTATAGATCTATACATTTAGAAATTACTAGTGATGTGTTAATGTACGGCAACATCAATATATACTTGAGCTATTGCCAAGGTTTTTCATAAGTGTGGTACAGACATAATACGTTTCAGGTGAGGAAAGAGTTTTGGGGGTCGCTTTTATATAAATATCTGCAAGACAACAATTAACATGTTGTCACTATTCTATAATCTTTATATTATTCTTTCAAGTAGTCTATTTATTTACTCTTTGTTACTGTCGTAACAAACCTGTCTTGTTCTTGTGGAATTCTGTATATGTCCAGTAAATATAATATGTAACGAAAACGACCTTGTGTTGATGATAGCGATGCGAGTGTAATGTCAAATTCCATTATTGCATGTGATGTATTTCGTGCCTTGTAACAACTATTTGGTTGAAGTCAAATTCAGGACATTGCTATGGAAGCCCACTGGTACCAGGTGGAAGGCAAAAGACAAAGGTCACCTAAATCCAGATTTGCAACAATTTGTTTTCCTGAACCCTTGGCACATTAATTGTACGCTTAGAAAACGATACAACTGTGATCAACAAGATTTTTGTGCTCTGACGACCACAAATATACAAACACAGTCTTGTGTCCTTGGAGTTAATGAGTGGTGGTGGTGGCAGTGATGGGAGAGGGGTGGGGTTGGGTGCAATGCTGGCCGAGTACAACAAGCACGTTTCTGATTTGAGGAAAAGTAACCAATCAGTGAACACAAGCTGTGGCACTATACGACCCAAATGTGAGAGAAAATGAAAACCGTTATACACTTTGTCACATTCGATAGAGTCTCCACAATCTGTGAGGGATGTCACCCCAAAGTTTTTAGCCTCGGGCGTTTGAGGCTTGTTGGCTTATGTTTATGACAGGTGATGACACTCAGACTGAAGTGCATTGGACAGGCCAGGTCAAGTAGTATTCTTCAGTTCACCCTCATATTCGTTCGACGATTTAGAAATGTTAAAAAAAAGAAAATAAAGACATTTCGACTTTGGTTTTGAAAGCATCCAATACACTATCAGTAATGCGTGTGATATATTGTATAATTTTATATTTACGAAGGCGAAAGTAAATACACGTATAGATGTGTTTACAGCATACACAGTGGTAGTCACGAAGGGGCCCTCACAAATACCTACCACATACCAATTATATTAAACTCTCTCCGTCGTAATAAAGTAGAAAAAAAGTCTGACGATTATATTTATAAATAACTTTTCACACTTTCTCATTTGAAGTTTACATCATACATTGTTTTGTTTTTTTGTTCTTCTTGTTGTTTGTTTGTTTTCTCAACATGTTATGAAAGATTATGTATTAAGCCTTCCGCCACATCGGCAGTGTTATAGCCATATTGTAGCACTCTTTTTTCGGAAATGCTTAATACATGTATTAAGTTAGCCATTCGGATCAGGTTGGTCAAAACAGAAATTACAGATTAGAAGGGAAACAACCTCAGTGGGCTATGATCATTCGTTTTTCATCACCTGTTATACATAGCTCCAAAGATTATGAAAGGATTATTAATAAATTTGCTATTACTGTCATACACAAACACCAATGGGAGCAGATTATGTCCAGTGTGAAACGCTGACGGAATACACAAAAGGGTCCAAATCGCAGAGAAACACACCGTTTCCTGTTGTGATGCTGCTTTGTTTGTGCACTACCTAAGTGCTTTTTGAGCACATAAACGTGTGACGTAATCCAAGAAGGAACAAAGGATCACATGGCTTTGGACCACTGTGCGAAGGAGCGACGCAGTTTTACCAGCTTAGTCATCCGTGTTCACTATAACGAATATTGCACTACATGTGCGTTCGTTTTCATTCGACAAAAAGATGTCTCGAGGAGACAAATCATACACATGTTGAAACTGTATCATTTATCATTATTACAGCACACACTTACTTCAGTAAAAGTGGCTTCATACGGAATAACCGATAATGTAAGTCAAATAAGTGTACTAAGCAAACGTGAAAGCTTAAAGATCGATCGTAATGGAAGCTTCAAACGTCTCCGCGAGGCAAACCACTTACCACGACACTGGCGAAGACCGCTTGCATTCGAAGAATATGAAGTATTTCACATGTTGTAAAATTCAGCATTTATATACCTTGCTAAGTCTCAACGTACATAGGTGAAAAAATATGTGGTGTTAAACAACAGTTAGATATCGAAACTAAATCAATTCATATATAATACTTTCAGAGCTGTCGACTCAAACGGGGCCAAAGAAGTGAGTTAACCAAATGGCTGGTTCCCTCGATTGGAAGCTCTAGTAGAGCAAAGCCACCCCCCCCCCCCACATGCAGGAGGACGTGGTTTTCTGTGTTTTAACTGTGTTTCAGAAGCTATTGCTGGCAAGTTTACACATTTTTTCGTCATTACTGCAGTTAGAAACACGCAACAATGTCCTGAAACATTTTTGCGAAAGAAAAAAAATTACATTTAATACACTGAAAGTGGGAATGTGATTTTGAGTGGAAAAACGTGAAAGGCACCTAATTCGCCACTAAATGAAAAACGGGTCTGCAGCGTTTACTATCATGTATTGCTCTGTTCTATGCCTGCCATAATTTCGGAGAGGTATCTTTCCCCGCGCAATAGTGACTCAGACCCAAGCCAAACTGGCCAGTGTTCCCTTGTGTTGTAGGCCTACTTATGTGCACTAGTAACAAGCTTGCAAAGAAATCGTCAATGCAAAGGCAGGAATGAACAACAGACTACAAAACTTGTGTCGAGTTACTTGCAGTGGGAAACGTTCCTACTGATTAACTTGGACATTCTCTATTCAGCTGCCACAAATGCCATGTTCATTTGAACCGCCAGGGAGAGGACTATCGTGTAAAAATGGCTGCCACTGAATGATAATTTGGTCAGGTGTCTGGAATATGTATACTACCACAGATTGTTCTATTGTTTCATTGGTGCAGCGATTCTCCATTCAAATGCTAAAACTCCCTTATTAGAAATGTCGTGCTTCTCTCTTACTTAGTTGATGGATGGCGGACTTACTTTCGCTTTAAGGACGAAGGTCATGCAGTTCAAGCCCAGGACGAAGAAGTTTACCAGTGATGATACCGATAGGTATCAAACGGTCAAGCTTGCAAAGGATTTCCCTACATAGCCTTAACCTTCATCTATAAATAGAGCGTCTGCGCGTGAAAACGAGGCTATCAATATTTACAGACAGATTTATTAACAGCCAATGAGAAAACGACTTGAGTGGTAATGAGCAGTGAAGGGAACTTTACTCTATTTGCTATATTGGGGTCACACATCTGGACCGTGTATACACGTGACCTATAGAGTGGACAGTCTGGTATAGTGGCGAAACTGTTTTGCGCAGCTTCGCATTACATTGATTAAAAATTTGTACAGACTCAGATTGGTAGCGTTGACAAAAGCGATGTAGTTGAAATCTCCATCCCGTCTACCGAAGGCCAATATGCAGTCAAATAAACCCTTTTTTATGAGATACATGTATGTTTGTATTGTGACAGGTGGGCTTCATAAAATTTACAATATACTGTTACAAATCAAAGTAGGTCTCTACATGTATGTATAACTTTTTTTACTGTTTTATTTCAAATTAAGGAAACAGTAACACGCGATCGGATTACAAAAGATAGCGTCAAATGGCTGTGTTTTATAACCGAGTCTATACTCTGGCGGGCGCGCGTGTCTCCAAGGTAACAAAAGTGCAGGAATGTGTAAACCAGCTGCATGTTTTCGAATAATCTGTTTGCCAGCATGATAGTACATGTAAGAGCTAAAGAGAAATGGCTGCTATTTGTGGCCGAGCGTATAACCCAGCAGCGCGTGTCTCGAAGATAACAAAATGCAAGAATGTATAAACCAGATGCATGTTTCCGGACAACATGTTTGCCAGCATGATAGTAAGTCAACAAGAAATGGCCGCTATTTGTGGCCGAGCCTATATAATCTGACAGCGCGCGCATCTGCGGTATAACCCAATACCAGAATGCAGCTGCTTGCTTTCGGATAATCTTCCTGCATCCTCATAGATAGAGAGGCCTTGGGGCATTAAATTTAAAACAGTGTTCCGTTACATGCGAATATATCATGTACCGTAAATGACTTGACATCTGACTGCACAATATCCCACGCCGACGGCAAAGATCAACAACCGAGCCTACACTGAATTTGAACCTGTGACATCGCCAGGGAGCATCACGCGGTACACATCACCATACGTTTACTTCAAAGGAGAATTGCCGCAAGAAATATCTTTTTAATCGAGTTCCTTATAATATCTTTCACTTAATGTTAGCCAATTGCTGATGTACACTCTGCAATTAAACAATGTTAAAGCAATAAAACAGCATTTTCTTTCTATAATTGCCTAGTAGGCATATATATTGCACATATGTCGGTAAACACATATAGGTTTGTTTGTTTTTAAATGCGGTATCCATAACACGCTCAAAATTTATTTTAATCGCTTGGATTTTTTTTTTAATTTTTTTTATTTTTTTGATTTATTTATTTTTTTTTTCTCCTCCATGTAGATTAAGCCTGTCCAATGCACCAATATGCATCAATGCAAACTGAAAAACTGCCGGTGTACAAGCCTTAACAAAATCTCACACTGCAATGTACATTCAGCGTTTGACAGAGTAAATCTGAATGAGACTTAGCCTACAACATATACATATACCTGCAGTGACCCGAGAATTGAGGCCAAAGAAGAACGCTGACCGCACAGCGACCAGCGGCTGCCCATATAATGATGGGCGGAAAGCCAGACCTTTATTCCTGACCACAGCGGCGTCTGCTTGGTGAGGTATTCAGCCACGGAGCCCAGTGGATAATTAGAATCCTTCAGAGGCAACTGATTGGGTAACCCGGGTGATGGGGTGGGGGTGGGTGGGTGTTGTCGTTATGGCAACTGTATCTTGCCGATACAAATATCTGCATTTTAACAGTGTGGCAGTGGTATGAGATCGAGGGAAAGCTAATGCGTGGGTGCCCCTCAATTAAGAGCCTTGTTCGTGACCCCTTTGTGCGTGTGGTATTCACCTCCGAAAGGAATACATCATGTATTAGCACTGGTATATACATGATACCTGACAGTTCCTTAAAGTGTATTTTTCTGTATGTTAAATATATCTGAATTAGCCAACGATATCCCTTGATTAGAAAAGGCGGTAACACAAGCGTTCTTTCTTGTTTTTCTTTTATATTTATTTGTTTATTAATATTGTCCCTTGATTATAGAAAAGATGGTGAGAGAGTAGTTCTTTCTTGTTTTTCGTTTTATTTTACTTTATTTTAATTTTATTAATTTGTTTGTTTATTTATTTGTTTAATTTATTTTATTTTTATTTATTTAACATTTTTTGGTTTTATAACACTCTAAAAAATAACTTTCAATCAAAAGAAAGAGTACTATACTGACCTATATGATTTCTGAGTAATGGCAGCTATTATGTTCACTTATATGAGACAGATTTGTTATATTCGGACAAAATACTTTTGTTAGTGTGTAGCGAGGTTATACCATGTTGCGGTACAAACACAACCTATTCTAGCGCCAATAAGAAAACATGGTAGGCCTATAATACTAAATTTAACAGGCTACATGTTTAAAGTGAATTTTCCTTGTTCGCATTTTAAAGCTTTAACCACGATTTACAGGCCTACGTCGAAAACGAGGTTCTCTATGATTTGTCTATTAGTATATGTCTTGACCGGAAAGTCAGATTACATGTAGATTTTACAGGCTATATATATAGACGATGAGATAAAATTATCAATGGTATACAAGAATCTTTAGAACTGGAACAATCTGGTATCGCATATAAATCTACTGATAAGCAAAGAAAGAACGCCCTTTCTAGAATTGTACGTTGCCTGAGAGCTTGTTATCAGTAAAATCGACATCTGCCAGTACTAAAGCCGGCCAGTATTGATTTATAAATACAGTGCAGATCGCGTCAACAGACCTATGTCGTGTGAGCTCTCAAACCCTCCGTTAAAACGCCACCAGAATTTGAGTTGGATGTTTTGTGTTTAAATGCTTTTTATATATAATATCGTGGGGTGCTCTAAGGTTGTACATTTGACCATAGTCACCGGTGGAACACACAACTTGCCGATCATCGACATCCAGGCACCTGGCAATTCATAACAATTCTCCTCGCGCCGCGCCTTGTGGACAAAACAACTCGCGGAAAATTTTCCACTGTCAGGCGGACAATTCTGAAGGCCCATCCCACTTTCGGCTATAGGGTCACGTGGTCCGCCAGCGGCAGGGATTTCGTTTTTGCCTTCATTCACCATGGCGCAGTCGGATAGTAAAGAGCAGTCGACGACAAAGAGACAACAGTACTCCAAGTCCATTGATTTTTTCTTTGTCACCGTAGGAAGTTCTATTGGATTTGGAAATGTTTGGCGATTTCCTTACGTCTGCTACCGAAATGGAGGGGGTAAGTGTGGCGATATTATCATATTTTTACAACTCGATCCATACGTGTAAGTGTAGGTCTATCGAGAGAATGGGATCTAAATTTCAACTCAAAACTATGGGTGTTCTTCTTTTAAACCCCTGCATTTCTGAAATGTTTACTTCATCAAGGTTAGGCTGCGTTTGTAATCAGTGGAGTAGAAACTGTTGGTAATTTTTTAATACGCAGATCTACTCAAGATGCCGGTCATTATATTCTAGCGTTCAATGTGTAGCAGAGGCCTTGTTACGGCCTCGGTACTGTACTGTATACAGCATGCCTCGTGGGTCTGGCCGGAGGCAGCCTTCTCTGATCGTCTATGTTGAACACGTGCTTGCAGCGGACGGGACCGCCTGCAGGCCTCGATCGGCACGAGACCTCGGCCACGCGCCGTTGCCAAGCGACAGTCGTGTTTCACTGGTCGAGCGGCTGTAATTTTACTTGATTGATTAGATGGACTGGACTGAGGTTTAAATTAGAGTTTCACGGAGTGAATGACCTCGACAGGGTGTGTATGTAGAATATATTGACATCACTGGAATGCGAGAGATGTTCGATCAGTTTTACAACGTGGATTTTAGTGTTATACTCATAGGCATGGCCTACCTCCGATAGGTATTGACCCGCCACTCACCCACACATTATTATGGGACTGTTTAAATTTGCCAGGATATATAGTCGCCTTGCAACATTAAGCTTATAAATCTCATAAATCATATACTCTTATAGCGCTGAAATATTAGTAAATCTCTTATCGGCCTGTAGGTTAAAAACCTCTAGACTTATCAAACGATGTTCGCATGTAGGCAGATGCATGATGCGCGTAAAGAAGTTTGATGATACGAGTGAAAATTATTTCCTGAGCAGCGTAACTAAATATCATTGAACATCTATCAAGTCGGCCTATATCTGTAAGCGTGCTGACCAGGTGTTACTGTGTGAGTAAGCGTACCCCTTCATTTGCCAGCTGGACCCAGTATCGCCTCGCTTCCATTCATATAGGCCTATGTATACATACCGGGTACAGATTACCGACACGTGACGATTAGTGATTAGTCAGCAGGGCGTAACTATAAAATGTATTTAATATATACATGATAAATGATCGTTATTATGCCGCGAGTCTTTAACTTGTAAATAGCATTTGATTTGACTTGAAATAGCCATGTAATCGAGCACCGGTCTATACAGGATGTAACTTAGAGAAGACTACATGATTTCTACAGCCTATACATTGCGTGGCTATAAGGCCGTCTTAAGAAAAGTTATGTTGGCTTCGCGTAACCCCACCTATCTGCCATGAAGAGGCCTGCTCGAATTTTCTCCATAAAAATCTTTTTATTGTTTCATTTCGAGTGAAGAATTTCATTGTGCACGGGAAAAAAAATTCAACCAACCTGCCTTAATTTTTCAGATATGGGGTTTGGTTACGTGCATAGGACAATGAATAACGTGTTATAGGATGGCGTCCAACAATAATCATATTGTATACAACCTGAAATACCAATATCAGAAAAATGCCGGAATAAATAGCAGACATATACGTAAGCTTGTAAGTTTTTAAGTGCTGTGTCGTTTTGGTTGGGGATTTGACGAAGGACTGGTTGAGAAATTTCTAACAAAGTGCCCGGATATGTACAATCTCAAAACGCATGGAATGTTATACTCCCTCTGACCCGCATCCTAATTACTCTTCACCCCGCACAAGCTAGTGCATGAACCACCTGGCTAGGTCGGTTTGCATTATCGGGCGCCTGGCTAGAAATCAAAAGGTACAGTGTACATATAGGTAAATTTCTAAAACAAAATGGACATACTGGCAATTTCCATTGTTGACCTTGTCTGATAGAATTGTGCTATACACCCAAAATGGACAGGGCTCACTATGTAGGAGCAAAGTGCAGCAGATGTACGAAAAGTTTACCTAGGATCAGTTTATATACACATGAACAATCGGTAGTGATATGAACAAGTTTATAAGGTCGCCGGTTTTTGTTTGTTTTTTGTTGTTGTTGTTGTTGTTTTTTTATTTGGTTTTGTTTTTTTTTTCGCCTTTTCATTGCTGATATATAGGTGACCGCATTACTGCGGCGGACAGCGAAGAATGAAAAAAAAATAAAAAAATACAGTAATAGCTTGCCTTATGTTGTGATTAACCCTTAAATCCAGTAACGGGATATCGTCAATGGTTTGTTATCAAGTAGTTTGAGTATTTCATGGTTTGTAAATGAATTTTAACCTTCAACGAAGTAATAATCCAATCGGTTACGTCATCTGTTCATATACGTAAAGTGCGTGACAATGGCAATGGCGATCCCAAGCAATGGCGATTCGAGCCATGACTGACTTGACCATTGTTCTCTTGCACTGCTCGAGTAATACGTTACTAGTTCACAAAACGTCATCGTAAATGCAGGAATGAACAACAGAAAACACACCTTGGACCCGAATTACTTTTGGCGGGAATAGTTTCCCGTTGAGGAACGACGAGGAACGCCGCTGTGAAAGATTCTTAGTGTGCGCTAATTGTAGCCCTAGCATTATGTCTGAGTGCACAGTTGCCAGTAAAAAGATTATGGAAGTGAACCAGATTAAGCCCATAATCCTTCAGTAGTCGGCTTCCCTTTTGCGCTGCGTTCGCACCTCTGCTCGTGATGACACACAGCTTTTCAACTCTATACCGGCACTAATTGCAATGGTATGCCAACTGTCAGAAGGGCCCCTCCCCAACTCCCTCCGTCTTACACGCCCCTGCCCGCTTCCCCTACCTCACACGTCCGCGTGGGTCCCAGTCCAGTAGGAATTCGATTTTTTTGTCAGCAGTCGCCACCCTCACCTTCTGCGCCCCACGTGCGTTGTGTGAATGCTGCACAATGATTATGTTAACAGGAAAGAAGGTGCAAAAAAACTTTCCACCTGTACAATTCACGGAAGGCGAAAACTCCCTTTAGAGCACGATTTCTAGGGAAAAAACTGTGAATCGTTTATCCTGCCAAGCTCCTAGCTCGTTAATATGTTTTCATTTAGGCCACATTGAAGTATTAAAGGGTTATTTCTGCTCTTTGTTGCCCATTTAATTCCCTATTTTGTTAATATCAATGTCAACTGACCCAACTAAATTGATGTAACGGTTTGTTTCCATTATGTATTTAATCATCACACGGCTTCTAAATAACAAAACAAATTTTCGAGCCCTGCAGTTGTCATACCTCTGTAATTCATACCTTCATATGACTATAAGAGCACGCGAGTGTCAAAACAGTATCTCTCCAGTTGTCTCTTTAATACTTCACTTTTCGTCTCTCATATTACCCCCAAAGCTGGATCTCAGCCTCGAGTATTCTTAACAAGCCAGCCAAGTTCCATTTTTTTCTAGCCCCCGACTCTCTCTGATAGTCCAAACTGTTTACCGCGGCAGAGAATGGAGTATAACCGCCGATTCCTGAGAGGCGTCGTGTGACGTATATGTGTCATTACACTCACAGGATGCATGCAGTACACTGTAAACTCACCAACGCACAACGCGTTTAATGGGTCATCAACCTTCAAACAAGCTTGTTTCATAAATAAACACATATATTTAAGTACTAAACATAAGTGTTTGAAACATTTATATAGGCCTATTTTAACATGCTGTAATATCCAAGTGTTTAATGACTGATTTATAAAAGTGTTTAGAATTTAAACATCGAAACGTACAGTGTGTTGCCGGTGTATCTCGGTTTTCTCTGTGACTTGGGCATTCTTTATTCATGAGTGATGCGATGGTGCTTATACCTGGATTATCCAGCATGTGAAAGAGTTTAATGTCTGTTTGTGCAGAATTGTGTGAAATGCCATTTGACACTGTCTACATGAAAACTTGTGTATGGAGACACTTGATTGTTTACATGTAAATTTGTGTGAGTAGACAAGCGGCTCTTTTTACTCGTAAACTTGTGTGAGGACACGTCACAATGTTTACACGTAAACTTGTGTGAGGAGACACGTGACTCTGTTTACCCGTAAACTTACGTCAAGAGACATGTGACTGTAAACTTACGTGAGGAAACACGTGACTGTTTACTTGTAAACTTACGTGAGGGGACGACTCCGTTTGCTTGTAAACTTGAGTGAGGAGACACGTGGCTCTGTTTACCCGTAAATTTATGTGAGGAGACAGGTAACTGTTCACACATAGACTTGTGTGAGGAGACACGTGATTCCGTTTATTTGTAAACTTACGTGAGAAGACAGGTGACTCCGTTTACCTGTCAACCAGTGTGAGGAGGCACGCGACTCCGTTAACCCGTGAAGTAGTGTGAGGACGAGTGATTCCGTTTGCCTCGAGCGATAACAAAGCCTCTCGGCCTGATGTGGGCCAGATGAAAACGTTGCGTGTGACACCAAACTTAGTTACGTGTCGGCTGTTTTAAATATAGCTGTATACGTAATAGGTATCGCTTTCCACAGGAACCCAAGCTATATACAAGTTGTACAAACAGTTCACTTTGTGCTAGAGTGAAATGTAGCTAAGCCAGCAAACAGCAATCGCATATACAACTTGGCATGCTGTGTTCGATAGATGTGTCTGTACCAGATGGCCATTGTGGAAAACTGAAAGGCTTGCTACAAAATGACAGTGTAGAGCTATCGTCAAGAGCAGATTAATAGTAACGATTTAACAAGGAAAACGGCACAGAATAAATAAGACCGGTGGCATGCGACAGAAAATATCGGCTATGAATATAAGAAAAAGTAACTGCTTCAGATAGAAAAGAAAGGCTTAGAATAGGTTATAAACGTTAGAAACATCGCCTTTGAATGGAAAATAATCGGTTCGGAGAAATTTTCTTGCGGCTGTAGATATATAGAAAATAACCCGTCTTCAATATTATTATTGTTTAGATTATTACTTTAGACAGAAATAACGTCTTTGGATATAAATTACGGTTTTTAAGGTGAAAATAACGACATTGAATGAAAACTGACAATATATCATAGGAATCTCTTGTTTAATTTATTAAATATAACGACATATTTTATTGGTTTAAAGTGTTTTATCAGTGGTTTCAGTTTGGTTTCAGACCTTTTATTTATACTGCGCATGGACAACGGAGCACCGCACATCCTGTCTATATATACTGAGAGGTTGGATTATTCGCATTTTTCTTAAGCTTGTGGATCGGAAGGCCGTCAAGGCTTGTGACTTGCTGACTGTCTGTTTTAAGAGGTGTATACAAGAGTGCACTTGTGTTATATACCAAAGCCGAAAGTATTTAGTAATAAAACAAGGCGAGGAATGTCGATAATCCTTTAAACAACAACAACAAACCATACAATAAATGATTATGTTGTTACTGTTAAAGTGCGCCTGGAACGTACTTCCCATACAGTATACATACACAGTTGTATATAATTGTGAGATTTGTAAGTCGGTACCAGCGGAACTCGTAGTGAGCTGTAAATACAAATATGCATGTATACGATCGCGGCATCAAGGCTGTATAGCGAGTCCCAGTTGGCTGCTATTCGGGTTATTGAAGTGTACCAGTCCGCTAAAGGGACTGATTCACACCACAGCCATAAGTTCAAAATGTTAATTCATGCTATTCGAAAGAAAAAAAAAAATATCTTCCGGAAGACACAACGACCAAGGCATCTGTCTACAGCATTCTTCTCCTCATGGCCCGAGAATCATGAAGCTGTCTTAGACTTGAGTCAAATTTAGTCTTAACTTAAAAGCAGTTTACTGCTCTAAAATCGCGGCTCATCTTCAGAAGTTTTATTTCAGTTCTAAGAGGTGTCGTTACACATTCGTGACAAACATGAAAATTAGAAGTTAAGCTCAGATCTAAGCCCAGGATTAATGCCACCAGAGGCCGATTCCACAAAGCCATTTTTGACTTAAGTCAAACTTTTTTTTTGAGCGATATAAATTTGGAATACCTCACCAATGTTACCAAGACAAAAGTTTTGAAATTTCAACTTCCAGTATCGAAAATTAAACGTTGTGACGGGATTTTAAAATTTGACTTAAATCAGAAATGGCTTTATGGATTCGAACCCAGTTAGGACTGAGTCTGGCTTAAGTCTAAGAAAACTTCGTGATGCTGGTCGTATTCTTTTCTGGGGCGAGCAAGCCGTGTCCGGAAAGATGCTCCACACAATCAGACGTGCTGACCAAATACTGGTACATCTAGTAGGAATAGTTAACGGACACTGCTTAGACTTGACACGGTAGTACTAACAAATTTGCATTCCGAAAAAGCGCCATGATGTAAGTTTGGCCTGCTTTTTCTGGTGTAGAATTTTAACCAGACGTACAAGTTATTACGAAGGGAGGGGGTGGGGTGGTGGTGGTGGTGGGGTGGTTGGGTGGGGAGCGGGCGACCAACGTGAGCTCAAATATGCGCTTAAAACATACAGCCCTGCAATCAGCAATACCATCATCAACAACAAGAACCACAATAGCGTCGTAGTGCATAGAGCTGCTTGTTACGGCTAAAACATCCCGAAGATATAAACATGCTTGACATGTTTTCAGCGGTATATATCCTTGCAGAAAGCTATCGCTTTGCCAATTCGCACGAGCCTTTAGATATAGCGTGCACAAATATAAATCCAACAAAAACAAGGACGACAAAATGGATAAATTTGAAACCCACGAAACCCCGCCAGTTTGTCTGTCAGTTTGTCACGACAAAACGTATACAACAAACCAAGTCAGGTCAGACTCGGCCAGGGAAATCGGCTAATTCCAGACACACGAATTTCCTCGAGTGATCATCCAGTTTGGGTTGCCTTTAGAGTCCATGGAACGTATTACAAAGCCAACACATGCAAGGCAGCAAATATTATGTGATAATTTGATACCCGTGAACTGTGTACCACTACCCCCAGCGTGATAATTTGACCTCCACGAATTCGCCCTCTTCCTCCACCCTCTGCCCTCTGTTCATACGTTGGACGCTCAGCAGTTAAACGTAGTTTCTTTGTTTCCTGAGGTGCATGATACATTAACGAGTTTTAGTTTATGCATGCACTTTACTGCGTCCCTGGGGGCCACCGTGGCTCAGTTGGTTAGCGCGTTGGTGCAGCGCAATGACGCAGAGGCCTTCCATCAATGCGGTCGCTGTGAGTTCAAGTCCATCTCATGCTGCCCTCCTCTCCGGCCGTACATGGGAAGGTTTGCCAGCAACCTGCGGATGGTCGTGGGTATCCCCCGGACTCTGCCATGTTTCATCCCACCATAATGCTGGCTGCCGTCACAGAAGTGAAATATTCTTGACTACGGCATAAAACATCAGTAAAATAAATAAATAAATATTATAACTGATCATGATATAGCAGCAACGTACACGCTCCCTAACACAAGAGGTGAAGCAGAACTGTCGGCAACAATTAAATTAATATAAATGCGGTTAAGTGAAACTTATTTTGCCTTAAGATGAAGAGTAATGTTACAACTGAAAATTAATGTGTATTAATGATGCCAAACCGGAGATGAAAAATAATGTGTATTAGTGAGGGTAAACCGGAGATGAAAAATAATGTGTATTAATGAGGCCAAACCGGAGATAAAAACTAATGTGCATTGATGAGGCCAAACCGGATATGAAAAATAATGTGTATTAATGAGGTCAAACCGGAGAGGAAAACTAATGTGCGTTAATGAGGCCAAACCGGATATGGAAAATAATGTATATTAATGTGGCCAAATCGGAGATGAAAAATAATGTTACAAGTCACGACGAACGTGTGTTAGTGGTCAGGCCTAAGGCACGTGAGGAATAGTGTCACAAATGAAGATTAAACGGAATTAGTGAGGTCAGACCAAAGGTACGTGAAGAATAGTATCACAAGTGAAGACTAAGGGTAATTCGTGAGGCCAAGCCTGAGATGAAGAATATTGTCACGAGTCAAAGTCTAAGTCTACGAGGTGGTACCATTAGTGTGCTGGCTACAGTGGGCAAAGTTGGCATGACGCCAGTCTCATTAATATGCCTGTAACCCTTTAGTACAACGTGCACGTGTATATGGTCCTACACATAATTGCATGCACAACTGTCTGTCATACAACTGGCTTTCGTAGATGGCGCTGCAAGCGCGTTCCGGCATTTGTGATCTCGTCGCCTATCTTCCAATGCTACATCGATTTACATGTATCGGCCTATTTGTGAATTTTTTCAAACAGTTTTAAATATAGACTTCCCAAGCCCTTATATATACAGGTAGATTTTTTTTGATTGGTGCAGGTCACAGAATCTTAAAAATATCATAATTTATGGCAATGTCCAGAATGTGAGTAAATGAAGAATTTATAAATATGCATTTCATTGGATAAACAGTCTTTACGCCGTCACGTGATCAACCAAATATGGGATCGTGGGATTCAGATTTGGACTTTCAGATAATGGAACTTATCCCCTGACTTTACCAGTACCTCGGGAAACAAGACACCGTGTAAAGTCTTGGGTCGGCATCTTAACGAAGACAGTGCAGTCCTATTTCTTGATGCGGGGGAGGGGGGTGGAAAGGGAGGGGCAACGGGATTCGAAGCTGTTGGGGTAGAGTATTGTAGGATAGGAAAGATGGGCTGTTCACATTTCAGATCATGACTTTTTATTGTACACTGTTGTCATTAAATGTATCAGAGGTTTTAAAATGAATATGCATCTACGTACATCTAGTTCAAAAGGTATAGTGGCCATTTGAACTGTACATATACAATCCGTGCTATTGATCACAGAGAGGAGTCTCGGGCACTTTTCGACTCCTAGGCGTGAGCTGATTAACTGGCTAATTAAGCTGTAGGCGGCAGTCCTGGGGTTAAGAGGGAAGCATCACGCATGGAACCATGTACTTGGGGTACACAGCACGCTATACCATCGACCCTAGAGACAGTTTCAGTGCTCTCAAGGATTCTTATCGTGGTAATCTGGGATCATCGGGACCGACACCCGCATGGCTTCCTCTCCGGCCGTACGTGAGAAGGTCTGCCAGCAACATGCAAATGGTTGTGGGTTTCCCCTGGCCTCTGCCAGATTTCCTCCCACCATAATGCTGGCCCCCCCGTCGTATATGTGAAATATACGTGAGTATGGTGTGAAACTCAAGTCTAATAAGTAATAAATAAATCAGTGGGCGTTCCAAGTCCACAATTCGCATGATCCGTTTCCAAACCAACCTAAAACACCACTTTCCAAAGGAACTCGTAGCAAATGATCTAAGTAAATAATACGTAAACTTGGAATATGTATGAGAGAAACTGTCAGCAGGTTTTTATGATGTCGGTTTTCTAGGCATGAATTCCAATTTAAAATTGAAGCTTGCAATCCGTAAATTGTTCTTAGAGGCTCATGGGAACTTGCGTTGTAAAGCACGCGACAGGGGGGTGTATGAACAAAACCGCAGGGGAACCATGCAGCGTGAGCGGGATTCGAACTTGCGATCTTAGAAGTTTTCTTACGGCGATCGGCTGCGGCGAGAACGCGATCCGAGGGGCGATAGTCTGTGTCCAGCAGCTCTCCCTGACGTGTACCCAAGGGAACGGATTTGTGCCATTAGCGCTGTAATCATAGGCTTCACATAACCTGGCGCAGATCCTACAAACTCAGATGCAGTGGTTGAAGAATTGACTTTTTAATATGTCACAGCGGGACATAAGCTCGTATCTCCGGAAACCACACACTGTACTACTAGTACAAACAGCGAGAAACTGCTCCCGTTGCTAAACGTGGTATATACCCTTATAAGGCACCGAGAAAAGACATTCCGCTTTATGTAGAGCTTAAGCTGATTGACCTATAGGGAAGGCCCTTGGTCACTTGTTTTATTATAGTCCACTGATATCAGGGTGATTGGAAAAATCCATCAACGAAAATACCCAGTTACACCAGGAGAGAATGTAATTACGTACATATTATAATTTATTATCCCAGGTAACACATAGAGTGTTCATGGAAACCAGTGATTCCGAGATAATGTATTGCATGCTCACAGTCAACTCACAAAACAGGCTGACGTGCTAGTAGATCATTTACTGAATCCGCTTTGTTTTTAATTTAACGAGGTTTTAACAACCACGCCAGGGTGCATAATATCGATTTTCAATAAATTGTACTGGGCTGGATTTAAAAATCAACAAAATTTAAAACCAAGCCTTCTGCTGGCCTATTAGGTAGGATAAAGCTTCGTAACAGAGAATACTGTAGATTTTTGATTTATTTATTTATTTGATTGGTGGTTTACGCCATACTCAAGAATGTTTCACTTATACGATGGCGGCCAGAATTATGATGGGGAGGAAACCGGATAGAGTCCGGGGGAAACCCACGAGAATCCGCCAGTTTCTGGCTGACCTTCCCAAGGACGGCCGGAGAGGAAGTCAGCAGGGGCTGGGCTTGAACTCACAGCGACCGCACTGATGGAAGGCTTCTGGGTCATTTACGCTGCGCTAGAGCGCTAACCAACTGAGCCACGGAGGCCCCTCTGTAGATATTTGCTTAGTGTTCGTGAATAGGAGAGACTACAGCATAGCTAGTGAAACTAGAGCACGAGGTGCCAGGTGTACAATGTCATTGTAAATATCACATGTCTTCCAGGAAATTCCACTTCTCGTCAGTTTATATCTCAGGGTTTTATTATAACTGATCCTGGGACCACCGTGGCTCATTTGGTTAGCTTGCTAGCGCAGCGTAATCACCCAGAAGCCTCCCACCAATGCGGTCACAGTGAGTTCATGTGCAGCTCATGCTGGCTTCCTCTCCGACCGTACGTGGGAAGGACTGCCAGCAACCTACGGATGGTCGTGGGTTTCCCCCGGGTGAAATTTAAGTGATATATTCTTGAGTACGGCGTGAAACACCAGTCAAATAAATAAATAAATATTTTAACTGATCATGATATAGCAATAACTTACACTCTCCCTTGCACAAGGGATGAAGCAGAACTATCGGCAACAAATGAATTGATGTAAATGAGGTTATTTTAGAAATTATTAGATGTCACTGGTCTAGAATTATTCAACATGCTGTGTTGTCGTCACATTTAATAAAGAATTGTATAAAACACAATGCAGACTCATCCAAAATGGTCTCGGTAAATTACCACTGAATTAAGACCGTGCTTTTGAGGAGATGTACAGGTTTAGTTTATATTTGTTCGGCTCTTCAAATGGGAAACCGATGTGATGTACAAGTGGGAATTCCTAAACCTACAGTGCTAGAATTTAGACGTTTTGAAAGGAACCGCTATTGATCCGGGCTTAGCCTGGTGCTTTATAACCTCAAACGTTTTGGTCAGTCTAAATATAGAGCTGGGGGACAGTTTCCATACTTAAGCTAAGTAAGCCTTAACTACCATACCAACGTATGTTATATAGATATGAAGCACACTTAGCTAAGTTGTACTTAGCACTAAGTATGGTTCATGAAACTGGCCCATTGTAGCAGATATATTCCTGTCTGTTCAGCTGCTATGAGGCTATATAGTATATAAATCTCCAAAATCCTGATGAAATGTGATCAGGTACCAAAATTAAAGTTTGAAGTGGATCCCTGTGATTGGGCCTCGTGCCTTTGAACCGTAAGCTTGTAGGATCGACCCCAGCTCTGGATGGAAGATTTTGCACGTTTGCTTGTTATGTGTACTTTGAGCGAATTAAAGGATTTTGTTTTTCTTCTAGCTCTTTCCGATTTCGTGCGCTTCTAAATCTTACTGCCGCAGTGTAAATGATACAATACACAAGGATTCCCTTATATATAAGGCAAATAAGGAAACAATCCAAATCATCTGTTGTGTACTTGTAGTGAAACGTGGACATGCACTTTTAATTTTATTTTTTATTTTAGAACTTGAAAATGCATTGAATTGCGAAACAGCGACGAGCGCGCGAAGGGGCAATGCGACACGGAGCGCCAATCGCGCGAAGCGGCAATGCGACACAGAGCGCCAATCGCGCGAAGCGGCAATGCGACACGGAGCACCTATCGCTGCAGGGACTCATTATCGAATCAAATAATAACGAAGAAAGATTTTGTAAGATGTTAGTACTTCCCAGCCTGAGAGAACACCGTAAGGTTGACAGGGTGGTGTTCCCATTAGGCAGATTAGTAGATGTAGATTAGTCAGAACTATGGGATTAGCCTGCTGCAATGCGCCGTGAAGTGATCGAAGTATATGTTAGGGTTAAAATCAAATGTTTTAGCTTAAAGCTTTACAGTTGATCGTTCTTGATCCGTAGGTGAAAACAGCTCGTATGCCTTTTATCTGTCCTGGCGGATTATAGCTTCCTTTGTGAAGACAGGCTAAAACTTCTTTGCGTCCACAGGTAGAAATATGCCTTTCATAGCATTGTGGTGTAAAACCCTCCTGTAAGAAAGAACGTGTGGAAAATGTCAAAGACATGGTTGAAGCCTTACTATAGGCCACGATCTGGGGAGGGAAGCAGCGGTGGACCGGAAACAGGGGCGCAACGGTGCACAGGCGCGGTAATAAAAAATTACCTGTGAACCAGACATAAGGTCTCAACCCAGCTCTCAACCCTCGACATCACCCCCCCCCCCCCCGCCTCCATCGCGTCATATCATGCGTTACTTGTTCGAGGTGCGGTCTTTTGTAAAATTCGCTAGCAAATAACAGAGGTTATTATGATATGGCTGGCGGGGTCATTTGGTTACAATACCGGGGCATAGACAGAGGAACGCAAGATCCGCCATATAGCAATAGCCAGTTTTGCGTGACGAAAGCGATTGCTATATTTTCAAATTGTAGTATAATGAAAAACATTGCTGCCAAGTGAAACGTAATTTTATTTAGAGCAACAAAAAAGGGAAGAAAATTTAAAATTAAACAAATAAATAAATAAATAAATTAAATAGAATTTAGAACATTAGATTTCGTTTTGATACATCTTTTCAAGTCTGTTTCAAAAGGCACTGTATTAATAGTTTGACCGTGGCTTTGACGCAAGAAAGGGAAACATAGAATAAACAAATGTGATATTAACGGTAAAGCAAGCAGCTATTGTTTGATATTAACCCGTCTTAGATCATAGTGTAAACACCCGGCAGCTCTATACACATGTTTAATAGCGTCTAATTCCGCCGTGTACATTGTTTCATTGTGGCTAATCTGTTCCGCACCGGCTCCGCCAACTTGTCATTTATTCTCCCCTTAAGACGATCGCTGATACTATAAAGTACGGGGTGTTGTCACGTGACCTATTGGCAGCGATATATTGAAATGCTCCACGCCTCCCAGTGCATTCGGATCTGGAGCGACAGACCGGTGAAAATGAAGACGGACAGCCGGCAGACGTATACGAACACAATTGACTTCCTCTTCGTTACCCTGGGCAGTTGTGTTGGCTTAGGAAACGTTTGGCGTTTTCCTTATGTTTGTTACCGGAATGGCGGAGGTAGGTGTTTTGTCTGATTTCTGCTTTTTAGGAGGGCATACAAATTTTACCACGGTCGGGTCAACCTGAAGATGATGGTTGGCTGATGAACGCTTTTGTACGGTGTTTCATGCAATGCCTTTGTAGTCACGTCGCACCTCACCTCAGCACAACATATACGAAGTGCGAACGTATTAATGTCAGCCCCAGTTTGGGAAAGTTGCAGCCGTTTGCATAACAGTATTTCCGATCGAAGAATTGCATGTGGAGAAAACTGGGGACTGCGTCGGTCTTAGCCGTGCTGTGGGAAATGTACTCCCCGAAGCGTGTGGGAGGCCCAGGCGTGTTTCACAAGGTCATTTAAGGAGACTATAACCCAAGGACACCTTGGTCATTCTGACAAGACATACCTACAGCATCATCTAGCCTTTGCGTGTGTTTGCAAGGTGTTCAATCAAACATATTGTAAGCGCATATTTCGCTGTAGCCTGATACGCTTATGTGAAGCCCTGAAATATGTCAACCCAACCAAGGTCGTTATGTCTCCGGAATGAAATTTTGAAAAGGCACATAAATTGCTATGAAAGGTGCTCTTTTCAGAGAGGTTAAGGAAGTAGGGTACTCATAAGGTCAAGATAATTCTAGAGGATAGCCCCAAACCTTGTTTTAAGCCACAAAATCACATAATCAGAAACTGCATTATTGTCATTAAGATAGTCTAAATCCCCAGTGCAAAATTGTAAGCACGCGAACTGTGTAAATGAAATAATGGAAAAATTCACGCCTAGGCGTTAGGTTTGCCGATGCATTTTATTGTGTCTGGGCCAGACAGTATGGCCTCCATGTATGTAAAAGCTAAGCTGGCGAACAAGTGACGTGACATGTGTGCAGTTGTTGACATTCGTGGATCTCTCAGGAACATAGGTTTTTTTTTTTTTTTTTCGATTCTCGCAAACAAGCAAGCGTTTGCACTGTTATGCGCAGGCGCGGGGCAGATAGCCAGGGCTGGTGGAGGGGTAGGATGAGGATAAAGAACAGGAGGTTTTGGGGATGTTGCATTTTTCCACCTGCCTTCCGGTTATTCGAGGTTAACTTGAGCATGTACGTGACAATCCTGCTCGGAAAGCCTGCTACGATTTGCAGAATGTGGAACGAAACACAAAACAAAACAAAATAAAACAAAAAAAAAAAGAACAAGAGGCGCAAAGCATTTGTTACTTTCATCATTGAATTAAATGCACTGTAGTTAGAGTGTTTCATCATGCTGTTGGAGTGATTCTTGGCGTGGAGTGAGATAGCACGCTACGTACAAACGATACTGTTTGACACTCCCAGCGGGGTTTACGTGTGCAGTAATATTGAATGAATTGGAAGAAACCAGCCCAGAAAGTGATCGCTATCTTCTTGAGAGATATCCCACAGCTCTTGAGGAAACCACGAATGCACACTTCTCGAGGAAGCTGTGGGTCTTGTGAGGCGTATTGAGGACACTGCACATCTATCCAGGCAGTGTAGGGTTCACAGGTTTCGAGACGGAATAGATATACCTTTGAAACGAAGTGCATAAAGTAAGGACATAGTTTCAACCAGATATTGATAGGGGTTAGCTTAGCTGAAGCGATGTAGAGGCAAGGATGCATGGTACACCAGGCACACAATTGTTATATACGTAGTCAGATATATGTACTGTATATTGCACGTCCATATGTCTTGTGAACGCCGAAATCTTGGCTTTCCCTGTACCCATGATGGTGTCAAAATTTAGCATATTCTATAGCTCCTGGGTACTGTCTAGTAGCCAATGTTCGCTGGATCAGCAGTTTCGCGCAGACTTCCGAGTCAATGAGGCGCAACATGTAGTCACATGCCCAGATATGTCTTCAGTAGACCGATCCTTTTGAACGAGGCTTAGGGCAGTTTTACGAAAAGACTGACCGACGTGTGCGCTGATTGATCGGGGTTTTAGTATACTCCTTTGCGAACAGATAATTAGCATTGCCCACAAAAAAGGACAATGGACACTTGGAGCGAATGGTCGATTAATTTAACAGCAGTTTAAACTATCATGTGACGATGATTTCACAACGTGCACTGAATCAGCGGCCGGAACACCTGGGACAAAAACGTATTGCAAACGGAATGAGACTAAATCCACGATACTACACAATGTAACAATATGTATCTGGCCGCATATAATGGCTTAGGCATAGCCAGGTGGCATTTTACATCGGAAATGTCATTGTTCTCTCCCTCTTGTTTGCAACTCAATTTAGTAAAGACGTATCGGTGGACAAAAGGCATTATATGGGATATCGCACTTACCTTGCAGGCAAATCTTCTATACATGTGTATGACCATGTGTACTTGTGTGACCCAGGGACAAGGGGGTATATGGATAAGCGCATGTAAAGAAGCACTACTTGCCATTTATTTCATCGAGAGCAAGTAGTTTTGTTTTGTTTTCTGCCGTCACAGTAAAAAAAAAAAAATGGGGTGATGAATGCACACTGATTTGGTTTATCCCCAGAAATCGTTGCGGTTCTGTTTGAAATGAAGAAAATAAAACAATATGTGTTTACTTTGGCAACTGTCCGACAGATCTACAAACAAACATGCTGACAGCTAACTAAAGTAAAATGTTTTGAATGACGTCACCTTGCAAGTGTCCTCGGTTTGACACCTGCATGGATACTGATCAGTACACTCACATGTTACGACATGCCGGCTTAAAAACCTGAACATGTACTCTATTTCAGTTCTTCTTTCATGGGTAACAAAAACAGCCAATGCTGTATCATTCCCCCATATGTTCGAGCAGTTCACCTCAGTCCGTGTATGTCTGCATTTTTGTCTTAATCAGGAAATGGCCTCTTCTCTATACATGAATCCGTCCTAATGTCTTGCTTCGTAGTCCCTTAGTTGTTAGTTGTTTTGGAAATTGGTCTTCCATTTTGGTTGACGAATGTCGACACCTGCAGATTTTACCTCCACCAATATTAAATATTCCATGCCTACAATTCTGTAATTTATCATTTTTCCATAACTAAATCTGACTGCCATTATATATGAAGCGAAGCTTTCTTGAGAGCGGTTGTTAGCGTGCCAGTGCTGCGTAATGATCCAGGTGCCTCTCACCAATGCAATTGGCAATGACTCCAAGCATTGGTTACGCCGGCTTCCTCTCCGGTCCTACGTGGGAAGGTCCGCCAGCAACCTCTGGATGGCCGTGTGTTTCCTGCGCGCCATGCCCGGTTTCCTCCCCGCCATAATGCTGGCCGCCGTCGTATAATGAAATATTCTTGATTATGCTGTAAAACAACAATCAAATAAATAAATAAATTTCTTGTGTTCAGCGTTGAACACCGAGGGAATAAACATATCTAATGTTATGAAATGTTGTCTTTGCAGGCGTCTTCCTCATTCCATACTTGGTGGCCGTTCTTGTCATCGGCATTCCTGTCGTCTTCCTGGAGTCTGCCCTGGGACAATTCATGTCCAGGGGAGCCATCAAGGCCTGGAAAATATCACCGCTCTTCCAAGGTAATGAGCTCGTTGTGGACGGAATTAAAGGGAATGAGGATTGAAACGAGATTAACTCAAATTATTATCCTACAGCAAACACCAGATTTATACCTGTACCATTGATAATGTTAAATTATTCGAAAGTTTTCAAAAATGATAAAGTCACCCACATTATATGTTCCACGAACTTAATTACCGATTGTGCACGGTTAGACCATCATGGATGAGGCTGACATTCTGTGAGTGGTAAATATTTGGTATTTAATTCTAAAACAATAGCGCTGATCAATCTTTATATTAAAAATCCCCGGTGTAATCTCTTCAAGATGAAAATATCAAACATCCTTTTCAATGCCTCTGTCAGTTAGTGTTCCCTGTAATTCGGCCTCTGGCGAACTTATTTTATAAAGACAACATAATTTTAAGCTTTTATTTGAAATGACACACTTTCTTCGCCTGTCTATACAGTACTTATTTGATTTTTTTTAAGAATGCGTTTCGAAAAATTCTTATATAGATCTGATGTATAGCGTGTAATTCCATTCCATTTCAGCGTTACTGGCCTTTTATCTAGTGCTGTTCTGTTTTGTTGTTTAGGTGACGGTTTTGGATTTTACATCTAATCCAATTCCGTATTGTTGTGTAGGTGTCGGTTTTTCCATGGCCGCCTTTAACATCTTCAGGCCATGTTATTATGTTGTCTCATTGGCCTACAGAACATCCTATTTTTTGCGTTACATCTAGTCCAATTCCGTTTTTATTTTTTAGGTGTCGGGTTTTCCATGACCGCTCTCAACATCTTCAGCCAGTGTTATTACAACGTTGTACTGGCCTGGGTCTTGTACTACCTGTTCTCCTCCTTCACGACGGTGCTGCCGTGGTCTCACTGTGGCAACGAATGGAATTCGGATCGCTGCATCGAACGCTGTGGCAACATAAACCAGACCGGCAACGGAACGTTCGAAGGGACCGCCACCGATGACGTCATCACCAACAGAACCAGCAAGTACTGCGCCATGCTGTACTCGGGACTTCTCCCAAACCATACAGCCAATTACACCCAGATGTTCATGGACCCTGCCACAGAGTTTTGGGAGTAAGTTATCTAACTTGATTGTCCAGATCGTAACGCTAGCTCTAGCAATGAGATAAATACGGCATGCTGACCTTCCATTTATGACGTTACACATGTATTTACGAGGGTAAACGTGTAGCTCAACATATATGTGACGATAATAGGTTTCACCGGCCCTCAAGAAATCAAGGGATGCAAAGGACACTTCAGTTTTATAAAATTTGTTTCCCTTTGAAAAGCACTGGAGAGCCCTATTGTCTGAGGATGATCAAGCTTTAAAGCATGGCTTGAGAAGCACATGAGGGTAGTTTTGTTGACAAGTCAAAATGATGAACATAAGACCTCCGGACTGAGATATCTTCAGCTTTCCACTTTGCTTTACGATTCCGAAATATGACTGGCAGATATGTTTTTGAGGGCTTTAAGGGCACATTTCGCCAATATGGCACATTTAACATGGTGGAACGTTCATCAGTATCTCGCCAAAGGTCAGTTGGTTATTCCGGGCGCTCTAGTTTGCTTCCTCCCTAAGACTGACTGCCATCATATAGGCCTAAATAAAAACAAATCTTTGGTATTTGTCGTTAGACCACAATAAAATAAATAAATATGTTTGAGCCAGGCATACCTATGGACATAAATAAATAAATAGTGTATATTGCTTTCTTGTTCAGGCGTAAAGTCCTGGGTGTGACACAAGGAATAGAGCAAAGTGGAAATGTCAAGTGGGACTTGGCTCTTTGCTTACTGCTGGCTTGGCTCATGGTTTATTTTTGTATTTGGAAAGGCGTCAAGTTGACTGGCAAGGTGGGTTTTGCTTTGTTAACTTACTTGCGTCAAGACCGACAAGCTAAACATTTGGTGTTGAAAATAAAGCTAACACAGTCTTACCTATCACATTAGGGCCTGGTTTCACGAATCGTCTTAAGTTCATTTTAATTTGGTTTAGTCTGTGGTTGTTTGGTGAACGATTTATAAGTTGGAAGTCTGTCAAAAACCTTACTTAAAACGAAAGAATTTAATAGAAAGTTCCGTGAAACTGGATCTTGACCAAGAAAAAGAAAAACAAAGAGCTGTAAAAGTATAGATATAACAAATTTAAAACTTTTTTGTTTTGTTTTTAATACTTTATGATGTCCTGTGAGAGTTCTGTTTTCTTGTACACCAACCAGTGTAATAATGTCACCTGTCAATCAAACAGTGTTGTTGTATTGTTGTAGATCACTTACGTCACAGTGACCACGCCCTACTTGCTACTGTTCGCTCTCCTAGTCCGGGGAGTTACCTTGGAAAGTGCCTCTTTGGGTATAAATTACTACCTGTTGCCGGACTGGTCGAAACTTGCCAAAGTCCAGGTGTGTATTCCAACTGTAGTCATGGGCTCTGTCTCTCTTGGTGCCGTGGCACTCCCTCTTTTGTATCAGCTTTTGTATATAGTGAATTTCATTTTTTTTTTGGTACTGAAACGTTGGAATCCCATATATATCTGTGTAAATCCTTGTTAATCTTCCTAAGAAACTGTACTGGACTTGAACGTGTTCTGGAAATTCAGGCTGTAAGGTTATGTGTCAGCGTGGTGGTATAAAAACTGACTTAAGCTGGCCGTTTGTGAAGATCGATTGGCTGACAGATGGAAATGAGGAAGTTCATACGACAGGGCGATTGAAGGTGAGGCGTGTTGTTGTTGTTGTCAAGCCAGACTTGAAGCACAAATTCCCATTTGCACTGTTGAAAATAACTAAGGTAAGGAACACTTAAGATAATCTTGCGTGGCAATCCAAGGTATCCTGACAACTCGTTGGTGCGGGTTTATAGTTTGTTGTTAGACTATCCGCAGCCACCTGCTGCTGACATGTCACTTCCGTTTAGGTATTCTCGGTAAGCCATTGGAGAACAGAAACTAGCCGCTTTATCTTGTCCTTTAAATGTCCTTATTAAGCTGTCTATAGCCTTGATTATCATGTCTTAATCTAATCCTGTTTTTTTGTTCTTGTACTCTTGGGGAACTATACCGGTTTATTAACTAAACTTCACAGTGCAGCGTTTCAAAATAGCAAATACAAACGTGGTTAAAATTAGTTCCAGAACTTACTTGATCTGGTTTCTAACTTATTAGAATCTTACTGAAGTCTCTATGGCCATATGGACCCTGATTTTAGGTTGAGCATAGATCATGAATTGTTATTGTAAATTTAACTTTACAATAATTAAATATTTAATTTATATCTTTGTTCGAGTGTGAGTCGGTATTGTAGTTTATATCTTTGTTGGGATTTTCGGGTTAAAACGAACGAAAACTAAACAGTACAAAATGTATAAACCAAATAAGCGAGTAATTCAACAAACAGAAGAGATGCATAAATCCGTAAACAAAAGAGATGTGTGAGTAAGCCCCCAAAAAAGTGAGATGTGAATACGTAGAATGAGGTATGTGAACCTGCAAACAGAAGAGGTATGTGAATAGGTAAACAAAGTAAACTGAGACGTGAATACGCAAAAAGAGGTATGTAATTATGCGAATAAAAGAGGTATGCGAATCCGCAAACAGAAGAGGCATGTGAATACGGAAAAAGAGGCATGTGAATCCGCCAACAAAGAAAGGTATGTGAATCGACTTTTCACCCTAGACATGGTTTCTTTTCTTTCCGTATGTTATCCATCTTTAATATAACAATCATGCCTTTATTTTGCAGCATGTATGTCTGTTTTAGGTTTGTTCTAAATTAGTTTGACGTCTTCTTCACAGAGTAATGGTTTGACGTATTGTGTGTTGAGAGTCGCCAGACGTTATCTGATTGCATTTTCTCTTATACAATGGTGTTGTCTTTACACATGCACTGTAGGTACATGTTTTTACAGCTGTTAAAGAAGTCTAGCCATTTATCATTGTTATAGACTTTTGCGCTAGACATGATGCTTTCCGGAGTGTATACTTGTCTTTACTTTCTGATATTTTGCCCTACATTTATTCTTGCTGGATAGCGCCAGTGTCTTTTTTACTTATAGAGATTTCGGTGTCCGGTCGTGTGGTACACAAGAGACTTAGCTGTTGTTCAGTAACTTGACAGTTTGTATTTGCATGTATACAATATGAAGTGAATTGGTCATATGTAGGCGTTGCCTTCCGTTTTTCTTCCTGTAGGACATTTTTTTGTGTGTTTTTGGAGTTAGGAGTGTACGAATCATTGGTACACTACATTGTTTGTTTTTCTTCGCATTTATCATTGATGGGTTAAGAAATGTTTTCGGATTTGTGATCATATATGTCGCCATTATGTGCTTAACATACTTGTTGCGAATACAGTGTTACTGACCTTCTCTACAACAACAACAACCTCGTCTACCTTCACACAACAAACCATTGCATACTTCCCTAACATGGGACCAAGGATATCTGTGCTATTAATTATGGCCAAGGACAAAAACTATACCTGAACGAAGATGTACTTGTTTTTAGAGTTTATAAAGCGATAATGGAGTGCATACTAATCCAACTCGTTACATCTATGCGTGTGTAATTGTAACTATGGTGTCATTCTAATAAAGCTAATGTTTGGCATTTAACCCGACCTGGAAAGTATCATCGCTTTTGTCACAAGAAAGATAGGGTACAGTTCGTGAGAAAAAAAAAATTAGCCAAAAGACAGAAGTGTTTACATCTGTGAAGGCGCCTAACATATCCATCTAGATACGGAATTGTAGAGAAAAGCGGTAAGGGCTCGTTGTCCACCAAAGGCCACAGACAGCCAAACAGAGGCAACGGTGATACTTAGCCTACGTGAATGTTACGTACCATAAAATGACTTGTAAATGTATTTGTAAAATTCCAACTGAGGCACATACTCTTGTCAACCAAGCAGCTTAAAAAAAAAAACAACTTGTAACCGCCATTATTTATGCCCTTTTTCACAAGTTGTTCTTTAAAACCAAAATTAAAATAGCACGAGTTGTTGCGTGGATAGTGATGGAGTAACAGAATTCATAGTGATGGAGCCAGTGATAAAAGTTTGGAAATAAATTAGCAAATGAAAAAAAAAACAGATATAATGTTTCTGATTTAATTAGTTTCAATTCATTTGTGATATACATTTAGTATATTCAAGGAAAAACTTTTGGGCAGCACGCTTTTCCACTGTTATTATACTGTTGCGGAAGTCACTAAAATATTTTCCGCTGGACATACACTCCACGTTATGTCTAAGGGATGGTTTGAAGTCACAGCTGTTTAATTATACCATCTTCGTCGCTGTTGACTTAGACTATTCATGGTCAACTGTACATAGTTGATGCTGGCAGCATTGAAAATCTCACAAAGCATGCTGAAGAGACCGCTGTGTTGATTTCTTACATAATCCTTAAAGCAAAAACTGTGCTGAGAAAACCGTAACCAACTAACAGGGTGTTCCCAGTTGCCTCTCTTGGTAAGCTTGTTTCAGCCAAACTTCGCCTTCCGCTGCGCAGAGACCGCTGACTACGCCCGAAGACAACATCCATCAGGTATGAAGCGGGGTCCCAGAGCCCTTGCAAGCCTCCAAACTGTCTTAATGAACTAAAGCGTCTCTGCTTGAGGCAAGACGCCTCCCCCCCCCCACCCTGCTCTCCCCACCTCAAAGTATTTTACAGGTCGGAGCGGTCAAGACTGAAGAGAGATGTGTGGTGCTGTGTCTGGGACAAGCCTTGGTTTTCTTTATCCCTTGGAGAATTGAGGGGGTGTTTTTTTTTGCCCGCTTGACAAACTGGCACGATTGGTTGTGCCAGCATTTTGCGAACACTTCTGAGCTCAGAGGTTTTTTGTTTATTTAAGGTGTGGTTAGAGGCAGGCATTCAAGTGTTTTACTCCTACGGCGTCGGGCTCACAATACATACTTCCTTAGGAAGCTGCAACAGGTTTCACCACAATTCGCTCAGGTATTTTGGCTCGCTGTGAACGTATGTATGACAACACTCATTCTGTGAATGGGCGTGTAGGTATGGCGCCGACCATTCACACTTTGGATTGAGTTTTTATTGAATGTTTTTCATCAACTGATGTGTGCAAGCTCTACCCATTCACAAAACGCCACTTTCCCTTAAGACAGTACTTGGCATTTCTGTTATTATTATGCGGCTTTGAAGTAAAAAGAAAAGGAACAACCAAGGAAAACAGAACAAAACAAAAAAAAAAAAAAACATAATAGTTAACAACTTCTAATTAACAAATACTCTTGTAAGCAGCCGCATAACTCCGACTAAACGTTAGTTCGTTTGTTAGTTTGTACTCGACACTCTCACAAGCAAGGAGCTATCTGCCTGGAAATTCACCCCGAAATCTCCTGGTCTAGGAGAGGATGGAGGAATTGCGGGGTGAATTTGAGGGTGGGTAGTGTAACTTGGTATCAGTGTTTTATAGCGCCGCGGTGCAGCACGTGAACAGCTATGTGGACAATGCAGTGGTCAATTTGAATAGATTTCTTGTTTTTGGAATGGTATAGAGATGTTAGTATAGGTATCTGATGGAAAATGATTCTCATTATTGGAGGGCCGTTATAGCGTTTTGTTTCATTGTTTTTTTCCTGCCAATATAAGAGGTTTTCGAAAATTTTCGCCTTTGTTACTTGTCATTTAGCGTGTTCTCTTGCTTAGAAGTTTTGAAGGGAAGTTTTGTAAGCTTGTTTCTGTGGATAGAGTAATTTGGTTAGGCCTTCTGTTAATATTGCGCCAGTGTTGTTACGACCTCGTTCATTTCCCTGCAGGCACTCTGCCTATGTATCAGTTGGATCTGTTTTCATTTTCCCCACCAAACTCAAGACAAAAGATAATCTTCAGATAAATGTATTCATCGAATTTAGAAGGACCGATTTGGCTGGTTTAATGAGTACAGCGTCGGGCAAAGCCTGACATTTGGCACGTGACCAGTGATGCACGGGAAGCAGTGTTTGCTGAGGTGATGCATGTCACTTGAGACGCTAGTAACGGCATTTTAATGATGGTGTAAAGAAATATAAGCATTTAATAATATTTTACCCTGTTTAACAAAAAGTCCTGTAAGATGTTACTTAAATGACCTTGACCTTGACTCTGACCTTTCCATGTCATCATGGCGTCTTGTGCCCAATGCGCTGCTAATTTTTCAGGAGAACTGTTTTATTTTCTCCTTTGATTTGACCAGCCTCAGCGGTTGTTTTGCGCCCATGTCTAGATCTCTGAATTTTGTTTCTCTTTTAGACATATCCTGATATTCGCCTGTTTGAATAGCGGAACCAGTTTCATTTCTGGTTTCGTCATATTTTCCGTGCTGGGATTCATGGCGAACAAGCAAGGACTGACTGTGGACAAAGTAGCGGGCTCAGGTAAGTGCAACCAGTTTAATCTCCTTTGGTTTGAGTGAAAGAAAGCTAAAAAATGGACTTTCATCGGACCCACAACTGAAACCATGCTAAAAACGATCTTCATTATGATTAATTTGGGATATCAATTTGCGTCTGTTCTTCTGTCTGTCACGTTTTGGTTGTCGTGGAATGAATGGTCATAACTTAACGTCATGGTGTCCGTGGAATAACCACTTTAAATATTGTGTTTTTACGAAGGCTTTTTCCTGCAGGTCAATTCTGTGAAATCTCAGATGTTTTTTGAAAACCAACTTGACCGATGCATAGGTTTTGCAATATTGTGGCGATAGTTCTTCATGGGTTGACCACTGTTGATTGGAATAGTTTGAGTTCCTGAATTCCTTATCGCCGTGGGCGAAATCATTCTGCGAAATAGAGTCGCCTCCCAAACCCACTTATGTATGTGTGTATTTATGAATGTGTTTTTCTGTACATGTGTGTATGTATGTAAATTCTGTGAATTTGCTTTCTTGTACTGACCCCATGTCTTCGTCTGTTGCTGTATAGGTCCAGGCTTAGCGTTTGTGGCCTATCCCGAGGCCATGTCGCAGATGCCAGCTGCCCCAGTCTGGTCCGTCGTCTTCTTCCTCACCCTCATTCTGCTGGGGATTGACAGTCAGGTAGGCGAAAGATTAGAGGTCACATTGGGGTGAAGGTTACACTGGTCAAAGATCATACCGGCTCCAGCGAATGGAATTGGTGTCTGCCACACCTAAGGCACTACGATTCCATCGGTGTACTACAATTGTCTTATATCTCCCGCAAAATGGAGCAAACCAGTAAACATTCCTGGAATATGTATCATAATTGAATTTTATTGCAAGGTTTTCAGAGCCTTGAAAGGCAGCGAAATATAATTTATTGTTGAAAATATCTTTGAAAATATTTCATTCTACAGTTATAAATATCATGTGTTATTGATGTTGCATGATAAACCGGTAAGTAAGCTACCAAAGTTGTAATATTCTTTAATCTTGGAATCAGACTTTGTATTTGAACTGAATGCTCCTTGAAATTTTTGGAAAACATATGCTATTAGGGCCTTGAATGTAGAAAAACAGTTGTTACTTGTTGGGAACCCGAGTACAGCTTGTTTTGAATTTACGAATTGGGCATCTTTCCGTTTATTCTGCGGCACCGGGACTGTACCACCAAATCAATCTGTTATTGATGTCTGTTACTGTTACTGATAACTGGACGTTTATTCACATCACTTAATCCAAGGCGTCGAGTGCTTCAAGTGAAAACACTTTGTCTATTCTTAAAACGTATTGTAGATATTTACGTTATGTTATTTTCAGTCCTATGAATGCACAAACAAACTAAGCCTCCTTGGAACGTTTCGGACTGTTTTAACAGTCGGTTAAAGATTGGTTTCAAAATGCCCCATCATTTCTTGCGGAATACTTTTTTTAGGATTGACACACCAGAGAAATTAGTTCGCCGGCTAGAAGTTGGTTTTGCATGGTTGTAATTTTTTGTCTTGTTTTTTTTTTGTCAATCGTGCAACAGTCTAGAGTAGGGCGCTAAACGAAGTGTCAACGGAACGACAAAGCAGATAAGAAGCTCCTCATCTGGTGCTTTTTGAGGCTCGGGTTTTATGTACATATACTTTAACGAAAAATCAGACAATGAAACAAAATTGCTTGATTGTTGTGAAAGCAAAGCAGCGGTGACCTTCAGCTACGACCTTGACGCTTTATTGTTTACATTTCTATCATGGGTATCAGTATCTCATATCTCTACTACTAAAAGCAGGACCTGTTGGTTAACAGCCCAATGCTCGGGCTATTAGTGAATGGTTTAACAGACCTCAACAGCTTATTTCCCTCCCCAACAACGACCCTCCCAGCAAATCTGTCCCTACTAAGGCTATTAGTGAATGGTTTAACAGACCTCAACAGCTTATTTCCCTTCCCAACACGTATCAAGGGGACCATTTCCTGCCCAACTGACGTTCATGTCTTGTACGGCCATATAACCTGTCTTATACTTAAGTCAGACTTAGTGTTGACGTAAAAAAAAATATGATTCAGGTGATGAATTTTTATTTTAATACCAAGGATTGTCTTCCATCTTCACTGCAAAAATGGAAAGTAACGTTAGAGTTAAATCAGTGCTGAGGAATAATGCCATAAGTTAAGATGAAGTCTGAGAGAGGCCTGAGACAGCATTGTGATCCTGGGGCGATATGAATAACGTTGAATCTTGTAATGTTATTAAACAGACCGTTGAACATCCGCCGGTTTGAGGTGTGCAGACGGATGTAAGGCAGTGACGAAGCCCCATGCACTTGCGTAATCTTTGTTGAACTCACGCTACCTTTCGGCGATGACTTCTGATAAATCCCGAGGAATGGGGATCGAGGGGTGGGGAGGAATAACCGTCGGGACTGGCGCTAGCTTCATCTGACCGCTCCAGAATGTCCCGTCACAAGATAAAAGCAGATTTCACAAATTACTCCAGTGGCTATTTTCAGCATGGCTTTATTTGTTGTTATTTGGTAAGCCAGGCAGAACTTTTGTTCCGACTAGACATCTTCATGTCTAAAGATGTTTATCGTTTCTCAGAATTTGGAAATTTAAATCAGACCCTATTTAGTTTCAGGTGACAGAAATGTATTTTGTGGGTAGGGGGCATCTTTCACTACACTGAAACAATGTAATATTTCACTTGGAATTTAGGCAGTCGCACAACTTACAGTCAAAGGCCCGTTCTTAACAGGTTATGTGAGGTCTGATACCAGTCATTATACGTTGTCACTGCTTCGTTTTAGCTCATTTTGCGATTTTTTTTTCAGATTTCAGTGTATTTATGTTGAAGACTTAGCTTCGTTTTTTTAGCTTCATTACCTTTCGTCCCCGTTAAAAGGTCGTCTAGAAAAGAACTGCGTATTTTATGACTGCATACTTTAATACGTCTAGCATTAACTTTACCCTTCCCTCCCCCACCCTTCTGAACTCGTTCCCCATGAGACCAGATGATCAACCCATGTATTAGCAGCACAGACAGATGTGTGTACCTGGAACCCAGGTGAGCGGAAAAATACCGTGCCCTAAGAGACCTTGTTAATGTCAGGTGTGATTGTCAGGCTCGATGTTTTGACGGGAGCATTGCGCAAGTCATGTTGACATAGTAACAAGCCAGGCTGTGCGATTGTATCTTAACCCGATACTGATACCTTTTGTCTGACATTTTCCCGGCCAGCCGTCTAATGTCTGGTGGTAAACTTACGCATGGAAATTTTCCCATCCTTTCACTGATGTACCAAGACGTTAGTCGGCAGATTTATTTGAATATTTCAAACATAGGAGGCCACTCAGAATGATTTGAAATAAAGTAGTTTTCAAATGACTCATTTCAGACACTGTGAGAAGGGTGAATATCCGTATTGGTAACACCAGAGTTGCTCCACTATCACTGTAGAACATTTGAAATCGTGACTCTAGGGGACCTGCATAAGACTCTTTGATGGCATGTCCATCGATGGCTACAAGAGAACATTTGAAACTGTGCCTCTAGAGAGCTGTTCGAAAACATTTGATACTGTACTTCTAGACAGTTGAGCAAACACATTTGAAATTGTGACTCAAGTTAGCTGGGCAAGACATTGATACCGTGCAAAACAGTTGATGTTGTGCCTCTAGATAGCAACATAATAATATTTGATACTGTATCCATCGATAGCCGCACAAGAACATTTAAAGTTTTGTCCCACGGTAGCTGCACAAGAACATTTGAAATTACGCCCATCGGCAGTAACACAAAAAGATTTGATACTCAAGAACATTTGGTGCTCTTCCTCTAGATAATTGGACAAGAACATTTGATCCTCTAGATAACTACTCAAGAACATTTCAAACTATATTCTTCGGTAGATAGCTACACAGGAACATTTTAAACTGCATCCCTTGGTAGATAGCTACACAAGAACATTTCAAACTGCATCCCTTGGTAGATAGCTACACAAGAACATTTCAGACTGTATCCCTCGGTAGATAGCTACACAAGAACATTTCAAACTGCATCCCTCGGTAGATAGCTACACAAGAACATTTCAAACCGTATCCCTCCGTAGATAGCTACACAAGAACATTTAAAGTGTGCCATGGTAGAGACATTATGGCATGGTTTACACACCACTTTTTTAAATTTGCATGCGTGGATATTTATGGCATTTTCCACAGAAAGTAGACAAGTGCTGAGAAGTCATTAAGGTTCAGCTGATATGAAGTTGTTCGGAGCTTTACTTCCCTTGCGAAGGTCTGCCATCTTGTACTTCAGAAAATGTACGTCAGGCAAGATAGCATGCACCCCTCCACACCTCCTCCCGTGGGGTCCCACCCTCTCCATATAACAGTTAATCCAGCAGTCAGCTTAAGAACACAGTTTCAGTTTGCCTTTCTTAGCAAAAACTTGGGGTATGGATATTCGCAGCAGAGCTATAAGAAATGTAAGTAATCAATACTGGCCTTCGGCTGGTTGCCTGGAACCAGTATTAACTTTAAAGTGGTGATGAAAAAAAACAGCAAAACGCCTTCACCTGATTATTGCGAACTCTGAAATTTTCCACTCATCAATATTCATGTTACGATAGCAACAGCCTGGATGTGATGACCGAATGAGTCGCAGCTGTTGTATACATGCGGGCGTCTTTGAAAGCCACCAATACCCAAATTACCGACAGGCGATTTGAAGTAAAGCGTATTTCCCCTTTTACACTATCGTGACTTCGTTCAGCCTCGCTAGGAAATCATGCTTTTACTGCGTTGTTGTTTTCAGCGGTCACCTGCTGTGTTGGATTTTCACTCTTAAATAACTTAAATCATGCCTTCGGCTTGTCGATTGATTAACCTCTTAGTGTAATGTTAATGTGGATAACATTGCACGCTCTTACTCCTTATACCTTACAGGTATTTTCACAGCAGTGGAAATACCCATATGCATGCATGTTGGTTTTTGTTTTGTTTATGTGATATAAAACCTCGAAAGATAAGAATTACTGTAAACATATGAAGCATTGTTTTGGGGTGCGGATCAGGTATTTCAAGCCTTAGCTTTGGAAATGTGATTGTGCCACGTCTTTTTTTTTCTCCCTATGACTGTTGCGTAACAAAATATGGTATTAAGGTGTCTCATATACTTTCTTAAAATCCTAATATCATATATGACTTTACCAGTAATAATGTTAAATCCAACAGTTTGACTGAAGGGATTTACAACGTGAGATTAACACTTAGTTAAGCCTTGCAAATTTAACACTTTAAACAATGCTAAGAAGATGTTGTAATTTATTTATTAATTTGATTGGTGCTTTGCGCCGTACTAAAGAATATTTTACTTACGCGACGGCGGCCAGCATTATGGCGAGAGGAAACCGGGCAGAGCCCGGGGAAAACTCACGACCATCCGCAGGTTGCGGGCAGACCTTCCCACGTACGGCCGGGGAGGAATATGTCATTAAAACAACTTAAAATCAATAAGCAATTATTCCCAGTTAATCGAATAACGACAAGATTAAATTAAGATCAATGTATGATGGTATGCTGGTTCACTTTTAAGCTCACCCCACGTCAATTTATGGCGTGTGTTCTTATATCTTGTGAGTTGCTCAGATGCTTGGGGCCCAAGTGCTTACAAAAATCTTCTAACAAGACCGAGAAGCGGATACCACGAATTTTATTGCTAAACTGCTCTATTTTTCGGATATATGTGAATATAAGTGCGTAAAATTTATTGCCGCTGTCAACACTGTCTATTCGTGTTATACTAGCGTCTTCCTGTATAAGACGGGCTGTTCACCTCAGTTATCGAATGCCTGCGCGTGGCTAAAATAAGAAAATGTATAACACAGAAATTAGTTCACTCTCTTACTACATGGTTACACGCGTGTCGGCCTCGCAAGTAGGTTAGCCGCTGTGTGATAGATACCCAACCAGTTATTCCCACCTCGTTTTGGTGTGACTTAGGTTATGAGTTGAGTGATCTTACCGATAATTGTTCGCTCGGGTCGGTCTCAGTGTGCATATCTGTGTGCTTGTAAAATGGAGCATTTATTACAGTCCGGTATTTATGTCAGGCCTACTTCAGTTTTGACAAATAGCTACTTGACCTCTTTGCCCTTGTTATTTTCTTTGACTTCGACGGTCGTTATACTTTCTTTTTTTCTTTTTTTTTGTATATCTGTTGTTTTTTTGACGCAACCACTGGGACAAATTTGTCATGAAGGATTGTCCGCATTGCTGAGAGTTCATGTGGATTATTACGTAACAGAATAGCACTTTTGTTACTGTTTTTCATACGTCCGACCTTAGATATGTCGTATTATCAGATGGCGACCTTGTTTCGGTTTTTCTGTCTCTGTGTGTATATTGTCTTTGGTGTCCGGGCTTCAGTTGTTTTTGCTTGTGCAAGTTTGATTTATTGTGGATACATAGATACAAAGGTGACGATGTGTCACGCCTGAAATTTGGTGTATCACTCATACACCTCGTTATATTCGATGTATTGCTACAAATTGCACACTGTGTGTGCTGCTGGCACACAAAACTATGTGGATGTGCATTTTTACCCCAACACAATGTACAAGTGTACAAGAATGAGAATCCAGACTGATAGGTGAGATAAGCTGTTTGATAACCACAGAACATCACGACCGTCTTGTGAAACTTCGATCTAGTTCTGGAAACGTTACGACTTCCTGAAATCACGCTGCCCGTGATCAGCCCACTCCATCTGCAGTGGCATCCCCTCCCCCGCCCCTAGCATACGCTCATGTTATT
Source organism: Acanthopleura granulata (assembly GCA_016165875.1). NCBI lineage: Eukaryota > Metazoa > Mollusca > Polyplacophora > Chitonida > Chitonidae > Acanthopleura > Acanthopleura granulata. The sequence continues at coordinate 11,510,407 of JABBOT010000011.1, read as the reverse complement.
CGAGACCCAGCAGATGCTAGATACCAGATGCCATAAACGTTATGTCTTAACACATCCATGTCGTAAGTTGCTATGAGGCAGCGAACCACATTTTCGATAATGTCAGGAGCAGGCCAAGCCAAATCCGCCGCATCCCGTCCATTGAACTCTCTTTATAGATACGTTGATCATCCCGCACCACATTTACTGTACTTTACTGCGGTCTGGGTGCTCACATTCCTGTGAGCTTAATACTTTCAACGCGAAGGGATTGGAATTCAGTCCATATGTGACGTCATCAGAGGTCACGGATAAACGCTTATACGTAAGAGTCACGCCAGACATGTGCATTTGGGTCCTATATTGCGAAATAAGTCCTTAACATAACATGGGCGATGTTTAAATTCATGCGGCGAGTTGTGCGTATAGGTGAAAATTAAAAACACCTGTGTTTGAAAAACTCGATAGCCTGATTGGAATAGCCCAGCTGGCTGGTCGCCTATACGTACGTTACGGTAGCGCCCAGCACCGGTCCCATAGTAGTCGACGGCGAAAATTTCACTACAAGTAACAGCTCGAACCCTACCTTACATTTTGTATCAGCCGATTCCTTGAGTCAACCGGAACGGAAACATGACAAAGCCGGCATCGGTAAATCGTCTTTCAACCGTAATCCAGCCGTTAAAACTTTGAAATCGGACTTTTCGAGCCAACGTCCGCTATGACTTGAAGTGCAACTTCCGGCAGGCGATGGGCCGCGAAGATTTTATCCCATCCTACACATACTCTTTAGAGCACATGAGTATGTGTAGGGTGGGATGAAATTTTCGCCGCGGAAGAGGGTAGGGGTGGTACTGGGCGAAGAACAAAGTGTCTGGGCTTGAGGGGCTGTTCACCTTACGAACCATGTTATCATCTAGAATGCAGATTTAGAATTTTAAGGGGCGCTGAAAGACGGATAGATATTGTACAATACGGGAAGGGATCGTTTGGGTTCTTGGAACATTCTGGCGGTGTAGTGACATTTTTGGCCGATGGACGCAGCGCTAGATTTCAGAATATAACCCATCATCGCGAGGTAACCTGTGCCTATAGTGTGATAGCCACGTCTAAGGCGTTTCAGCAGTTCTGTGGCTAATCCTTCTAAACATAGCGGCGGCCTTGGCATGGTGAGCTGTTTGGCTTGTCTTAGGGACAAGCCATCGATCTTGGTTGAAAGCGGGGTGTATGAGGGGGAGGGGGGCTGAGTGAGACTCTTGAGGCCGCATCTGTTGCTGTAAAATGATAAAGTAGGATGCAGCAGGCGATGGCGGTTAGGCGCATTGCGGGGGTCATCCCGATCTTGCAGGCGTCGAGGAACTCCGGCAGCTATAGACGGGTGCGCTTCTCGTGTCCTCGCACCAAAGCGAAGGCTGCAGCCGATCCGGCCGTTAATGCACGGAAAACTACCAGCTGCCTTCTGAATGATTGACTGGCTTACCTGACCGAAGGACAGACCCCACAAAGGCGCTTACACACACAGAGACTTCACACTCACACAAGGGCTTGTGGCCTGTTTTTGCAATCACTCAGGCATTAAGCAGGGCATTGCTTTTCAGCCGCCGTCAACTTGTCAATGACTGGATCACAGAGTTGAGATTAAGGACACGAAGGGTTTCGCTCCTGTAAGGTTTGAGGCTGCATATAGCCAGAATATGATGTAACATGATATATTTCGCCATTTTTGTAAAGGTGTCTTTATTTTGAAAAGTAGACAACAAAAATAAAACAAAAGTAAGGCTTTGGAATGAATGCAGCTCTATGAAAGAACACTCTGGCAACGGTTATATATAACGGAGATATCCGTGGGCGGATGAAACCCTTTATAATTTAATTATAGCCTAGTTGTGAAGACCGTGTTTCCTAGGATTGAAATATGAGTTCTGCTTGCTCCCAACCAGATCCGTTAGGCCACAGATTACCTATATAGACCTGAATGATTACTGGGTCAGGCGCAGGTGTCCTTTTGTTGTTGCGCTATATGTTCTTGGCAAAATAGCTGATCTATTGTACTACCCGTGGCAAATATTATTGAAGAAGTGCACTGGACCTTTCTGGACAAAGCACCTTTTAGTTACGGTCTTTTGTTTGTTGTTGTTGTCATTGGCCTTTGATACCATGGTATTCATTTTGTGACACTCATTTACGTTGACGGGAATAAGACCTGGCCGAGAAGCTTGACATCCAGTCTCTGAGAATAGATCTTCCGTTCTTGCGCAGTCTAATGTCCGCTGTAGACCACTTTTCTCAGTTCCACAGTCAGGTGTCTGCACATGTCACAACCAAGTGGGAGAGTTTGTCTGTAATTTGCCAGTTGGTCGGTGTTTTTACCCAGACCGTAATTTTATAGGCGAATATTCTTGAGTTCGGAATTAAACAACACTGAAATTAATGAATAAATCAATCAGTAAATCACAGAAGTTGTGTTCCAGAACCTATATCGGTTTACTGAGTTACAAACCGGACTACTCGTTTCATCTGTCGCTCTGCTAAGAAATGCCTCTACGAAGACCTGTCTTCCTCCCCGATTGTGTATGCGATGTGTAAGTGTTGTTAAATAGAAAATATGTTGCGCAAAGACCTCTGAGTTTTGTGCGGAGTAAAAAGCAAAACAAAATCAAGATTACCACCTCTCCACCAAGACAACCGCATGAGATAGAAACCTTCTTTCGCTCAGCAGACTACTTCAAGAGATTAAGAAGCCGACCGTGTTGAAAACTTCATATGCGTATTTTGTGTCGAAATAGTCTTTTTTTTAGTTGGCCGATTTGGGCAAAGCACAGCGGGCCGAGCAGATTTCATAACCCTGGGGCTCGTTTGAAGAAGAAGCTGTTACATTTCGTCAAACGTAACTATCATAGCGACGTATCTCGTTTGACATAACTTACACCCTGTTTGCAAAAACGGGCCCCTGGCGCCGGGCCACATTAACGGTTATGGCAAATGAGAGGGGTATTTTTACTACCTGATCTAACCTTTCCTTCGAAGTAACAATTTCTGACATTAGGAGAAAGGTTGTTCAAAGATCATTTTGATAAATGCCTATTATTATAAACACTTAATAAATCTTCCCGGTCCAAGTTGAACATCTATTCACTGCTAGATAAATGCCAAGTGTGGTATCGGAAAAAACACGACATGTGTTGAACTCAAGTTTTGCAAAGTGCAAAGTGTGTTAAGTGTTTTGCACAGTGACAAGAAGGTTACATTATTGAGGCCCTCTTGGCGCTAATTACCGTAAATTACAGCCTTCATAACGTTGAGGTTATATTGCGTATGACTCGTTATAGGGTAAATGTTAGAGGTATCTGGTATCTGTGTCGAGTGGAAGTTTTGCATTCATGTTTCTCCTACAGGCGAGCTCTTTGGTAACCTTGCTACCGAATCAGGCTTCCAGACCAAGTGACGATATTGAACCGTCTGTGATGATAGTATTTTAAGTTGTACAGAATGCTTGGTTTGTAATATGATCTAGTACCTGTTGTGCTTACTAATGCCCACATAAGATGCAGATCGTGCTATCGCTGTTCCAGCCATTTGCATGCTGTGTTCGGCAAATTCAAAAATTATAACCGGCTGTACAAACGAATCCGGAGGAGTACAAAATATCCGCACATGGATCGACTAACATATGTATGTGATCTTCATAGGATACACAATACATCCTGTCAAAATTCGCGTAAGACAGGTGGAAGATACACGCAAGATGTGTCATCAGGATCTGGCAGTGTACTGCAAAGTAAATAAATTAAATACGATTATAGGGCTTATTTATATGTCCTAGAAAAATCATCATAAATGTGATCTTAAGACGAATATTTAAAATTTCCACTTCCACATGTTGACTAGGTTGTAAACTCATACTTGTGACAGTGAGTGATAGCCTTGTGGAATGGGCACCAGGGCAGGGAGCCATGTGAATCCTTTATTACTTGACAGAACTTATTGAAACAAAACAGTAGTAACTTTTCGTGTCTACACCAAATGGCTATAAATGTCTGAAGTCTGTGTTTCGTGTTTTCAGTTCGCTCACTGTGAAGGTTTCATCGTGTCTGTCACGGACCTGTTCCCCAAGTACTTGAGGGGAACCCCCCGGAAGGAGATCTTCATCGCTGTTCTCTGCACCTCCTGGTTCCTCGTGGGTCTCTCCATGGTGACTGAGGTAAGAATCTATCAGCCAGATTAAAGTGTGTCCTACTCGCCATCAACCTGATATGTGAAAAGCATTGTGGATGTATGAACGAAGCATGCGTGGAGTGATTGTAGTGTGCTATTGCTGCCCAATGGCACAGGGATCTCTTACCAATGCGGCCTGTGTGAGTTTAAGTCCAGCGCATGCTGGTTTCCTCTGAGGCCGTACGCGGGAAGGTGTGCCAGCAACCTTCCTATGGTTATGGGTTTCCACAGGATCTGCCCGATATCTCCCCAGTTTCCCCCACTGTAATGGTGGCATCATGCTATATGTGAAATATTCTATGGGGAAAAACACCAATGAAATAAATACGTAGAGGGTATTGTGAGTGTAAGGGGACGGGCGTCATTGTCTATGTCCGAGGAGACCTAAGCTTTCTTGGCTAAGGTCATCTGTCCTATCAACTTAGGCTTCAATTCAAACCAACGCACTTTATCGGCGAACAACCATGTTTATCCTAGCCCTTATTTTCATTGCTGAACACTCTTCTTGTGACTTGTGTATATGATGAACCTGTACAACCGCTCTCTCACTTTCTCACTTGCCTGCCTCCCTTTTCCCCCAGGGTGGCGTGTACGTCCAGCAGATATTCGAGTGGTACTGTGGAGGACGAATCCTCCTCCTCATGGTGTTCCTGCAGTGTGTAGGCATCGCTTACTTCTATGGTGAGTACAACTCTATACACCAGAAGGAATCAGTGATTGTGGCACAATTATTTCTCTTCGGCAATATTGCAGGAATCTAATTGAGAATTGGGCGATGTGAGCAGTGCAGTTTACTGTGTACCGTTTATGTGTTCTTGTAGTTTGGAGACAATGCCTGTGATAGTGGGACACCTTCTCCCACGCAATGACCATTCGGTCCCAGGCTGACTTGACTATTGTCCTCTTTTACTGCTCGAGGCCCACGTTATCACTTGGTCCATCAAAAGGTCATTGTAAATGCAGGAATGAACAACAGACAACACCGCTTTGTCCCGAATTACATTTGGCGGGAAAAGTTCCCCATTATAAACTTCTACACCAACAGTATTGATTGAATGGTTATTGCTTAACCTCATTTGGGCATGATCGTGGCGAGATCGCCGATTAAAAAAACATTGCCAAGAATAATATTTACATACGATTTTCGCAGCGTTAACACTGGTAAAGGTGACGATTTCATATTTGCCAAAATACTTCAAGAAAGGACCTGGTATAGTCGCTATGCAAAAGTTAAAGTATGAATTACGATATCATTATGGTATACACTAATCCTGGATTTTTTTACCTCTTTATAATTTCAGGAGTGAATAAATTTCAACAGAACATCGAATATATGTTGGGTTATCGAATTGGACCATTCTTTAAAATCGCCTGGCTCTTCGCCTCTCCCCTTTTCTCAATAGTAAGTTGTCTGACTAAGGTTGTACAACTGACTGTTCAGTTGTAGTGACGAATAGGACCATTGCTGAAACAGGGCTGGGTTGGATAAGAGAAAGCCAGAGAAATATCTCAGTGCGAAATTTTGTGAAAATCGCAATGATAAAAATTGTTGAGAGAAGAAATGCAAAGAATGTACTCATTGTTTGATTACCAACGCATGCATTGTATTACGCAAACGTTGGTTGCGGAAAATACAACTAAAGGGGAATAACTCCACAAGCGAAGTCGAGAAGATAGATATTGCATTCTTAACTGAGAGTTTCTACTGAGCTGGCTATCTTGCTGTACAGTGTCTCTCACGTAGATAGAAAGCCAAATATGAAAATTAAGAGAGACTTCTCTGTTTAATATGTGACGCTGTATCCAGGGACGGAACTATTTTCGCCATTCAGTAAATATTTGTGGATTCTCCGGACCCAGCCAACTTGATTTTCGAGCCAAATTATGCAAACTGCGATTGTTAAAAATATTGCGTTAACGGTCTTTTTTCTCAACTAATCGACGCTTTGTGTAACCTGTTGAACTAGAGTTATTTTCTTATATTTTTATTGAGAAAAAAATCAAAATGCAAAAACCTAGAACGCTGAGTAAAGCGCCGGAACGTAAAATATACGCGGTCATATTATGCCCAAAATTTTGGAGGGGTAGTGTGTATCTGGTCCACAGCTGGATCTCTTAGTAGACTAGTCTCGCGGTGTCCAGAATGATAGATATTCATCAGCGCAAATTCAAAATCACTTCCATAATTTGACATTTCACTCTTCCTCTGCATGGTAGACGTGGATATATTTTATAGAGTGTCTCCCATAAAATATACAGCTTTTATAAACCATATCAAACCTATTGAGGTAACCATATATGCATCGAACGCTCCGATCATTAACCTGTTACCCTCTGCCCACAGCTCCTGTTCATTTTGGATATTGTGATGTACCCGGAAATGACCTACAAACGGAAGTCGGGCGTCTACTACTTCCCGGACTGGGCGCGTAGCGTGGGTTGGCTCATGTCGGGGTTTCCACTTCTCTTCATTCCTGGAGTGGCCATTTGGCGTTTGATGCGCACGGGCGGTGGAATCACCAAGGTAAATTACCAACCTCTGCACATCCCAACATTCACAGCGACTTGGACATGAGCAGGGGAGACAACCCATATACACCTGCTGCAGTTCTCCGGGCTGAATTGCCCATCGTCCTCTTGCATTGCATGAGTTTTAGGTTATCAATTTGTTCACGAAACTTCATTGCAGAAGGAGGAATGAACAACACGCAAGACAGCATAGGCCCGAATTACCGAAGGCGAGAAATGTTCGCCATTAGATTGGATGTAATTTCCAGTAACAGCCTGAACGAATTTGCTCACATTGAGTATTGCAATCATTTAAAAACCGTTTTGGAATCCTACTAATATTTCACTTAAAAAAATCCTCCGCAAGAAAGACCGAAAGCAGTGAACCGCTAAAAACTTAGTGGTGACCGGCGCATTCTGCTGACGGTCATGTTCATCCATGATCTTACGTTAACAGTAATTTTTCACACAAACTGCGATGAGAAATTTGTATTCGCGTACCGTACCCATCTGATATTATTTGATTAGGTAATGTGTTGATTTTAGAATGTTGTCTTATAGTTATATCGGTACATCTTAGGTACGTCTGCCATATCAGTTAGACGTTGTTACTCAGCTAAATCACCAATCAAATGTCTTTCTTTTTGCTAGCAAAGCACCAATCAAATGTCTTTCTTTTGGAGGTAAATCACCAATCACAGGTCTTTCTTTTGCCTGTGAATCAAATTGTTTTCTTGTGAAGGTAATCACATTTCACGTGTTTCTTGTGCTAGTAAAAAGACAAAAAAATTTCCTTCTCATGCAGGTAAATCTGCAACGAGATTTCTTTCTTTTGCCGAAAACCTCCAGCCATATTTTGTGCTTTTTTGTGTCGATAAACCGGCAATCATATATCATTCTTGTGTCGGAAACTTACCAATCAAATGTCTTGATTTATACAGCGTATCCGGTTCCTGTGTAAGCCTCAGTTCGATGACATTCAGATGAGCCGGTCGTTGAGGCGGATGGGAGAGTCCAAACCTGACGACGAAGTGGAGTTGTCTACTTTGACCACCAAGTCGTGATTCCTTACCGTTAGACCTGTGACAGGGGCTTTGGGACAATGCAGGGAGGGTGTGGGTGTGGGGGGGGGGGGTTAGAAGGGAAAGGGGACCGGGCTAGAAAGCCAAAGAGCTTACTCTTCTCTGTGCGCTTTGTTTGGACGCCTGTTGTCCTCACTATTTTCGTTGACTGCAGTCTTCTCGACTCATTTGGACGCTCGAATAGACACAACTGACTCAGGACACAATGGACGCCACCTTGCCATCATTTTGACTCATTCTCTTGCACTGAGTTTCCTTGGGAACCCAGTGATCATACGAAGTACAGAAAAGGGCAGGTTGTGGTGGAAAAGCCGACTTCCGCCACTGAGTTCGCGCGAAGGATTCTGGGTAAAGGAAACGGTACGTCCTTCACAGCATCATTGAATTTCTCCACGGACAGAACGACTGTCGAATTCGAATTTACAAGAAATTTTTATTTGGCATCTTCGTTTTTATTGTAAATTGTATGAGGCTTAAACACAGCGATGACAGACGTTTGCTTTTTCATTCGCATTTCAAGATATCTTACATTTATCCTCGTTTGCCCTAAGGGTTTGATATGTAACATCATTGCTTTTTTTCTATCCTCTTGTTTTTGTTTTATGTGGAAGCCTGTGTTGTCTTTGCTTTTTGGCCGCCGACAATTCCAGGAAAATCCTAAACAGTATTCATGACACTTTTCACTCTTTATCGTTTAATGTTTTCCCCATTGTAGAGGGAAATAAAACGGACTTGTCATTAACAACTCGTTTGTTTATCTTTATGCAAGTGGTTGGTTTGCAGCTGCCTGTCTGTGTGCGTTTGCCCCTGTGAATGAGTGAATGATTAAGGCTTAACGTCACATCGGCAGTGTCGCGGCCATATCGTGGCGATGTCTGCTCGTATGTGTGGCGCTATTATAGGCCGACTAAAAAACAAAGAAAAAAAAAACACGTACTGTCAGAGCTTCTAATTGCATTACTTGATGAAATTTTTTCACCTTTGTGGAAAGTAGTTTATCTGCTCCGTTAAAAAAGACTTGATAGAGATTAACATTCCCAGCTTAGTTGGTTGATTTAACTAGCAGCTTGGTTGCTTTAGCATTACCATGTCAGTTGGCTGATTCAACATTATCAGCTTGCTTACCAATATACCAGGTTGATAATTTTAACAGTACCAGCGAAAGAACAAACGAAAGAGTAAATTTTTGTCAAGTCGGAGGCTCTTTATAGTCAGTATGTTTGTTTGATATACCGGGCGAATGGTCGACACTATTTCGAACTCAGCATTCGTTGTCTTAAGTCAACCAAGCCCGGTCTGGTATTGCACGACTTAATTAAGTTCAACAGATGTTGGATAATCAGTGGAATTCCTTATAGCCACAGTTTTTTAAACGTTATGTGGGAACAAGTGGGGACTTATTTCTTAGAAACACACCGGTGCATCAGTGTGAGTGGAATTAGTTCAGTAAGGTGCCCGACTCCAAATCACCACGCTGTGAGTTCAAATCCCGCTCATGCGGACTTTCTCTTCGGCCGTACGTGGGAAGATCTGCCAGCAACCTGCTGATGGTCGTGGGTTCCCCCGGATTTACTCACACCATAATGTTGACTGCCGTCGTATAAGTGAAATATTCTTGAGTACGACGTTAAACACCAATCAAACAAATAAACCCTAACCACGAGAACCACAGAGGTGCGGTTCACATAGTACCGTAACGCCACGTTACAGCTCCCACGTGACGCGTTGACACTTTGGAAGGTTTTCATTCCCCACGACATTTTTCTGTCTTATTAAACGATTTGTGCTGATACGTAACAAACAACCAACAGCAAATTTCAGCTATAAATATTCGTATAAATTAAGTCTGTTTTGAAATGTGTTGTTGAACTTCTAGCCTTAATCGATGCCATCGTTAATTCTGATGTGGCAGATATACGCTACACGCTTTTTAACTCCATTTATTTTATTGCAGTTTAACGCTGTAATCTAGAAAGTTTCAGTTTTAATTTACGACAAATGCCAGATTCATTATACGAGTAAACATAGGTAGCATGTGGAATCCAGAGAAGCTGAGACACATGATTCTTGGCAAACAAACTAGGCCCTGCCACAAATCCTCAGTAAATTCAACCCCACACATTACGCATAGTTCTGTCTTTGATCAGTACCAGCTGTTTTATAATCTCTCATATGTTCATAATTTGTTGAGAATTTATACACCAGCATAGCTTAGAAACAATTCCCTTATTGTAGTTGCATTCCGGCTTGCCAAAGATGTCTAACCAGTAATAATGCTACTAAACAGATGCTGACACCCTGTAGTTCTGCTGAGCTGTTCCAGATTATACTGCGCGCCATGCATGCGTACTTGTTGTGTTTTGCCAGGGACCCACGTGCCCTGGGGATCAACCTTCGGGCTAATGAGCCAGTTAGCAGCGTACGCATAACATGGTGTATATATTTATATACCTTCGAGTGGAACATCGGGCGAATACAAAGTGTGCACGGTAAAAAACAAAATGGCGGTGAATGGCGGCTCCAGCCGTGTAGCTTTTTTCTTTGCTCCAGATGTAGCGCACGTTTGAAGAACTATCTGCAGTTCCAGTTGCTGTAACTCTGCTTAAAATCTGTGTGGCTTTTGCAGGTAAGTGTACATGTCCTGGGTGAATAATGTTTCATTTATGAATTAAACAGAATACAGAACTAAGAGTAAAACCAGACATGCGATGCCAGTGAGAAAGTTGGTAAATGATGACACAAAATCTAAGAAATCCGACCTAATGTCAATTTACCTCATTTAGCGTTTTAATCTGTTTGTCCACATGCTTCAATAATAGCATCTTACCCTTGTCCTAGTACCTCACCTTTAGCAGAATTAGGTAAAATTACCAGAGACGTTAGCTGCATTTCATAAGACGTCACTAGTTTAGAATGACTAATAGAAACGCCAAACTCTCATTAACACAGACTGACTGGGAATATCTTGCATCGCGAACAAATGGGGTTTACAGGTCACATAACAATAATCTGGAGAAATGCTTAGACGCAGATCATTGGCCAACAGTAATATGTATTTCTGTCTCAGGTTCTTCTATTCTGTGTTCGTTTACATTTGTCTTCGAAACTTCTTTGATATCAGCAAACAGTGTATGTTTTTCACAACCCTAGGTGTATATAACAGGTCTAGAAGTTTTGGTCACAATCTTTTCACCTTTACGTTGATAAGGAAGAGAAATTCGTTACTGTCATCTTTATAGAAGGAATACGTTAAGTGTTGGTGAATACGTTGATTTCGTTCCTACTCCAAGAAAGCCCTGGAAATGTACTATACGTTTCTCTTATCACAGAAGTATGACACTCTCTCCCAGAAAGCCCAGGAAATGTACTTCACGTTTCCCTTATCATCGAAGTATGACACTCTCTCCCAGAATATTGTATATGATGATTTTCCTTGGCAAACACGTTTGCTTACTTCTTTATCCCAGAGGATGATTTTCATTGAAAAACATGTTGTTTACTTCTTTATACCAGAAGATGATTTTCCTTGACAAATAGATTGTTTACTTTCTCCCGGGAGATGATTTTCCTTAAAAAAACACGTTTCTTATTTCTTTATACCAGAGGATGATCTTCCTTGACAAACACGTCACTTACTTCATTATATCAGAATATTTTGCTCCTTGACAATTACTTTGCAATATTCCTTATCCCAGAAAAATTAGATTTCTTCACAAAATATCTTGCGTTTTTCTTATCTCAAAAGGTTTTGTTCCTTGGGAAATATGCTTCTCTCATTATTATCACACAATATAGTGCTTTTGACAAGTGTTTGTCGCTCTACCTTCCTCAAAAGACTTTACTCCTCGGCAAATATTCGGCTGTTACGGTTATCCCACAATATAGTGTTTTTTGACAGATGCCTACCATTTTTCCTTATCCCCAAACGTTTTTTTCCTTAGGAATAAGCTTCTGTCATTCTTTTCTCACAATATGGTGTTTTGACAAATGCTTTGTGCTTTTTCTTATCCCAAAAGGTTTTGATCCTTGGGAATATGCCTCAGTCACTCCCATCCCACAGTATGATATTTTTGACAAATACTTCCTCAAAAGATTTTGTTTCTTGGCGAAGTCGCTCTTGTCAATCATATCCCACAATATGGTCTTTTGAACAAATATCTTGCGTTTTACCTTTCTCAAAAGATTTTATTCCTTGGCAAATATTCAGCTGTCAGTCTCATTCCACAATATCATGTTTTTGACAAACGTCTGCCGATCTCCTTTATTCCAAAGCCTTTGTCCGGCATATTCCTGTACCAGAATCTTTAATCATGGGAAACGCGTGAAACTCCTCGCCTTTAATAATGGGATGCTTTTTGTGTGCTGCTTTGTTCTTTCATGGATTTCACTTCTAGGTCCTCTCTGAAAGCAAGTAGCTAGCACACAAGCACTGCACAGTCACAGCAGCAAACGATGTGTTTATTTGAGACTTTTTGTTTAGTCCGTCAGAGTCTCCCATTCAGAGAGTGGAAGGATTGATGACTTCTGTTAACAATATACCTGGTAAGAGATTCTTCTTCACGTTTTATTTATGAATTTAGTCTTAAATACATGATAATGAACAAGTCTCATTCCATCATCCGTTCAACAGAAGTTTTTCCTAACCTCGTAAAAGGAATCAAAAGTGAAAGCTGTCAACGAAACCAATCCAATGGATGAAAATGGGCTTGAAACTTTGATGAAGTCACGTTCAGTGTTATATACCAACAAGCCCTGTAGCAAGCCATTTTCGAAGTATTATCTGCAAAAAGCGTGTTTCTTCCACAATGCGTTAATTATTTCAAAACTGGCCGCAACAGAGCCTCACTAAAAATCTCAGTTACAGCATCACATTGGCTATGTATGATCGACAGCCAGGGTACGTTTCATTCAGAAAAAATTACCCACTCACATGTGTAAAGTAATTGCTTCGAATAAAAACTATTCCCCCGCATGTAACGTTTGAAGTCAGTTAGACATCTGCAAATAGCTTCACATAACTTATATTTATACCATCTATTAATTTCCCCCTTACCTCGTTTCCACAACCCCGGAAGGTTCATTCGCCAAACCCGGTACATTTCCACGCTTCAACGTGAACACAATGGTACGTGTGTGAAAACTTGAGAGAGTTATGGTTCTAATTTGAGGCTACACGAAGCCAAAAAAAAAAAGGATTCGTGTAGTGCGGACAAAAATATAACTCTTGTTTTATCTTGTGCTAGTGAATGAGTACTACAGACCACATCATAACATAAACTCCATCTATATTTTGTGAAGCATCTCATCGAGATTTTTGATCGTCTGTCAAGTTGGTTATGTACAAAACAGACGACTACAGAATAACTATACAGTGTTCGCCTCGACCTTTGTTTTATTCCGTTCGTCTGGATGGTGCATGCGTGTGAGTGACTTATAGTACCTATGATATTCAACGCTACAGAGCAAACTTCACAGGAAACGGATGGGGTTTCTAGGTCTAATGATGCTACTCCTGAAATACTCCATGTTCAATACCATGCAAGCATTCAGGAGATGTACAAACCAATCCATGCACTGAAGCTTTGAGGGTGAAACTTCGACCCATCCATTGCTCGTAACACAGGCGGTAAGTCAAAATATTTTTTCAGTGTTGACCCTGAATGTTTTCCACGAAGAGTACTTAGGTAAGTAAAACCTTAACCACCATGAAAACGTACATTGGAGAGGTGTGAAGTGCAACTGGTGAAGTAGTCTCTCTAGACGATGAACGCGGTGTGTTATTTTAAAATTCGGACACTCAACGCAGCAATGAGTCATTCAAACCGAACTGAACAAAATCGACACAGATTTCCGAACTCAAAGTCGATGGAAGTGCTCTCAGCAAAAAAACGCACGAGTCTCACATAAACGTACTCCTATTCAAAAAGGAAATTATTTTTATGTACTTCTTGGTTATATTATGAAGATTGAAAATTGTGCCCACAGATGGCAATGAAAACATAACGGTTTTCAAGATGATTTGATGCCAGAACCCAGTTTGATTTCAGGACCAACAGTAGGTCACAACACTTTTCAAAATGGCAGTCAGCGGTGAACCGTTTGTTTCGAGCCTACGTTCAAAGTTCTCACTGATAATTCGTTTCATTGGTAAGGACAATACATTATTAATAACAAGACTTTTGCTTTACAACAACGAAAAACAGTCCATAGCAATTTGTCATTATACAGACGCTGTCATATGTGAATTGCTTGAGATAACATGTTATTAATTATTATTTATGAATGGGACATACAATAAAACATGACGAGCATATACCCTTCGAAAGTAGTTGGGTATTCTGACAGGCAACACAAAGAGGCTGAAATTACAGTAGACACGTACAGTTTTCTTTTGTAACGTTGCAGTGCTTGTGTATCACCCAAGTGTTTCATGAGCGGACACACACTGGAAAGTGTAAAGCACACAAACAACGGAAAGGGAAGAACAAAAGAACACGTAGCTTTGGACCGCTTTCTTCAAGTGTGGGAGGAGTGTACGACCTCACCATTGTGTACAAACATACACCTGGTGTGAAAGGATTAATTGTGGTAAGTTTATAAAAGCATATTAATTTATGTACATTGCATACGCATCTTAATGCTCCTACATGTTTCATGGACACCAAATTGCATAGCTGTTCGTGGTACACTATCTGTTTACGTCGTGAACCATGCAAACTGAAAATGAACGTTTCAGGTGTTTATTCAATAAACACTATGTTTAGTAATTAAAGATTAGTGTCTATAGTTGTAAACATGAGAAATGCTTACGCAGTGAACACTTTCACATCTTCTTATATTTTACATTTTAAGACATTAAAATATCCAACAATTTATTTACCATGTTACTTTTGACTGCAAAATACGCATCTCTGTAATTCTTCTTTCTCATTGTGTTGTATTCACAGAATTGTGTTTACGTACCCATTTACAAACTAAACACTTGTTTTTATTGTGCACAAACATACGTAAAGAACAAAGAACACACACAGAGTTTTTCAGATTATCTAAATAAATGAAACGCAGAATTCTCGTTCTGATGAGATTTCACATCGATGAAGAGAATACAAACTCAAAACTTTTCCCGGTACCATAGTCCTTAAGCCTGCGTGCCTGATAGCATCTTCACTTATTCCCATGTACATACATAAAAGATTATAGCATATGAAAACCAACGACAACAGTGTGATAGTTCCTCATGGTTTTATTAAACGGACATGCTTTGTCAGAATGCTAGTTCATGTACGGGCATCTTCAGGGCTGTCTCTCTTCGCAGGCGTGTGAACGGCTACTGGGACATTACAAGTGAACTCCCATGTGCTAATTCTTTACTCTGAATACAGAACTTCAGACTTCAGCACCCATCCAAATAATGTAACGTTGAGAGTAAGGCGTCTGAAAATAGCTTCCCAGGACTTATTTATACCAACGACTAAGCACGTCCTCACCTGTACCCAAAACTCCGGAAGACTCATGCAAAACTTATACCTTACCTTGCCTAGTGAAACTTAAACCTAAAAAAAAGGTGAGCAAAGTTAAAGAATTTAAATCAAAGCCTAAATGCGTAGAGTCTGTGAATGGAGGAACTGGTTTCCAGGCTCCGGTAAATGAATCTGCACAATGCAAGTTATCAAAATTGGGAAATATTTGAAGCGGATATTGCATAGAAACCATGCAGAATTGATGGGAAGAAAATTAATTAAATATGCAAAACTTCAACTCAGATCGGGCTAGTTTTAACAAACTTCTACAAAGTGAATCTGCACCTAAACTTTTATCAAAATTGAAAATTCGGTGAAGTTAGATCGACGCGTAACAAACAGACCTTTAGGCGGAAATAATCAGTATAGCAGTCTGCGACGTTTAATCTGAGCAAATAAATGAATTCTTCAACATGCATCGGTCAAAGGGGATAACTTTGTGAATAAATATTGTAAACTGTGATATATTTATTTATTTATTTGATTAGTGTTTTACGCCGTATTCAAGAATATTTCACTCGACGGCCCCTAGCATTATGGTTGGAGGCCATCCGCAAGTTGCTGGCGGACATTCCCACGTACGGCCGGAGAGGAATCCGGAAAGAGCTGGACTTGAACTGACAGAGAGACACGGAGTCATAACTCTCATTGGAGAGAGACACGAGGTCATAAAGCCGCGCTGGGGAGCTAACCCACTCGGCCAGTAAACTATGATATAATAATAATTTTTTACTTATCCAGGAATTAAAATGTTCTTCTAAGTGAATGCTGGAGTCCTGAAAATCCGTTGAGAATGGAAATCGGTCTAACGGTTAATGGCCTAAAGGTATATTTTAGTCATTTATAAGATGGCCAAGATCTTGACTGAGTGACGTTAAGCCATAATCATTCATTTATTTATAGGATGATTTGCTGACATTACAATACCCCATATACGGCGCCTGTAGGCGGAAGATGTCATTGTCGCACATGACCATTTATTTACATTTATTTATTTACTGACAGTTGCTTAATGCCATACTCAATAGCCTTTCCTTATATGATGGCGATCATTCTTAGGAGTACAAAAAAGAAGCCTTCGGGGAATAAAAATTAGATCTTTGGCAATTCACTAACGGACTTTCCTACATTTGACGAACAGATTTGTACACCATATTGCTGGAGAGCAAATGATCTTCAAGCAATATTAGACTGTAGGCGCAATCGGTCACTCCTATTGTAAAGAAGGCCGCACGAGCTCTGAGAACAGATTATCAAAAATGAATTTCCTGTCCAAGGTAGTGGTTGAACCCGCCTCCAGCACCTTATTGTCTGATTAACTATCGGCGTATCTATCACCTCTACTTGGTTGGACTTAGTGAAGGACATAGCTCATTTCCTAGAGTGCTGGTTTAAAAGATCGCAGCTGTTAACTTGATTGTTTTTGTGCTGCTTTTTTACCTGACCTACATTATGAAGCCAGAGGCATCCTTATCTCTCCCCAGATTTAGGTTCCAGTTTGTGGGCTGTGTTTGGGAATGATACCCTACAGGCACTGGCCTCTGTTCAACGATTTCCTTTCTACGGCGTCTTTCTTCTAAGGCGACACCAAAAACCCTCTGAGGGTACACCAGGTAAGTTTCAAGTTGTGATCTTCAGTCCATGAAGGACCTTCACTGGCCAAGTGGTATTATGGCTTCTGTCGAAAGACCGCTAGCCTTTGATTTTATTTTTATGACTGGTGTTTTACGCCGTACTCAAGAATATTTCACTTATACGACGGCGGCCAGCATAATGATGGAAGGAAACCGGGCAGAGCCCAGGGAAAGCCCACGACCATCCACAGGTTACTGGCAGACATTCCCACGTACGGTCGGAGAGGAAGCCAGCATGAGCTGGACTTGAACTCACAGAAACCGGATTGGTGTGAGGCTTCGGGTCATTGCGCTGCGCTAGCGCGCTAATCGACTCAGCCACGGAGGCCCCGCCAGCCTTTGATCAGTGAGACTTAAGCCGCTCCGGCTAGTTTGGGTAGGGTTTTAAGTCAAGAAGAATGTTAGGCACCCTGCGAGGTGCGATGGTTTCCTCTGTCTTATGTCCGGTTTCCACCCACCATAAACCAAACTGCCGCCAGCGAGTTTTACAGCCGTAATCAATCTCACCGCCGCCACGAGTCCCACCGCCACCTCACTGCCGCCCTAAACCTCATTGCTGGGAGAAATCTCACCGCCGCCATAAACCTCACCGCCGCCATAAACTTCACACGCTGCCACAAACGACAATGCCACCATAAACCTTGCCGCTGCTACAAATCTCACGAAACCTCATCACCGCCATAAATCTCACTGCCATTATAAATTAATAAGTAAGTTATTCCAAGATAGCTCTATGCTGCCGGAATGAATGATTATGGCTTAATGCCTCGTCGGCAGTATCTTAGACGTATCGTGCCGATTATGCCGGCCGAAGAAAATGTTCTCGTATAACGATTGTAAATTTATTTATGTTATATTTATGTATTATTGTTCTTATACAATACCGTCTGTCAAAAAATTAGCACTTATGCGGTGGCGGTCAACTATGAGGTTGGAAGAACCCCGGGGAAAACCGCTGACATCTGGCAAGTTACTGACAAATTTCCCACACGTGAAAGTCGAATGCGCGCATGGCTACACGAACATTCAAGTCTCGTGCGTATTGGCGATTAAAAGCAAAGCACCTTCAACCGCTATAGGCAAAGCACGGCCCGCACCCTATATAACAAAAATTATTGATTCAGAACAGTATAACAGTATAAAGAGAGTCGGCGTGCTCTACATAGTAAACGGAAGCATATGTAGAAAGCGATAAGATCCAGTGCTCGGCTCGAGAGAGAGCGTTTTGTACTGGAGGTGAAGTTTGCAGGGGGAATGTGGACGCCGCATTTAACATGTTCAGTCTGAATGTGCATGAGTGACTCACAGCTGTTTCCATGGGTTCAGAATGTAGAATGAGCGTACTGTTATTGATTGTCTGTAAATATGTATAGTTAATAGAGCCATAGTGCTTTAATTCCGCGGGCCGCGCTTTGATAGGGCGTGGGGTTTTTTTTGTTGTTTTTTTTTTTTTTTTTTGAAAAAGCAAAACAGTCAAAATAGTCAACGAGGTTAGATGCAGAAGGAAGATAATAGAGTTGCCTGTATGAAGCCGGATCTCGCTATATCAGCATATATGTAGAGTTGCAGGCAACCAGCAAAGCGGCTAGACGTGGACGACCCCGATTCGATACTCGCATGCAGGCGTCCTTCTCGGTTGGCGCGTCACTACCATGCCTACATATTATCTGTTGTAACTCGATTATACGGGTACTTGCGTGTAGCACGTGTTCCCGGTTTTACAAATGATTACACGTTTGGTGCACGTTACTAGTGTAGCCCACGCTTCGCACAGCACCGGTAACGTTATGTGGACGTAACTGTCACTTTATGCGCACCTCATGCATCGGTGATCATGTTATAGTTTTGCCTAAGAAACGTTACGAGCGTAACATCATCAAACAGCAGTCACACAGTCGTCTCATCGCCCCCAGGACTTCAACAGCCAGAGAGTTTTTATGTTATCATCATATCTAGGACTTCGTCAGGCAGACACTGCTACGTTAGCATCGTACCTAGGACCTCTTCCGCCAGAAACCCATCGGTTATCATCGTACCAAGGAGATCTTCAGCCAGACACCGCTAGTCTGTCATCGTACCTAGAACTTCTTCAGCCAGATATCCTTACTTTATTATCGTATCTAGGACTTCTTCAGCCATACACCCTTAGGTTATCATCGTATCTAGGACTTCTTCATCCAGACACCTTTAGGTTATCATTGTACCTAAGACTTCATCAGCCAGACAGCCTCTCTACTCAGACCCAGGTAACATTCATTTTCATTTTCCTTTGGCTATTGACAGCAGTCTATTTTCTGGTCACTTTATGTTCACAAGATTGTATTTTAACTTGGGAAACACTCCGGTTAAAGGGAGATGGCGTGTCTTATGAACAATAGTAGTTAGGTGTTAGAGCCAGTTGAACGCATCAAGAAGCGTGTAGAAAAAGGTTTAGGGTCAACACCAAATGTAGGTGTTAGAGCCAGTTGAACATCTAAAAGGCGTGTAAGCAAAGGTTTAGGGTCATCACCAAAGGTGGGTGTTAGAGTTAACTTAACACGTAAAAGGCGTGTAAACAAAGGGTTTAGGGCCACCATCAAATGTAGGTGTTAGAGCCAGTTGAACACATAAAAGGCATGTAAACAAAAAGCTTAGGGTCAGCTCCAAATGGAGGTGTTAGAGCCAATAGAGCCAGCTAAACATAGAACAGGCTAGTAAACGAAGGGTTTAGGGTCACCACCAGATGTAGGTGTTAGAGCCAATAGAGCGGTTTGAACACACTAAAAACATGCAAACAAGTGACTTAGGGTCACCGCCAAATGGAGGTGTTAAGGCCAGTTGAGCACACAAAAGGCGTGCAAACGAAGGGTTTAGGATCACCACCAGATGTAGGTGTTAGAACCATTTGAACACACAAAAGGCATGCAAACGAAGGGTTTACGGCCACCACCAGATGTAGGTGTTAAAGCCCAAAAAATGTAAACAAATGGTTTAGGGTGACCACCAAATGGAGGTGTTAGGGCCAGTCGAAAAAGAAAAAGTCATGCAAATGAAGGGTTTAGGGTCACCACCAAATGTAGGTGTCAGAGCCATTTGAACACACAAAAGGCATGTAAACAAAGGGTTTAGGGCACCACCAAATGTAGGTGTTAGAACCATTTGAACACACAAAAGGCATGCAAACGAAGGGTTTACGGCCACCACCAGATGTAGGTGTTAAAGCCCAAAAAATGTAAACAAATGGTTTAGGGTGACCACCAAATGGAGGTGTTAGGGCCAGTCGAAAAAGAAAAAGTCATGCAAATGAAGGGTTTAGGGTCACCACCAAATGTAGGTGTCAGAGCCATTTGAACACACAAAAGGCATGTAAACTAAGGGTTTAGGACCACCATCAGATGTAGGCGTAAGAGTCATTTGAACACACTAAAGGTCTGTAAACAAAGGGTTTAGGGCCACCACCAAATGCAGGTGATAGAGCCAATAGAGCCAGTTAAACACAGAAAAGGCGAGTAAGCGAAGGGTTTAGGGTCACCGCCAAATGTAGGTGTTAGAGCCAGTCGAATCTCATAAAAGGCGTGTGAAAAAAAGATTTAAGATAACCACAAAATGGAGGTGTTAGAACCAGTTGAGCACACAAAAGGCGTGCAAACTAAGGGTTTACGGCCACCAACAAACGTAGGTGGTAAGTTGAACACACAAAAGGTGTGTAAAGGGTTTTAGGTTGACCACCAAATGTAGGTGTCAGAACCATTTGAACATACAAAAGGCGTGTAAACGAAGGGTTTAGGACCACCACCAGATGTAGGTGTTAGAGCCAATAGAGCCATTTGAACACACAAAAGGCATGTAAACAAATGGTTTAGGGTGACCACCAAATGGAGGTGTTAGAGTGAGTTGAACCCACTAAAGGCGTGTAAAACAAAAGGTTTAGGGCCACCACCAAATGTAGGTGTTCGAACCAGTTGAACACTTAAAAAGCATGTAAACAAAGGGTTTAGGGTCAGCACCAAATGGAGGTGTTAGAGCCAATAGAGCCAGCTAAACACAGAAAAGGCGAGTAAGCGAAGGGTTTAGGGCCACCACCAAATGTAGGTGTTAGAGCCAGTCGAACACATAAAAGGCGTGTGAAAAAAAGATTTAGGGTAACCACAAAATGCAGGTGTTAGAACCAGTTGAACACATAAGAGGCGTGCAAACTAAGGGTTTACGGCCACCACCAAATGTAGTTGTTAGAGCAATTTGAACACACAAAAGGCGGCAAACTAAGGGTTTACGGCCACCACCAATGCGGGTGTTAGAGCCATTTGAACATACTAAAGGCATGTAAACAAATGGTTTAGGGTCACCGCCAAATGGAGGCGTTAGAGCCAGTTGAACACACAAAAGGCGAGTAAACAAAAGATATAGGGTCACCGCCAAATGGAGGCGTTAGAGCCAGTTGAACACACAAAAGGCGAGTAAACAAAAGATATAGGGTCACCGCCAAATGGAGGCGTTAGAGCAAGTTGAACACACAAAAGGCGAGTAAACGAAAGATATAGGGTCACCACCAAATGTAGGTGTGATCACCAGTTGAACACACAAAAGGCTTGTAAACAAAAGATATAGGGTCACCACCAAATGTAGGTGTGATCACCAGTTGAACACACAAAAGGCGTGTAAACAAACTGTTTAGGACTACAACCAAATGTACGTGTATAGGGTCAGCTAAACACACAAAAGGCACAAATAGGGAAAAAGGGTTTAGGGTCACCACGAAATAATAACTGTTCAAACCTATTAAACAGGCATAAAGGTTGCAACAAAGCATACTGTGTCAACACTAAATGTCTGCCCACACATAACGGTTGCAACAAAGCATAACTGTGTCAACACTAAATGTCTGCACACACATAACGGTTGTAATAAAGCATACTGTGTCAACACTAAATGTCTGCACACACATAACGGTTGTAACAAAGCATACTGTGTCAATACTAAATATCTACAAAGAGTGTAGACAAATGATTTTGTCAACAATAAATATAAGTGTTCGAGGCATCTGCCCACACATAAAGGTTGTAACAAATGATATTATGTAAACACTAAAACCTAAGTGTTCGAGGCATCTGCACACACATGGAAGGGTCTGGGCAAAGGACGTGGACGCAAAGTCAGTATTATATTTATATTATGGTTATGTCCGCAATTTACCGGTATTTGAGGCTCAACCGCATTCTATGTTTACCCGTATTTGATGTTCACCCCTATTTGATCTTCACCTCTATTTGAGGTTCACCCCAGTTTGATGGTTTAGTAAAGGGTGTACCACTAAAACCCAGGGACATACTGGCGTGCGGTAACGGCTGGTTACATCCGCGTGCAGTTGGTTGCATTTTTATATGTGGTGGCTACATGTATGATGAGCGGTTTGGGATGTAGCTAATGGGATGAGTAGAGCTGCCTCGGGCTGCCAATGAGCTGTTCGGCTTGCGATGTTTCATCGGCTGTGGATTCAGTGCAGCGAGGCCTAGCGAGCATTAACGTGTATGCTGAGGTTAAACAATTACTGTTGTAGTTAGCGCACAGTTGAGTTGCTCTGCTCAGGACACCAGGCTTGGTTTATAATAAGTCTAGCGTTCCGTGCTATAACCTAACGATTTTTCCGGTCACCTGCCACAGGATGATACATGGCTCAAATGTACTCCGAGAGGGTCCGTCTGGGATCATTAAGGTGGTACGGCCAATAGTTATATTTGTACACATGTATGAGAAATAAAAGTATGGTCGATACCTCTTCATTTTCGACATCGTATTTCAGCTACAGTTTTGATCTTTCATTCTCATCAGGGATAGTAAATGCTATTTATTTATTTATTTATTGATTTGATTATATTTGATTTGATTTGTGTTTTACTCCGCACTCAAGAATATTTCACTTATTCGACGGCATTATGGTGGGATGAAATCGGACAGAGCCCGGTGGAAACCCACTAGTAAATGCTAGCATTGTTAAATCGTGTAAGGTAAAGTCAGTCTTTATGTCCTGTATACAGCTGCATTTGTTAATCGTGAATTAAGTACGGTGAATACTATTCATCCTGGCTTAAAAGTGCTAGCCTATCTAAAATCAAAAGTCAGAATACGTTGTCCTTTGTAACCCCATGCAGAGCCTTGAAATTTAGACTCTCCATCGCCGTTTCCTCATCGCCGACATAGAGACGTAGTCATCTTATTGACTTACCCATTACGACCTATCCTAGACAAAGTTAGCAGCCTCCTTCGAGACCATTTAGATTGTCTGAATCAGCTACTTTTAAATTAAGGGGATGTCGACGCCAAGATAGCTACATACGACGTCCACCATGGTTAGTACAGTGAGAATACCATATGAACTGGGACTGAAGGCCATCCAGTACAGTCTTACTCTACCGTATACGTGGGAAAATCTACCATCAACCTGCGGATGATCGTGGGTTTTCCCCGGGCTCTGTCCGGTTTCCTCAAACCATGATGTTGATCATGACCTCCCTGTATTAGTGAAATACTCTTGACTATGGCGTTAAATGCCAGTCTAATAAATACATAAGTACAGTCTAATTCATTTTCGTGATGGCCTGAAGAATTTGTCAGAGATAGCATAAAACTTTATCTTAAACAATAAATTATTCGGATCTAATAATAAATATTGTCTGCAAGTTCTGCACTGTAAATTTCGCTGTTTAATTCTTAAACACTTTTATGCACCAGATATTAAACACTTGGAGAATATAGCATTACAATAATAGGCCTATCTACATGTTTTAGACATTTGTGTTTAATACGTAAATATATGCGTGTATTTATGAAACACGCTTGTTTGAAGTGTAATCAGCCATTAAACCCGTTGGGCGTCGGTCATGTTACAGTGTAGGTATTGCAATGGGAACTAAGGTCAGTCCTCCTCATTAGGCAATACTGTAGTTATGGATTATTTAGAAACTGAGTTATATGCCTGCAATATATCATTGACGTATGGGGATAATTTTTGTACAATATTTAAAGAAAGACGCCAAAGGCTATCTTCTCTCTAATTCAAACCATGGCAGACATTTAAACCTATACTGGGAAAATATTACAAATACACAAACAGATATGCCGGTACCATTGCATAAAAACAAATTATTCGTAATGGATGGGTTTGTGAGATTAAACCTACTTAAATCGGTAGACGGTACCAAGCAGGTCTCATAGATAAGGGAGTAAAGAAAGCCACTCCCAAGTCCACCAGAGAGAAAACTATTATACCTCTGATAATTACCTGCAATGCTAGCAACAATAATATTTTCCGACTGTCAGGAATGCCTTACCCAGATTGAATGATAGTGCTGTTAAGATTTAATATCCAGGTCCTTTATAATTAGTAATCGCCTGACTTGGGTTCGTGATTCTGGTGCAGGCTATGAAGCCAAAGTTAGATGAGGTAGCTAAGTTAACCTAAAGTTAACTAGTATTTTTTCCACATCCCTATAAGTGTATTATGCGCCACTGACAATCGTAAGGAGAACAGAGAGCAATCTTCTTTTTATCCCCAATGGGCTACTCCCCTATTTACTGCGAAATGCCTTCGATAATATGGCCATATAGGTAATCAGTTTCGTTTATGGGCCTCGGCAGACTGAGAGTAAATCACATTGATCCCATTTAAGACGATAAAAAGAAGACAAATCGTGGACATTTATCCTGTGGGATGAGACAACATGGCCTGAACATCAGACACAGATCGCAGTCGTATTTTTTCTTCTACGTGTTTTATCTCGATTACTGAACTAGGTCAGCCATGGGTTAATTTGCGATTCCAGTATGGAGTCCATCCAAGCTATATATCATTGACTGTTCTTATATAAGTCCCTCCGCCAAGAAGCTTGTGATCAATCAGTGATTAATTCAACAGACGGACCCACCCGCGGTATAGTCCCTCAGTTGATATGCATGTCATTGATTCAAGCTTCGGGCGCATGTGGTAGTCTCGCAGTTGACAAGCTCGTCATGAATTCAAAAACCGGACCCACCCGTGGTATAGTCCCACCGTTGAAATGCATGTCATTAATTGAACAGTCGAGCACACGCCGTTTTGTTACGCTTATTATTAATTCAACTGTCGTGCACAAGTGGTAATTCAACAGTGTCGACATTGGACGAACTTTTTGAGATCCTCAGTTTTACCGATCAGATGCATTTATTTCAGAGCTTAAAACTTGGGTTGCAATTTCCGGCTATCACTTTGTGAAACAGGTCCCCCGTGTAAATATAAACTGTCGACAGTGCATTGTCAATAAGCTCCATTTGGTGACTAAAATTTCCTTCCTCCAGTATGGCACATAAATTAAGTTCGCTGTATACACGGGTCAAAACATGTGCGTCAGATGTAGAAAAGTTCATGAGTTATATAGTATAGTCCTTACATATTTGCCGAAGGCCAGTGGTTTTCTCCTGGTACAGTATGGAGATTACCTTGCTGCCACACTGACCGCAATCGTATACACGTGTAGGTGAACTGTATTTGACACAGCACTTATCAATCAATCAATCAATCAATCAATCAATCAATCAATCAAATCAATGTATCAATTAATCAATCAATCAATACGCCATAACCGAAGAGAGGGGCCCGAGTTATACACTTGTCCAGAGCACGATGACTTCCGGTTAAGACAATGTAAAAGTTTACAGCATAGGGAGTAAAACCTGAGCAGCGACAACAGTGTGATAGTTGGCAGGTCGTTACATCTTAACGATGAAATCTGTCCAGTTGTCAGTTTACCTAATTTAGGGTTTTATTCTAACTGTTCATGTAAGTGTTTAAGGAGTGACAACCTACACCCCCTAGCACCATGGCTTAAGCAGAATTAGGTAATAAAAAATTACAGCAATGTTAAATGCAATTTATTAAACGTTACTGGTCTAGAATTACTCAAAGTGCTGTGCTGTCATCACATTTAAGACATTTATACACAATAACATGAAAAGAAACAAAGAAAGGAACTCGGGGATGTGCATCAGCAGACGGCAAAAATTCCAAGAATGCTTCACTTATACCTAGGCGGCTACATAATTGGGGGAGGAAACCGGGCAATGCTCGAGGAAACCCACGACCATCAGCAGGTTGCTGACAAACCTTACCACTTACTGCCATGGAGGAAGCCAGAAATTCTTATTCCTGCATCTCCGACCGGAGACGGCAAAAAAAGTGAAAATGAAAATGTTAGGGTCGATCGGCGCTGCTCCCACAAAACTGCATGTATACTTTCTCTCGTTACATTGCGTTAATTGGACAGTCCAGATATGGAACAGTCAAAAAGTTCAGACTACAACAACATGCAAAAGGTGATTTGCAGTGGTGCGGGAGCATGGTGGGGCTGGGTTCGCTTGGTGCGAACGACCCCCTTTTTGGTTGAAAAAATAAAAAAGAATAAAAAAGGGGGCCTGGCGAGTAAGCAAGCAAAACCTGAGCTTTAAAGAATTGCAAATGCGTCCTGTACCGAGAGCAACCTGATATGGTTCATTTGCCAAGTGGATAGAGCTTCGTGTGCAGGGCTGGGGTCCAGGGCTCAGACACGACCGTAGACTGTCGCAATAGGAGCCTCTCCACGGTATTTCCCACCCCATCTTCATTTACGCAGCGGGAACGAGTAGTTAGCGTGCCAGCGGGACGCAGTGACTTCAGGTGCCTCTCACCAATGCGGTTAAGTCCAGCTCATTCTGCCTTCCTCTCCAGTCGTAAGTGGTAAGGTCTGCCAACAATCTACAAATGGGTTTACCCCGGTCAGGGTTTCTCCCGCCATGATGCCTGCCACCGTTGTGTAAATGAAATTGTCTTGATTTTGGTGTAAGACACCAATGAAATAAACAAATAAGTTAATAATTCATCGAAGGACGGGTCTTCATGAACGTCAAGTATATAATTCCTCCAGTTGGCAAAGAGATAATCGTGGATGTGTAGTAAAAGAAAAAAAAAAGACGTGAAGCAAAAGTTATTGATGTTGATGATTAACAACAAAGAAGACGAAGAACAAAAAACAAATGTACAGGTTATCCCCGCATCTTTATTTAGTTTTTTGTCACCAGTCATCGGCTAAGACGCGCCTTCGCCGTTATCTGAAATACCACACCTTCCCGCGCCTGAGCGGCCTCTAGACCATCGCCTGTTGGGCCGGGATAGTAATTTATCTGCCACAACCAGCAAACGTCACAAAGCTATGGAAAGGAGGGACTAATATGCAAATTATCGCAGCTTAATATAGTTTTAGTCATACACCGGAAATCGCCAGGGAGCCGTCTCCGGCCATCTGAAATAGCAAAGCTTCGGGGTCCCTGGATTCTCTTCAATAGGTTTAGTGGCGTCAGTTAAGTAAGTATTTATGAAAAACAAAAAGAACCAATATTAAACTGAGCATGGTATCCTATTGCAATTTTAGTCACCAGAAAATCTCTTTATAAAATCGTGTCCGGCTACCGCAAATAGCAGCTTCCGGTGCCTAATTGGCCCCTGTATCTCCTATACCCGCATGGGCTGAGATACGTGTAGTAATTCTGCTTCCCTCACCGCCTCTAAGCATCACATTATCTAGCCATCCTTGTATAGGGCTCAAATAATGGCCCATTATCTTACTCAGAATTGGTCAGGAGGCATCTTGGGTCTCGGAGCTTCCGGGGCCTAGGCGGACCCTGGGCCTTCGCCTGTTGCACTGTGATAATCGACCTCCTTCAGAAACTTCCTGGCGAAACACATGGTTTCCTTTCGGCGGCATGATAATTTCCGGAGGCTATCCTGCGCTACATTGAATATGACTTTTATGAGCTGGCTTCACTTGAGCTTACCCTTCTTCAACAGTTCTGTTCAAACCTTGCGTATAATTGGCGACACTGATGTTGAGCGAGGATGGAAAAGGAAGCATGCGTTGTTCGGGAGTGTGGAATGTTTATCGCTCGTCTCATATAATGAAGTCCGACAGACGAGGTTACACGAGAGGCCCTACGTCATCGCATTTACAAAAAGGTTATAGGTCTAAACTGGGCATGCTATAATGGCGTCTGATATCTTATGGCCCACATACTTGTTGTGATGTCGTTTGCAGACCAGAAGAACTGATTTGTTTCTGTGTTGCTTAATTAGTTAGTTTGTTTGTTTGTTTGTTTGCTTGTTTGGACGTATAGCTTTGCTATACCAACATTATTTCGATCAATTCACGACGTTGTCTCCATGCATTGCAGACTGTTGGCAGTGATTGCATAGTTTTGGTGCCTTGTATGACTTGAACCACGGCCATGCCATGGACACGCCGTCTAGTACTTAGTCAGTCTGTATAGGCCCTACATCCTCTCCTGCCGAAAGCTGAATGGCAAGAAGTACTAAGATCGTGCGGGATTCTACAGGACTGATTAAGCGTAAGAATATTTTAATTCGCAGATTTAAAATTGGCCAGTTTTTTTGGGGGGGTGAGGGACGGCACATGGCTTAATGAGGAGCTGTGGGTGCGGGGTGGGGGAGGGCAGGGTGAAGGTGGATGCTGTGAGGGAAGGATCCAGATGCGTTGAAATATGGTCTACTTTAAAATAGACCATGTCAGGAAAACCTCACAGAAGACAAGATTCAGTCCAATTCTGTATGTATATATATAATCTGTTCTACGTGTACACGTTGATAGCAACCAAAGCACGGGTGCAAATCAGTTTTCCTTGTCAGTGTGTTTTATGGTGTGGAGGTTAAGTCTCAGATTCACAGGATCTTAATGCTGGACTGTGGACGACATTCGGGCTCGCGACGTTAACCCATAACCATTCCTTCAAAGCGGATATACTATGTCATATTTACATAGAGCAAAGTCACCACCAGCAGCGCTGTGTATTAGCGAAAAACCTGCTACTGTGGACTGTAAGCCACACCAAAGAGATAAGATCGGAAGAGACAAGTCTGCAATAACGACTGCATGACGGGTTCATGTTAAGTATATTCATTCTTAACATATGTGGTTCATACACACAACAGACCTACGCATCCGTGGGTAAGTCGGAAAATTCCGCCTCCTTATATTGACTGAACACTGCCCATATTTAGTGATGACCGACATAAAGGTTAATGTTACGGGCTGAGTAATATGGAACCCAATTGGGGCGGGGAGCGAAGTTTTTACACACCCTCGGGAAACACCTGCTGTCTTATGCATAATGTATATTCATATTAGTTATGCTTTTTACTTAAAAGCTAGGTTGTCCCAAGCGGAATATGCGTGTATGCTTATTGATTTATTATTTTTTATGTGTACACGTGTATTTGTGTTGTACTGATTTAAACGAAGATGTTAGATGGCAAAGTCACACACATCACTGCGGATAGGTCCGTATATATATCTGGAAGAATCAGCGCTCTGCACCGTGGAACTGATGATGTAACTGATAATTAATCGATTGTTGATGTTATAAAGAAAAAAAGAAAAATAGCCCAACGGCTGAACTAAGCTAGCCAGTGCCGATCTCAAATCGAACAGGCGATCTGATTGGTCCAGCGACATTCCGCCTCAGGGAGAACTCCTATCGCACGCACTCGGCATGCGAGGATCAAGAGTGGAAAATTTTGCAATGTCAAAATCAAACCCCAATGATACAAGCCGGCTTTTGTGCACCTGGATGGATCTCCCGAAGTGCTAACCTATAATGAATAAAGCCCGGCTTGACAGAGGCCGTTGTGTCACAGTGATCTATGTGTTCCGGTGTTCGTATAGTACACACAGAACCCGGTAAACAGGTCGGAGCAAGTCTCCCTGTTGCCTCAGTGAGCCATCGTGATTTTTATGTTTTTTCTTTGTTAATCCTCTTCAGTGGAAATATTGTCAATCAGCGATTGGTGGCGTTTAACTTTTGAGGCACAATTTCATTTTGTTAACAGAGAA
Organism: Acanthopleura granulata; assembly: GCA_016165875.1. Lineage (NCBI taxonomy): Eukaryota > Metazoa > Mollusca > Polyplacophora > Chitonida > Chitonidae > Acanthopleura > Acanthopleura granulata. The sequence continues at coordinate 11,480,582 of JABBOT010000011.1, read as the reverse complement.
GAGCAAAGCTGTACAGGACTAAGTTCGGCAAATAGGAAATCTGCCCGGAAAATGGACGTGCACAAAGGGCAGGCAAGCAAAGCCCGGCCAGAATGGGGCAAGAAAATCGACTTTCTCTTCGTGACGGTGGGAAGTAGTGTAGGACTGGGCAATGTATGGCGGTTCCCATACATATGCTACCGGAATGGAGGAGGTAAGACAATATTTATTTGTCTATCTATTGCCATTAGTAATAAACCTGTATGAAAGAGATCAGATTTTTGCATGATAACCGAATAATCCAGAGGAAATGATCGCCCTTTGTTAGGTACATGACAAAGCTCCCGACTTAATTTGATTTAATCATAATTTTTTAATGATTGAAAAGGTCGAAGAGTAGCCTGCCTTGTACATAGTTCCCGAGTTCCATGGCCCATTTTACAATATATTTGTTTAAGCATTATGAACACTCATTCAAATTTCATTTTAGTTTAACTAGTATAGTGTGTCAGTCTGTATAAATGCTTGTTTGTAGAGGACTTCAGGGAAGATCAATAACATACTGACTGAGTTGCATTACCCTCAGAAAATGAAAACATCATTAATATCATTATTATTAAGCCCACAGCGAGGCCAACGTTCGCTAGATCTGAACACGCGACTTCAATGATCGAAGGTAGAGGACTTTCAGAAGAGCTCATTGTATCAGTCGACCAACGAGGACTGCCGATAGAATAAACATGCACGTGAGATTACATTTAAACGCCCGGTTTTCTCCCGCCATAATGCTGGCCGCATTAAGTGAAATATTCTTGAGTACGGCGTAAAACACCAATCAAGTGAATAAATAAATAATATTTACACGGCTGTTCATTATTGTCAGGAATGTTTCAGATAATAAATATTTGAATTGAAAATGATTTATTGCTACATCCGAGTAAAGTTGATTAATATAACCGGGTTAGACATTGTAATTTATGTGAATTTGGCAATGGGATACACAAGGTATGTTTAATTAAATAATTTATTTATTTGATTGGTGTTTTACGCTGTACGCAAGAATATTTCACTAATACGACGGCGGCCAGCATTATGGTGGGAGGAAACCGGGCAGAGCCCGGAGGAAACCCACGACCATCCGCAGGTTGATGACAGGCCTTCCCACGCGCGGCCGGAGACGAAGCCAGCATGACCTGGTCTTGAACTCACAGCAACCGCATTGGTGGGAGGCTTTTGCGTCATTGCGCTGAGCTAGCGAGCTAACCGACCGGTATGTTTCATAGGTCACTGCATTTATACCATGTATTTTATATGGGCCTATGTAGACTATGTTAGAAACAAGTAATATGTTCGACGTAAAACACCAAATATAAATAAACAAATAAATAAAACAGTCAGAGATTATAAATATTTAGGATTATTTAGTGATCATACTCATGTAAGTTATTCTCTTTCCATTGCATTGTGTGAGATCACTCTAAACTTGTTCCAAAGGACGCAATGAAGCTATTTAGGAGGAACTATCTCCCTTGTCCCTGATAGGTCAGGCTTGACACTTCTCTCCACAATGAAGGAATTAAGAGCACGAATGTCATTAACGACCCTGGTGTTTGGAGCCACTCCATGCAGGGGCCAATGGTTAGGGCTACAGCGAACACTGAAGCCATCTACAACGGTACAATCTACAGTATTGGCCGTGAGTTAAGTGAAATAGACACCTACAGATTAAAGCAGGTTAAGCAGCATTTTGTGTCAATATGAACAAAAATTGTCCTCATTTCCAATGTTGAGCTTCACAAAGCACAGAGTACTGCGATAACTCTAACAAATGCATTATTCCATGCGATATGTGGCTGAAAATTTCAGTTTTATTTAATACTAAAGGGTATCATTTTAATCAGTTTCAAGAACAGAGGTGCATGGTTTGAAATAAAAACCAGAAATCGTTTAAAATATAGTTGTTGAGAATGGCAATGCAACGATTCGGCTGTGAAAGGCCTGCACAAATTGTATCGGTGATTTTAGTACAAAAATAAAGAGGAGTACATTTGATTTGAACCCGAGAGGACGAGGTATCATATAGAATTGGCCCAGTACTTAGGACTGGTTTAGATACAATGCATCTTGCGAACCTTTTGTCCATAGCCGATACCAAAAGCCAGAGGGAACAGATTGTTACAAAGGTTTATTTTCCCTTCCCATGATGAACTGCAGTAACTTGTTTCATGTAGTCTTATACGAAGCCCACAGGCTATTAAATGGAGGCACTTTTTGCCACCCTTTTGGCCATAACGCAAAAACTACAGGTACAGGTACAAGTCTGTCTTATTTAAATCTCTGAAAATTTCGAAAAGGATATCACGTGACATTTAGAAATTGGCCGCTGTCAGTTATTTACATACAAAACTTTAGCGGGCATCAAACGAACTTAATGCATGTTGACGTGAAGAAGATACATTTAAAATTACAAGAGAATACAAATATTCGGGTTTTTTTTTTTATCAAAAGTCATTGTAATGTTTTGCTCAAAACCTCAAATGGCCGCTATATCTCGTTTTGGTTCAGTGGTTTTCTCTGAACGCGTATCACTGGTTAATGATAAGAATAATCCTAACAATTTGAAAAGTGTATCGCACATGAATGCACATGGCTGCCTGCTAAAATGGCTCGAGTGCTGGCTTTCTGACCAGAGTGAAGTCATATATGTTTTTTAAACTGAAGAATTGGGTCTTAAAGTTGGAGTGCCACAAGGTTCAGTGTTGGGCTCTCTTCTTTTCTTATTCACATCAACAATCTTAGTGAAGCTGCCCTAAACAGGTCGCAGTAAACCTGTATTCATAAATAATACTGACGGAGGCGTATATTAACTCTAAGGGAGTGCAGGGGCAAATAAATGGTATGTTAGTTTGAGTGAAGGCCTAAGTTCATAAAAACGATGATCGACAGCTTTTCAAACAGCTCAAGGTACTCAGAGACATGTAGTCACTTAAGTTTCTCTTTCTGTAAACAAGGAAGCTGTCTGCAACCTGAAGTTCGGTGCCAGCAAAAATATCTATGTTTAGGGGTTCGAAATATAGGATGAATCGCAATAGCCTGGAGGAAATGTACAAAGGCTTCATCTCGCTATCTCTTCAGTATGTAGATACATGCAAAGGCTGTGATGAAACAATTAAACATAATGCTATTGGCAAGAATCAACTACAAGAAAAATCGCGTCTTTGACATAATCTCTCTGTTTTTTTCTTTTTCTTTCTTCTTTTTTTTGTCTGCTGTGTGATGAATCGTGCTTTGCTAGACTTAGGCAATAACACCGAAAGCAATGTTAAGATAAATGTTATGGGTGGAATATCAGGAAGCAATGCATGTACTGAACTCAAGTTTTGCATACTTGTATTAAAAGAACAATAACACGAGGTGAGACGGGGGAGTTGTGGTGTTCTATTGTCTATGCCGTGAATGTGAATTTATTACCGTGAATTACAAAATGCATGACCTTGATGCCTGTTTTGTGCATTAAAATGCATGTTACCAAGTCTAAGTTTCCCAAATTTTAGTTTCACACCCCTATGGCCTACTCGCTCATGCTGTCTTCCTCTCCGGCCGTACGTGGGAAACTCCGCCAGCAACCTGCGGAGGGTCGTGGTTCCCCCCCCCCCCACCGGTTTCTTCCCCGTTTCCTCTTACCATAAGGCTGGTCGTCGTCGTATAAGTGAAATATTCCTGAATATGGCGTAAAGCTCCAAGCAAATAAATAAATTTTATAACCTATACCGCCTTTTGCTTTGATAAGAAGTTTGCATCCCATTCATTCCTCGAAATCCCCATCCCCAAATCATTCAGTTCCTTTTGTTGCATAACGGAATTGTTTCTATATGCCTTCTTTCCGCCAAAGACGTTCTGTGACTAGATCTCCCCCTCTTATAATGTTATACAAACTCACTGTGCGAAACCCTAAGAATGTTATGCAAACTCATTTTATATAAACGAAACCCTAATAATGCTATACAAACTCATTTTATACAAACGCATTTAAATGCAAGCTGCAAGTCCTGTAATGAAAGAAATCTCCCCTGAGTGGCATTTTGTGTCTCAGCGTCTCTCCAGCATTACTCCCAACATTAAGAAAATAGATGCAGTTCGCTTAATAAGGAGATCTTCACGACTCACAGTGCGGAAAGGTAAGAGTAAGTGATCACAACTGCAATTTATTCAATACACAGCTGTAAGTGATATTTGCCTGAACTCTGGGAGATGAATAATGCTTAAATCGCAAGTTAATCTCTACACATGTATAGCTGTCAACTTCAGAGTTCTGGCTATAACTTGTTCGTCTCCACAATGTGCTGACAGTAATTCGGAAACCTGGTCATGGCATTTAATTATAGCCAGTTTAAAACTAAAACATAAATATTAAGTATTTATATATAGAGTAAAGTCATCGATCGAAGGATACTCGAACTTTTTTGTGTCTGAAAGGATAAAACCACACATTCAAGCATTTAATTTTTGATGTCCACATTGTTTACTGTCTGAAGATTGCCATTTCTTCTCACAACAAAAATTGCCAGGTAACAGCTGTGAATCAATTTTTTTCCTTTATGTCATTGCTGCTTAACGGCTTAGTCAGTAATTTTTCACATGTACGAGAGTAGTCAGTTTTATGTGTAGGGAAAACCATAGTTTCCGGGGTAAAACAACGGACCTTTGATAAGTCACTGGCGAACTTCCCCGCTCGTGACCTACAACGTGCGCTCGGGAGGGAGACTGGTCGTATCCGGATTATATCATCGTGAACACATCAGGTGTAAGACTGCTACTGGCATCAGTTATTCAAGTCAGTCTTTGCTTATTGTTTCGCGCCTCAAAGGGTCCTCATTTTCTCTGAGAATCAAATAACTATATAGCATGGCCTTATTGTCATGGGTGGATATAGTTTACTGGATGTACGGGAATAGGTCGGTGTTAAAGTCGTGACCTTGGGTACTCAACCGTTTGGAACCACGCAAAACACGCGATGGTCCAAGCATTGGTTGTGCAGTTCTGTGCAGTGGCGGACGCGTACTCTGAGCCACCTCTATGTCTGACAGTATCGCACACTCAGTGGCTGTATGGTACAGTGAGGCCATGAAGCTGGCGTACTACACACCAGTTTAGCGGTATATGCTATGGCAGCCACTCAGTATCGCGCAACTCCCTTATTTAGCCCTTAATGGCTAATCTTGCTACTCACTGCGACTTCGTAATTATCAATCCTGGTACTCTCAAAGATGCGACTCAAAGATTGTCAACCCCCATATTCCTTGACACACAGGGTAATTATAAATCCTTTAAGTCATTGACACTTAGTAATTGCCAATCGTGGTACTCCTGGAAAAGGATTAAAGTATTGCAAGGTAGCTTAATCAGTTATTTAAAAAAAGAGAAATATCTTCAGTTTAAGTATAGAGTTACATAAGTCATTCAACGGAGACATATTTTCTTATTTCAGAATAATTAAAATGTTTTGCAGTTTACAAAAACCGCTCAGCCAGGAATTAGTCATGAAAACTGGCTTTTGTTTACAGTTGATTTAGTCTGCGTAAGATGCTCTGGAGGTCTTACGAATACTGCCTTGGTGTAAGGCAAGGAAGTGTTTTAAACCCTGTGTTTTCAGTGTTTATCAGTGAGTTAAGTACAAATGTCTGTACATTTAGACGGAATAAACGGCGTTCAAAATCTTGTTGATCAACCAACTAGCTTAGTAAAGTACAAAAGCATAGAGACTCCGAAAAAAGAAGAAATGTAACGCATGGTTGACGTTCTCAATATTTCGACTAATGAAGATGACAAGTAAAACTTAGTCGAAATATTGAGAACGTCAACCATGCGTTACATTTCTTCTTTTTTCGGAGTCTCTATGCTTTTGTACTTAAACGGCGTTCAGTTTTCCCCAGATGCAATGGATCTGTTTATTCTGTTGTTTGCTGATGATGTGGCTTTATTTGCACATACTCCGTATGAATGGCAAAAAGCACATAAACACACCAGGAAGTACTGTGATACATGGGATTACATGCAAACCTCTCAGAACCGAAAGTTGATGTTCCCAGAAAAGGAAGTAGACTGGGTAGACTGGGGCAGATACTTGTGAAATGGAGTCCGTGCACATGTTCTTGGCGATTATGTGTTCGTTAAATACTGAGTCACTCAAAAACTGTATCCTGTCTAGCTTCACAGGTGTACGAAAGCCCTCACAGAAATTCAACGTACCGTGTGGTATTTGGGTGACATGCTCTATCAAATGTTTTGTTTTTTTTATATAAACGATTCGATGTAAAAATTAAGGCTGTACCTACCCACGCTTCAGAATCGCAGGTCTGAGGAGCTTTAGAACAAGCGCACACATCAGTGGACAAACAGAGGTTACAGTGTGGCTGTACTGCTCCTAATGCTATGGTACTAGGCGAATTTGCCAGTTACTCCTTACCTTGTATTCCTGTATATAAATTTATCATAAATTAGTTTCGAAATTTATCCTTTATTCGAATTTTCTTTCCATGCAGAATAGTAGGCTTCCGAAGGAAATTTATTTGATGGTCAACGATTATGTAAAAATATATGTTTACTAAACGTTGCCCAAGCGCACAGATTCATTTTGTTACGCAGTGCTCCTACTATGAGGATCAAGGAAGTGATCTCATACATCATAAATTCTTGGAAAAGAGTTTATTGTTCCGGTTTACAGTTGCGATGGACACAAAGCATATTGCCGTGATATGGATATATTGCCTTTTGCCTGTAAACAAAGATCTCAGTTGGTAGCTAGTTCGGCTACACACGTGCGTACTTTTCTCGCGTGTAACATACTGACGTATAAACGCCGGCGAGAAAATTTCATACACAGCATCTGATTATGTCATCTTTGTCCGTATGTGTATGCACGTTGTATTCGAACTTAAGGTCTCTTAAAATCTGGTCATACATAAAGACTTCACAATTCATTTGGTCCTATCCCTGCTGCTGACCCCGAAGATGGGTGATACACATGCGTTAACTCTGTTTGACCTGGGTGAACCACATGCTCTCAAATCCGGCTTTTAGTTCAAAGTGAACAAAGCCTTTGTTTCTTTGTTTGTCCCAAATGTATTTTTCCACTTTAGATCACCAATGAGCTCGTGAACCTGCGCTGTACTCAGCGGCAGATATGGATCATTGGGAAGAGTCAAGAGCTATATAACTGGGATATAAAGAGGATAACAAAAATACTTTAGTTTCTTAAAAGCTATGGTAGCACGACATCATTAAGTTATTGTAAAGACAGTGGTAATAAATACTTTAGTCTCCTGAAAGTTATTGAAGGCAGATATTCTAGAAAAGCTGCTATAAAGTAACAGTAACAATAAGTACTTCTATCTGTTGAAAGCTACTGTAGAAGGGTATTATAGAAAAGCTATGATAAAGAGGGTACTAACAAATACTTTAGTCACAAAGAGGGCGCCGATGAATAATATAGTCTATAGAAAGTTATTATGGAAGGTATTGCAGAAAAACTATTACACAGAGGGTGCCAATAAATACTTTATTCTGTTGGAAGTTGTTGTAGGAGGGTATTATAGAAAAGCTGTTGTAAAGATGGAAGTAATAAATACTTTAGTCTCTTGAAAGTTATTGTAAGAGGGTATTGTAGAAAAACTGTGATAAAGTAGGTATCAATAAATACTTTAGTCTCTTGAAAGTTATTGTAGAAAAGCTGTTACAAACAGGGCACCAATAAATACTTTAGTCTTTAGAAAGCTATTATAATAGGAAATAAAACTAACGCGAATATTGTACTGGGTTTGCGCCTGCGATGTGCTTACTTCTTATCTATCATAGTTGGCTGTCAACATTTAATTAACATGTCATGTCGCCCATCAGAAAAATGTGAATTACAAACAGGTGAAGTTTTGAATTAGAGATCAATCAGTTCCCGCTGACACGCTGTCTCCGCTACCATGGCGAGTGGAAAATTTTACCGCATGATTTACACACTTCAACCCCCGCGAAGCAAAGCGGGGCGCTCTTCTTAACGATAAATGTTACCCAAAATAGAAAAATGTCACTTTGGGAATAAACATGTCCCAAATATGGTCTTTCGGCAAAGAATTGAACGTCTGTTACACTAACCACAGTTGCAGTGGAGCACAATGGCGCCATTGTATAGCCTGTCCCGTGTCGTAACAATCAGACGACAGCGGATCGATTCACTGGCTTCACAGCGCACGCAGGGAAAAAAAAAAAAAACCCTCCTCTATATATGAGTCATAAAAACAGCCGATGGTATAAATACGTCCCTCCTCAGTGAATTCGTACCGAAATAATTTGCTAACTGATAATTTCCTATAATCCCAATTTATAGTTGAACTGAAAAAAAAAAGGTAAAGCGCTAAACGATGATTTGAGAATTCGCTGCACTACGGAACTGTTTTCTCTCTTTCTGTCCACACCTCGGGTATCAGTGTTAATAAGCGATGGAAGACGATCGAGTGTCCGTTTCCGAAATCCATTGAAGACCGTCCGTTTTGTCTTCCACCAATATGGCGTGCAGTTCTGTAGTTATTTGCCAAAGGTTGTTGGTTTATTCCGAGCAATCCTTTTCCCCCCAACGGTAAAACTGTCCGTCATCGTGATAACAACATTCAAATTCTGAGCTATGAACTGACAATTCTCTACAGCGGTTCACGGTATACCGATAATTCTCTGCAGTATTGAACAGTAAACTGACAAACCTTAGCAGAACTGACCTGTGAAATGACACACTGCTGCTGTACTGAACCGTAAATTGACTAACCGTAGCAAAGGTGAACTCTGAACGGACACCTTGCTGCAATACTGAATTGTAAACTGATAAACCTTAACAGAGCTGAACTGTGATATGACACTCTGTTGCAGTACTAAACTGTAAAGTGACAAACCTTATGGCAATACTGAACTGTAAACTGACACGTCACTGTCGTACTGAACTATAAACTGACAAAACTTATTGCAGGACTGAACTGTGAAATGACACAATGCTGCAGTAATGAACTGACGAGTCCTTACAGCGCTGAAAAAAAATTACCGTTCTAACAATTCACTACAGACTTGAACGGTGATCTGACAATTGACAATATAATTGGAAGGTGAAATTATAATTCACTGTACGTCGTACAGAACTGTGACCGGATTATTCGTAGTGGTGTTCTACTGTGAACTGACAATTGATAACCAAACCGAACTGTGAACTGTTTGAGTCTATACATCTTACTTGCTTACTGTCTGAACGGCGCCTTGTTTGATTTAATCCGTCAGTTTCTGAGCGTGCTCGATGTTTGTTTTTAGGCGCCTATCCATCCCTGAACGCGCACACTGTACGATTTAACCCGCTCGCCAGTTTCTAAAGGTTCTCAGTGTTTCTTGTTTTAAAAGTTTTACTGCTAGAGTTCAGTAGGACACTGTCTGGTTTTGAGCTGGTTTTCTGATTGATTATACCGTTCTTCTTTAAACTTACTTACAGTGTGATTTTTGGCATCAGTTTATTTCTGAACTTCTTTAGTGCGTGATTTCAGGTGCTTGTATGTATGTCTAAATTTGCTTACAGTTTGTATTTAGACGTTGTCCGTTTTACAGTCTTGCTCTTTTTACATCATCTATATTTCCTTTTTGATTTAGAAGCCAGTCAGTTTCTCAGTTTTGGTTACCATCCCTTTGAAGCATCCATCTGAGTCTCGCTGCTTGTAACCTGTGATTATTTATTTCCTCAGGTGTGTTTCTCATCCCTTACCTGTTCGCTGTGCTGGTCATCGGCATACCTGTGGCCTTTTTGGAGGCTGGTCTTGGACAATTCATGTCCAGGGGAGCGGTCTCTGCTTGGAAGATTTGTCCCCTATTTCAAGGTATGTATATTTTAAATGTCGTATAGTTTATTTGTTCTAACTTTAATTATTTATCTCTACACTGCAAATTAAATGGTGTAGTTTTACAGTAAAAAAGTGGTGGCAATTTTGTAACCAGTAATTTTTGCTGTATATTTACAGGTTGCTGTAGAGACAAAGTTAACTGTATATTTATCGCATATTCACCTGTTTAGTAACACCTCTTTTAGAATTACACTGCTTATTAGACTTATGATTTATTTATTTATTTCATTGATGTTTTACGCCGCACTCAAGAATTATTAGACCTATGGGTAATACATTTGTAAATTTACAGGAGTGATGAACATTTGCACCATATCTTATAATCCTACAGGTTACAGGAATAGAGTGTACACTTACACCCAAAATTTCAGCATTATTTTTACAGTTGAATTCACTGTTTCTGTTTACATCACTTTGTGCTGTAAAATTACATTCTTTTTTTGTGGAGGGTTGGGGGGGGGGCAGTGTATATTATATGACCTCGATCAGCCATCTTTTTGTTTGTTAATTCCTTGTAGTCTGCATCACCTTGATTTTACTTGATTGTTGTTCAGTGCCGTATACACGAGAACTTTCCAACTGTACTGTGTACTATTCATTTTTGGAGGAAACCGACGTGTTCAGCGTAAACCACCGACCTTTTGCAAGTTACTGACCAACTTTCTCACGTGTATCGCACAGATATGCCCTGTGTCATTTTCATCTTGTGGATTATTATTTTTAGCTGCTGTGGAGTCCAAAATTAGGGTTTGTTTGTTTCTGTCTTTGATTTGGGATTTAACGTCGCTTTCAAAATTGTTTCACTCATATCCCGATGGTGTCTCCTTGTAACAGACTGGACACATTTCCGTCATATTTTCAGTGCCATGCCGAAGACACCATACACGACTTCCCACCTAGTCACATTATACTGACACGGGTTCGACCATGCACTTCTTGGCCTATTCCTCTCTTGCTGAGCGGCAGGCGAAGTTGTGCCAAAGTTACCCATGATATAGTCTTAGATATGACTCGATTCATGACTGCCTTCTACGAGGCTGACCCAGAATAAGGGGAAAACTCAAGCAGATTTAATTAAAGGCTTATGGGTTCAGGTATTTAGTTCAGTTTGAACGTGACACTTCACTCTCTAATTTGTGCCTCCGGGGTATTTTTCACGGAGATTGTCTTTCGGTGCACAGGAACTGAGCTGATGTTAATCATGTTAGACCAAAAACGAGGTCAAGCCATGTAGGAGCAATATACTCGTGCCATGTATACGAAAGAGAGAAAAAAATCCCCAATAAACGGTCGTTATATCTGGTAACAGGAACAGTGCTCTTAATATCATTCTGAAGACCTTGAATAAAGATATCTTACATAAGAAAGAAGATAAGATACTTTATTTACTGACACTTTTTTTAAAGCAGTGGACTGTGGCCCACTATCGGGAATGTTATCATCCACAAGTAACGGCAGCAGCAGTAGAAAAAAATGATAAGAGCATTCATTGGTTTAAAAAAAATCGTATTCGCGTGATAAACTGGTGGAGATAAATTACTTTCTAGCTGACAATTAATATATGTTATAAAATTTCTTTAAATTCGGTTAGAAGTTTGCTTGTGGGAAGGACAGTTTACAGTTTTTTTTTCCATTTCGACACGTGTATGTGTTTTTTCTTAGTAAAATAAATAACCCTATAAAGCCGGTTTGCAAATACGTAGTGTTTAAGCGTGGATCGGTTCGTGTTCGCTTAGGTTCACCTCACTGGATGTCAGCATGCTTCTGTGTCAGAGAGTCACGGAATGGTAAATGTGTTAATTTACCACATTTACTGAAATAGGCTACCTCCCTTGATGTCGCTCTTCAACATCAAAGACACGTTACTACGAAAGCCCTGAGGTTAAATTGCAAACCTCTGAAAACGAGCAGTGGCGCGTTTCCCAGCTTAAAACGGCATGAGCTAAGGGCCTACACTCAAGTATCGATGTGCTTGGTCATGTGTACCTGTTATAACTGTGGCGTGGAGCCAACAATTTGTCATACCTCGTGTGGAGAATCATAATTATGAAATTCTGTTGCATTGCTTGCCTGCGGCTGTCTAAAACTGCATGAGCACATGCACATTAACGACTTTCAAACTATCAAACGAATTTCAGTTTAGTAAATGGATTTGAAACGTCAAGGAAATGCATAGGATGTATTAAACTGTATAATTGTAAGGATTTATACCACCTTCCATTATTCTGTTGCCCAGAAAACAGTTGTTATTGTCCCAACGATAAATACAATTCTGTGTCTCTTCAATTTACACTGAAAGCTAACAAAAATGAATACCCCGTAGGTCTAACTTAACTGTTCAACCATTGCTCATTGAGTCATCGCATTTCAAAGTATCGCTATGGACAACAGCTTGCGTATAGCTAATGTTTCTGCTTCATGCGCCACATTGCCTCGTTTAAGATTGGACAGGATCCTCACAATAACTGCAGATTTATTCAGTAGCTCTCCGTCTGTCAGATTGTAGGAGAGCTATGTACAGCTCTGTATCTAACGGACCGTATGCATGAGAAGGGAGGTCAGTGATCGAGGCATACCTTTTATATTACCCACTCGGTCCAAAGGTCCTATCACAAGCCCAAGAATACAGAACTATTAGGCTGAAACATGTAAAACCCTAGCGACATCACGCCAGGCGCAGTAACCACCAGGTTAGGTACAGTAGCCACCAAGCAATGTGCAATTACCAACATGCTATGCGCTGTAAGCAGTTGTCGCAAAGCCAGATAGAAAATAGACGTATAAGTTGGTCAACTGCAAACGAAAAACAAAAAGTAAACAAAACGCGAAATAAATCATTATGAGTATCATCAGGGGCAGAATTTCAGAACGGTGAAAAGAGCTCGACAAAATGTGTCGTGGAATGGGTTGTTTTGAAAGAAAACGTGCACGACAAATGGCCTATCCTCTCTTCGATTTTTAATGTCGTGTGGTTGTTGTTTGTCCTGTGTTCTAAAGGTGTGGGTTGCGCCGTGACTCTTCTGATCATCTACACCCAGTGTTACTACAACGTGATCATGGCCTGGATCTTGTACTATCTATTTTCCTCCTTCACGACGGTTCTGCCGTGGTCTCGCTGTGGTAACGACTGGAACACCGTGTACTGCCGGGAGCACCGTGGGCACAACAGGACCGAGGACGGGGATTTCAACATCACCACCCTCCTCAACTCGTCCCTAACCCCGGGACTTCTGGGCTACGACACCGTGTCTGCCAAAGCCTCCAACATGACGCACAAGATCATGGACGCCGCCACAGAATTCTGGGAGTACGTACAGCAATTAACCACTTCCGGTTTGAATCGATTTACAGAAAGGCGTGCAAATGAGATCGCTTTTATATTGATTTTAGAATTCAGATGATGAGCGCGGAAGATTAACAGAATAGGAATGAAAAAATTCCTGTGTTAATTCTTACTTTGCCCTTAGTTAAATTGATGTTAAGTCTAGTCAAGGAAGGGTGACTGAGAACATGCTTCCCGAAGGCTGGTGCTATTCCCTAATGTTTATGTATGTTGAACACACTTTTTCAATAAAAAGTCACTTTTTTGCCACTCTCCTGAGTTTTCTTACGAAAGTAGCAAAAAGTGATTTTAACGTACAGTGCATTGATCAGTGCGTAGTTTTGGATTGTTTATGTTGATATGTTGTTGTTGTTGTAGACGCAAGGTACTTGGTATAAGCGAAGGTATTGAGCATACAGGCGGGGTGAAATGGGAGCTTGCGCTGTGTCTGCTACTCGCATGGGTTTTGGTCTACCTCTGCATCTGGAAAGGCATCAAGATTACCGGCAAGGTAATCATTAACCAAATCGTGTTCCAAACTCTTAAAGCTACTTCTTACTTGTCCCTGAATGCCAGCCTACAACCTTATGTAGTTGAATTTGATCCGCGAAGAACCTACTGGTGGCCAACTATGGAACACCATTGCGGCATCCTTCTCGAAAAATTGCACCACTGTACTCTGAACTAATAGTTCTTCACAGTGATTTAATGCAGTGCTGAACTTTGAACTGAAATAATTCGTCGACGCACTGAACTGTGAATTAATAATTTTCTGTAGTGCTGCACGGTGGGCCAGTAATTCGCTTCAGTGCTGAAAAGGGGACCGATAGTTACCTGCTCCATTCAATTATGTATTTACATTGAAATCTGAGAACCTATAATTTGGGGTAATACTGATATGGTAATCTGTAATTTAATGTAGTGCTGAATGGTGAACAACCAAATCGCGGTGCTTCTGACCTGTCGGCTGGAAGTAAAACGTTATGCATATAAATATACAAGCACACCTTTTGAGACCACTAGGCACCGAATTATTGGTAAAGATCTCCTCCGGACAGCTGTGCCATTTCGTATCGAATGAACATGGCTTGGAAAAAGTTATAGATTGTCATTAAAATATCATGTTCACCAAGACTCACATATGTAGCTAGTGTGACAAAATTTGGCTTTGGGTCAGGATCAACTCCGTGAAAGAAAATACTAATGTATATAGAGCCTCGCTAATAAAACTTGTTTCAGATCAGTTACTTTACCGTGACGACTCCCTACATCCTGCTCCTTGCCCTCCTCATCAGGGGTGTTCTGTTGGACGGAGCCTTTGAAGGCATCAGTTTCTACCTCCTGCCGGATTGGACCAAGCTGGGCAACGCTCAGGTATGACGAAACTGTTTCAGTATTTATTTATTTATTTATTTATTTATTTATTTATTTATTTATTTATTTATTTATGTATTTATCTGACTCTTTGACGTCATACTGAAGGATTTTTCACTAATGCGATGGCTGTCAGTTATAAGGAGGAAGGAAACCGGCCTGCTCTCCGTAAACCACCGACCTAGAGAACCTTACTGATGACCTTTTCCACGTGAGGCGGACAGATATGCACATCATATTGGTGGAAAACAAGTGGTCTTAAAGGGACGTTAGACTGCACAAACGGCCATACGAACGGCGTCGACCACTTATTGTCAACAAGGCCCTATGAACAGTGCATGCGAGCGGGGAAAGGTACGAATTCCCTGTCCAAGGTCGGGGTTGAACCTGTACCTCGTGGTGACTACAGTCACATCAGCGTGGTGATAACAGTTACATTAGGGGTGTTATTGTGACCTTTTCATGTCACACATGCATAGCGGGTCACTTGTCCCCTGGCACCAGTGAGGGTTCAATTCTAACGAGAGTACTCCACAAAGTTTCCTCAATGAGGGCGGGTCTGAAAGCAAAATGGCAAGTACGATGCGAAGGACAAAGTATTTGTTTACGGGATACATGAAAAGGAAGTCTAAAACGAAGACATGGTTTTATGGAATTGAAGAAAGTTATGGTAAGAAATATGAAAAAAAGATATTATTTTAGGCATATTTTAGATATCTCAGTAACCTCTGTACTTTGCGAGTATTTTCCACCAGTGGTTTAATGCCATTGTTACTTCGCAAGAAAACAGGTGAGATACTTTTTTTTTTAACTTTTTCATTTTAGAACACACCTTAAGGTACATGTTAACCAAACCTTTCATGTACCATTATCCTTTAACATCAAGTCCACATGATGTGTTTGTAGGTTTGGCTGGAGGCTGGAATCCAGGTGTTTTACTCGTACAGTCTGGGGATGTCTATTCACACGGCTCTGGGGAGCTGTAACACATTCCATCATAACTCACTGAGGTGAGGGCTTCATTACACCTGGAACATTCTAACCCCCTTTCTTTTAATGATAAGTCAACGTTAGTTCTTTGACAAGGCACACACATTATTTATTGGTTATTTTTTTCTTGTTGTTTTACATGATACATAAAAAGTTATTTTTATTAGCAACTTGAGCCCCATGAAGATACAGGAAGATGTTTACCTGTTTCAGACTTCGTGTAGCCATAAGAAAGCTGTTTGTTTGTCACGTGATACATGAACGTAAAGTCTGCTCTGCCAGCTTTCGACCGAATGTCGTTTGATTGAGATCAGAGCATTTTCATGTGTTTCATGTAAAGTTAGGGCTTATGTACAAGGCATTGAAGTGATGTACCGTGTTATATATATATTGGGTACAAATAGCATCTGGACCATTCTGCAACCTATGGCTAGATGTGAACCGATATTTTCCGGTGGTTTCATGCATGACGTCACTACCTGGCGTCTTAGTATCTGCTTTTCGCAATGAACATCTGAAAAGACGGTATTCAATGGTGCACACGAATTAGTGACGTCATACGTAAAGCCACTGGGAAAGAATGGCTCCCATGGTTAGATATACCTGGCAGTGGACTAGTAGAGAGCTGCGACGAAGGGCGACAACCCATTGACAGTACTGCCGTTGCCGTAACTCGCCAGTATTGTAATCTGATTGCCTTTGGTATCTTGCTTGAGATGTACCTTCCTTTGGGATTGTGAACATTATCCTTGTTTTTATGCATGAAAATGTTTTATACAGGTAAACTTGTTGCTTATGACTCTATTTTTCTCCAAAGGTAAATGAATTTTCTGTGATTTTTTCACTGCTAGACACCTGTTGATATTTGTGGCGGTGAACACCTTTACCAGTTTCCTGTCCGGTTTGGTCATCTTTTCCGTGCTGGGGTTCATGGCCACGCAACAAAATTTAGCCATCAGCCAGGTGGCAGGCTCGGGTAGGTTTTTCTTTACTCTCATACTTCCTGACTTTTGAATTCTAACGGTGCATTCCGCGGTAAATAGCCTACCTTTTAAAGTCAACAGCTGCACGTATTCCGGAAAAACGGGCTCGATCACTTTTAGTTTCATTGAAGGTACTGAAAAGTCTGCCCAGTGGGATGTTTCTTTCATCGCCCTTTTCCCCAGTATTGTAACAGTGATTATTTAAAAAAACTCTTATATCGTGCTTTATCAAATCTCAGTCCCTACAGCAATTCTCATCAGTGTTACAAAATGACACCTTCCCCCAAATTTCGAAATCTTGGCGAATCGTCTATTTTATTCAATGCAAGTTTTCTTCAAATCCCAAAATCATGGGCACAGCAAATACTTTTGCAAATCCCAAATGCTGACCAAAACACAGATTTCTGTAACTGACAATTCTTCCGACTGCAACATTTCGGCAGATCCCAAATTTTGGCTAATGGATGATTTTGATAAATTTATCCCAGTTCTTCCCAGGGCAAGATTTCTTAGTCTCACATTTTCCACGTGTGATATTCACAAGAATGGCCAGAAATACCTGTGTGAAAATCGTGTCCAGGTACTTATGTAGAGTTTTATCCCCATAAGAGGTGCATTTTAAATGCAGATATTTATAACCATGCATCTCATCGGAGTAAACCCCTTAATCATATATAGCAGTAAAATGGTTTATTCGAAACTCATTGGCCATAGTACCAAAACTCCGCTTTTCCAAGTACGTGCAGCTTAAAAATGTAAAGTTGTAATAATGACCCTCTTAACCAACATGTCTTTTTTTCAAATATATGTCATACAGGTCCGGGCTTAGCCTTCGTCGCCTACCCCGAAGCTATGTCACAGATGCCGGTAGCGCCTCTGTGGTCCGTGCTCTTTTTCCTGACCCTAATATTTGTTGGTATTGACAGTCAGGTATTTTATAATGCCCGCCATGTTGCGGATTAATCATTTTACACGACCACGTGACTTCTGTCTGTGAAAGAACGGTATTTCGTTCATTTCCATATGCCCCCTCATTATGGGGATGTAATACATGCATAAACCAATGAAAAACAAATACATGTTAACTGAGTGCACGTTTGAAAATGCAAAAGTTTTTGCTTGGAGTAGGTATACTCCAACGTTACATGTCAAGGATTGATGTACCTTCGTATGTTTGTTCTGTTGCACCATTGTTCAGCATTATATTATAGGTGTCTTAACTCAGAAAGCTATACAGTAGACTGAAACTAATCAAGGACTGTGCCACAGTGCTGTACAGATGTGATGGATTCGCATTTTTGTGTATGTCAGAGTGATAACCTTTATGTACAAGTGGACGCGATAATCTTTATATGCACCAGCTTGCTATCAGCAGGTCTTTGCAAAGAACATAAGGAACGTGAGCCATGTCTGACGAGCTAAACTTCAGGGCGTACACGTACATATATACATGCCATTGAGGTGGGGAGGGTGAAGACCGAGGGACGGGTAGCAGCTTTCAAAGGATAGGAAAACAGATGGTGAAGTTTTTTCTCTAGAACGAACAACTGGGAATTTTCATACCATGCCAAAAATTGCCCAGGAATAAGATACCCACACAACAGCCTTTAGCTCGCGTCTGGGATTCAGTCGACTACAATTCGTTTGTGCAGTCTGGCTGTGATGGTGACTTGATGACACAGACTGACACTTGCCGAGGCTGTAAAACCAGATACCCCTAGCCTATATATACATATATATATATATATATATATATATATATATATATATATATATATATATATATATGTCCTACCCCGTCATACAAGCACTTTTACGACTGTCGGTTTTATAGGCCATCCTGTCTGCAGTTGAAGGATGTTAACACATTATTAACGACTTTGGCCTAAATTACACTTCTTTCAGCGGGCTTTCACTGGCTCTAGGTGAATACTTGGAAATAGTTAGCGTCACTAACTTTGCACCACATAGAAGTTTTCATAGAACGTGGACTTATTTCTCTTTGCAACATTCCGAGACTACCACCCGTCCAATAGAGCGTGTGTATAACGTGTTTATAGCTAACATGTCCATACTGTTGTGGTGTTTTCTGATTAATTGTGTAGCAACGAATAGTGGACGGTATTTTTCTTCCAAAAGACAAACACACGCCATCTGTTTTCTCCGTTGAACAGCGGGACACTTAAGGTGTAGGCGGTCTGGGGATTTCGTGTAGGTTTGCGTGTAGCTATTGATCCGCCTTTTTGCTAAACCCCGCATACTAGAGGTCAGTTTGGGCATGCCCACACACCATATTGGATCGTGAGAATCAGCAGGTACTGTACGCAAATAAGGAGCCAAGTGATCAGGCAGGCATAAACACTTGACGCCTGCAGTGTATTCAGGAGTAGGCCCTCGAATAAAACATTGAACCTTTACGTGTTGCATATCATCAAATCATGTCACACATGATTTAACTGAAGAAAGACGCCATTAACTGAAACAGTTATTGTCGTGTGGGAAAAGTTCTCCAGGTTTATTTTGTTTTATGCCGAATTTTCCACTTGAAATTCAAAAATAAATTGTACCCCATCAGTAGAATTTAGGGACTAGGCGCATTCTAGTAAAAAAACAAGTTATGTTGTAAACCGAATACACGTCGTAAGCTGGAACATACATGGCAAGAGTATTCTGTATGAATTTAACGTTGATGTGGACTTCTTTAGCTTTGGTGCTTCGTTAGATATTTGTTATGAGTGTGGGAATGTTGGTTATTTAGCTGAGGACTATGTGGGGCGGATATACACAGGTTTTAATGGGACTGCGTTAATGAGGGTACAGGGAACATTATCATCCATGCCAAGAACAGAACATACAATCGGGCTGAATGTTTAGTTACATTTCCTATATAGTTCTTCCAGTAATGATGAGTTAATCGTACATCAGTTTCTTATGAATCAAAATGGTTGTGAAAATACTGTACGTGAAAATACTGTACGTGAAAATACTGTACGTGAAAATACTACACTGTATATTTCATACTCGTTTGGTGAGATTTATAGGATAATATGTTATATCAAGTGAAATATTTCAGTGTTTTCTAAAGTTCATGCAGTGGTCCATGCCCATAACATGTGCGACATTTGCAAACTCATCCAGATTTGTAAGCCTCGATATGGCCTTAAAATCTGGCGTGTGAGGCACAACACTTTGAACATGTAACACGAAGTTTAAGTTGAATTTACCACAACAAAGACCCCTTCCACTGGGTTTTATTTTCGAATAGACTTTTCACCGCTCTTCTTTGTCTTTTGCTTTACTTACCTCCATATTTAGCAGATTCTTTCACCCTCTCCGTTTCCTTTGTACAAAAAACGCACGTCTGAAACCCATAGGTAATTCCGGACCTATTTGCTTGCATAGATTGATTAAAAACACAATCAACAAGACTTCGCCTGTAGCTGACTTTCTTTGGACATTTAGGACTATCTATGTGTTGTTTCTGGAGGCGCCCAAAGTCATCCTGCAAATTATCGAGAAACAGTATGGAAGTGGACCAGTCTTTCATGAATGGCGCATCTAACTTGATTTCCTGATGCGTGCCAAAGTCATCCTGCAATTTATCGACAACATCATGAAATTGGAACAGCCTGTCATGAATGGCGCATCTGAGTTTGATTTCCCGATGCTCCCAAAGTATTCCTGCAAATAATCGAAAACAGTATTATGGAATTGGACCAGGCTTACATGAATCTTATATGAATTTTGTACGACGACTGTCTGAAAAAGCGATAAGCCCCGCCCTTATTTTGATGTGGTTGAGAACTACAAAGATCGATTTATTGAGCTAATCATTAATAGTTTCTCTTTTTCGCAGATACCCGAGTCACCATTAAAATGATAAATGTATAAACTGATAGAAGTTTAACGTAATCCAGTTTGTGTGGCATATGTCTTAAGTAATGTAACATTTTTTAAAATAAATTTAAAATGTGATGATCCATTTTCTACTTTAATGTATTTGAATATTTTACTAGTATACATCTAAAAGAGATTTTGCTAAAACAAGAAACAAACAAATAAATACATCGATGTTTGCTACACGCACCAATGGCTTCTTTCATATGTTTCTTGTTGTAGTTTGCTCACTGTGAATCCTTTATAATAGGCATCTCGGATCTTTTCCCGAGATTGCTAAGGGGATCTCCAAATAAGGAGATTTTCTCCGGGATCATGTGTGCTGCCTGGTATCTGGTTGGGCTCTCCATGATAACAGAGGTAAAAAAAACATATGATTCCCTTGAGCCGATTCCACAGAGCCATTTCAGGCTTCAGTCAAAATTTGAAATACGAATTTGAGCTTATTCACCGGGCTCTAGAAATTAAAATTTTGAGCTCCTCATCAATACGATCTTAAGACAAAGGTGTGAAATTATCAACTCAAAGTACAAAAAACTTATGGAAGAAATGGCTTTATGGAATTGGTCACTGAACATTGATATTTCTTTTTTCCTCTGTACTATGTTTTATGACCACACAACCCAGTAGCTCTGTAATGCTATATTGTCCTCATTCGCATGATTTCACGACGGGGTAATATCAGAGCAATGGTCGATAGATTATAACACTTGAAACCGGGGTGGTCATCCTTGGCCGAGGGCTTTAGGGCGCTGGCGCAGAGCAATGACCAGGGAACCTCTCATCAATGTAGTGGCTGTGAGTTCAAGTCCAGCTTCCGGTACGGTCGTATGTTGGGAGGGTCTGCCAGCAACCTGCGGTCTACCCGGTTTTGGCCCACCATTATTGTGGCCGCCGTCGTATAACTGAAATATTACAGCGTGAGTACAGCGTAAACCATCAATGAAATAAATAAATAAATATATAAACGCTGCTGGATTGCGAAAAACACTGCCCACTAGATATTTTGCAAGTTGTAAGGAATCGTGAGCTGCCTGTACTTCGTCGTTAACCATGTGTTTGAGATGTTCATTTTAAGATACAGATTCTTCTAGCCAAGCTTGCAGGTGACATCACCCGATGGTGATGCTGATGATAGTGTTGCAGTTTAGATCAGACACACACCAAGGTTGTCCTACATATCCTAGGTACACAAGAGAACTTTTCTCTACTTGTTTTAAGAACTTTTAACTCTTTATAGTTGTTGTAGTTGCCATAATGTCCGTGACGTCATGGGCTGCAACACGGAAACACCAAGGTCATTGATTCTAAAAACGGGGAGGCGTGTTGCCATACATATCTATATGTGGTTGGTTAGATGTCGGTCACGCTAGATCATCTTTCGATAACATGTGATTATCTTGCTAAATGCCAGTAGCGAAAATCTGTCCAATTCAATATATGCATCGGCATCTATCCCCCCGGTTCTTTCTCTAACAGGGAGGGGTCTACATCGAGCAGCTGTTCGAATGGTATTGTGGGGGACGTATTATAATGCTGGTGGTCTTCCTGGAATGTGCTGTCATTGCCTGGATATACGGTAAGTTTCTCCACAGGGTATTTCCACGATGGTAATATATCTGGAATGTGCTGTCATTGCCTGGATATGCGGTAAGATTCCCCTCACGGTGTTATCATGCTGGACGTCTTTCTGGAATGTGTTGCCATTGTCTGTATGCACGGTGAGATTCTCAACACGGTATTACCATGTTGGTGGTCTTTCTGAGGTGTGCTGTCATTGTCTAAATAAGTAAGATTTACCACACGGTATATTCACTTTGGTTATTTTTCTGAAATGTGCTGTGATTGCCTGGATCTACGGTAAGATACTTCTCACGGTCTCACCATGCTGGTGGTCTTTCTGAGATGTCCTGTCATTGCCTTGATGTACAGTAAGATTCTCCACGGAGTATTACCACTCTAGTTGTCTTTCTGGAATGTGCTGTCATTTTCTGGATATACGGTAAAATTCTCCACACTGTATTATCATGCAGGTGGTCTTTCTGAAATGTACTGTCATTGCCTGGATATACAGTACAATTCCTCACACTGGACATGTGAATGAAGTAATGCTGAAAGGGGCGCAATTTAGAGTGACAAATTGTAAGGGTTTTCTTTATATTTTTGTGGTTTTCGTCTATGGATTAGTGAGACATTCCATCCAAATTCAAATTCTATGGAGCCATTAAATCACATGTATGGTGGTAATAGTTTCAGATACACTATGTATGACTTCACGGTAATAATGGAGGCATATGTATGTTTGACTACAGTAGTGTCACGCTTCTAGAGTGCTTGATTGTGTGATTAACATTTGCCATAGTACTGGACGTATATGTATGTTGGACGACAGGAGTGTCACGCTTCTAGAGTGTTTGACTGTGTGACTAACATTTGCCATAGTACTGGACGTATCTGTATGTTGGACCACAGGAGTGTCACGCTTCTAGAGTGCTTGACTGTGTGACTAACACTGCCGTAGTACTGGACGTATATGTATATTTTACCGCAGGCGTGACACGCTTCCAGAATGTTTAACAGAAGTGTTATGATTCTACAGTGTTTTGCGGGAGTGTTGGCAGGGGTGTCATGCTACCAGAGTGTTTGATAGGAGTGTCTCACATCCAGGGTGCTTTGCAGGAGTGTCACGCCACCAGAGTGTTTAACAGGCAGTCCCTGTAATACTGGACGTTTATACAATCGTGAGCTTATATTTTTTTACGACAGGAGTGTCACGATTCCAGAATAATATGGAGTACATGCTGGGATACAGGCTCGGGCCCTTCCTGAAATTCGCCTGGTTTTTCGCTACACCAGCAGTGTCCTTCGTAAGTGTCATTTTTCATTCAAAATATAGCACGTCAAAATTAACGCTTTGAACAAGCTTTGAATACTAAAATAACGTTTTCCATGTTAGGTTTTTAATAATAACACCATATTTTAACATCCCCAATATATTCAACATTATGTGGCACTCGTATTTGGAATGAGTTGTATTGTCCTCACTGCTTATATATTCCTATTGACCGCAAATACGGGCTACGGGAATGGGTGCCTTATATGTCAAATATGGAAAAATATACGTTTTTTACTCTTTTTAGTTCGGCGTTAAAATTCCAATGAAATATACGAAAAGCAAGTGACGTTAATTAGGTTTCCCATGCTTCAGCTGTTTCTTCTTTTATTTGAGTTCTCGCTTCTTTTACAGATCATGTTTACCGTTGACATCGTACTGTACCCGGAAATGACGTATCGCCGGAAATCGGGTGTGTATCACTTCCCGGCGTTCGCCCGCGGGATCGGCTGGATCATGGCCGCGGCCCCTCTCCTCTGTGTCCCAGGGGTTATGCTGTGGAGGCTGTGCACCGCCAAGGGATCGCTAATAACTGTGAGTGCAGCAATGTTTTCCCACCATGGGATGGGCAAAAAGGTGTGGAGAGGCAGCATCGTCAGCTAGAAATCAGGGTTCAGAGGCAGATTCTGCAAAACCATTCCTGACTTATGTCAGAATTTGAAAAACGATCTTAAACCTTATTTTTTAGGCCTCAGTGAAGCTTTGTGAAGAGGCTTTCAATTTCGAATTAAGTCCGGAAATGGCTCACCGGAATCAGCCCCGGAACCGATATCAGGTAATATGTAAGACCTTGAAGTCGTAAATGTTCGCACCGATACTTCTTTTGTAGCTATTCGGGCTGTATTCGCGGCCCTGTCTGGCGTACTAGGCTGTATATGCGACACACCTCGAAAAGTTCATGAGTTGCCGGTGTCCCCCGGGCACTCCTCCACGCTGTCGGACGATTAATTTCGTCTGCACCAACTTAATTTCCACTCTCCAGGCATTGGTTGTCCGTCAGAAAGTTTGTCAGCTTAACCGGGGTGTGCAGTGCATGGTTTTGTCTAAGTCATAAACGTTTGTCTCTTTTTCGGGCTGAATGTTTAAAAGCCGGACTAATACGGTCGCCGGCCTGCTTGTTCGCTATGTCAGAGAATTTGTCAAACAGTATTGGGGAGAATTTAAAGAGACTATACCAGACATTTTTGGGCGAAATTTTCTCAGCGCAAATCGAGTCGAATTTTCCTATTTTTAGAACAGCCGAAATGATTACCTTTCATAAAATATCAGCGTCTTGTGTGCACGAGTACCAGTTCAAAATCGGTGATAAAGTTCATAACAAGAAAATCACCTTAAACCAGACAATTTATATACTGTCCAAACAAGGAAGGCATAGTTAGGGCATATTAAGGGCATCAGACGTTCCCAACGTCTAGAATGAACGTCCACTTGAGACTTGGTGTCATGACTAAGTGAGATTTCGCTCCTTGATTTAATTTAATGCTTTATTTATTTGCTGGAGATTGCCACTCCTTATTTCACGGCTACTGACATTCTGACTAAATCGTGCAACATGGCTGAAAATGACAGCATATTTAATGAATTCTCAACCATTGAACAACACAAAATAATTGAACATATGGACTACATTTTGGCACCTATACTTTTGTTTTCTTGCAGAGGCTGAAATTCCTCATGAAGCCAGAGTTTGACGATGTTCAGATGAGAAGAGACAAGAAGCAGGAGAGCACTGAGAAGATATGCCCAGAGGAGATACCCATGACGGCCTGAGGGGGTGAGAGGCCATATCCCATTTCAGACGTCACTCCCTTATATGGAGAGCGTTAGGAGCTTTAGGATTTACTTGATCTCTACCTTATATGGGAAGAGTCACGAGCTTTGGGATTTACTTGATCTCTGCCTTGTATGGGAAGAGTCGCGAACTTTATGATATATCTGATCTCCATGTTATACGCAAAGAGCCGCAAGCTTTGGGATTTACTTGATCTCTGCCTTGTATGGGAAGGGTTACAAGCTTTGGAATTTGCCTGATCTCTACCTCATATGGGAAGAGTCGTGAGTTTTAGAATTTACCTAATCTCGACCCTATATTAAGGGAGCCACGAGCTTTAGGGCTTACCTCATCACCGATATGGGAAGAGTTACAAGCTGTAGGAAATACCTAAGCTGTACCTTATATGCCAACAGCCGCGAGCTTTGGGATATACCTGATCTCTGCCTTATATGAGAAGAGTCACGAGCTTTGGGATTTACTTGATCTCTGCCTTATGAGGGAAGAGTCACGAGCTTTGGGATATACTTGATCTCTACCTTATATGAGAAGAGTCACGAGCTTTGGGATTTCCTTGATCTCTACCTTATATGGGAAGAGTCACGAGCTTTGGGATTTCCTTGATCTCTGCCTAGTATGGGAAGAGTCACGAGCTTTGGGATTTCCTTGATCCTACCTTATATGGGAAGAGTCACGAGTCACGAGAGTCTTGCCAACATTTGAGCGTTCTACGTGTACTTACTGTATAAAAACGTTGCGTGCTTAAGCCTACCATGTTCTTTATTTACTAACGCAATTAGGTTTATAAATTCCCCGGTAAGGTCTTCGCCTTCATACCAACCACAGATACCTCATCTGGTGCAATGTTGAGCAACTGTGAGTTCCAGACGGTGATCATAACTTGGTAATCACGATAATTCACACATTAATTTTCTTCCATCCACTAATACGTTGTTGGTATTGTATGCTTGACATTTCCGAGCGGTCTCCTACTTCAGAGATGCGTCATATGTGATGGTCTGTGAAAATATAAACTACGATAAGGTTCTGAAGTTTGCTTTATGAAGAGGTACACGGCTGCAGAGTTAATAACCATTCACAATGAAAATATGCGTCACCTCAGTAACTTCACATGAACCACCTGACGCCTTTGTAATGTCAACTATAAGACATGCCAAAGCGGTATGCTTTAATAGAGAATCAATTGATATATGGTTTCGCTCATCAGCATTGTATTTGTCAAAGCTTGACAATGAATGATGACGTCACTGTGATGGCGTTGAATTCGACATAATGTTAAAATAAACGCTACATATCCCCCGTTCTTTCGCATTTAAGAATTTCGCTGTTTACTGTTACATTATTCTTTGCATGGATTTCTAATATTTTGCTGCTGCATTACGCTCTGGGTTTGTTACTTTAAACTCTGGATGTATTTTACAATGTGGAATAAATACAAATCTAATTCAATACTGCAAAAACAGAAATCTTCTGACTTAAGTTTTTTTTCAATGTGGTACTTAAAAAAGGATGGAATCAACTTCTACTCGCATCAGCCGGAGAATATTTCCGAGGTACAATAAGATAATGCGATTCTTGCATATAAAGATCGTTCCACTTATTCTACCCTTGGCTGTGAAAACAATGTCCGCATAAAGGACACAAATCTGGAGTGAAGGAGTAAATAAAGTGCCCAGAAATCGTCTTGGAACTATTTGCGCGTGCTGTTCTGGTTATTATAAAGAAACATATTCAGGAAGTACTTTTAGCTTTACAGGACGCCTGTAGTTTGTACATGACCCTTGACCTGGTAATCAGGTGAACGTGTACTTGCGCGTAACACAACGAGAGCTGCACGAAACGCCTCCCAGATTTACATAAGCTGTTGACGTGATGCGCCTCGTGGCATAGTTTCCACATGTACATGACAAAAGAGCAATAATCGACGGTACCGTTTCAGAGGCAGTGGAACACAACATAGATCGGAGAAACCGACCCGCCATATAGCGCTTATCATCAAACAAGTTTCAGAAGCTGACGAGTAAATACCATCAACTTACTCTTAACATATATTTACATTTCGGTATATTATTCCTAACAAATGCTAACATCCGATCTCGACTTGTATGTCCCTTCATTAGAACGTGCACTTCCGGTTTCGTGTAAACCAATATAGCCGAGCTTTGAAATAGAATACGTTATTTCCGCCATATTCGGAATGTTGCGTAAAATGCTATATATTTCGGAAGTTCAGCTGGTCATGAAAACGAAAAATGATGATAAAAAATTTAAGAAACCTCCGAGGACAGTCAAATCAAATACCTGCAAATGAAGCTGCCAAGACATCACTGTTCATTTGTTGGTGCAGTTAGAGAATGGGACCCCGGATGACTGTCGCTGCCAAGATGGCCTATATGGCTTTCCTCATGGTGACTGGGTGGAATTTTCAAAACGCCTTTGCCGGCAAAAGAAATAACGGTGAGTTTAGTTAACATCACGTGTATTTTGTTGGTATTTGTCGCTGTCTGTGACACGTTTGTGTGATTAATAGCTGGGAGTTGAAGGGGCATCTTGAACACATTCATTTTTGTACTAGTTTGTTATTACGTTGGATTGTAAGAATTGGAAAAAAGGTTCTCCAAGCCGTGTTGTCTTATCAAGTCTTAGCTTCCAATGACCCCTATTAATGTCATTAAATCGTCAGGTGTAAAACTGGAAGGTAACAGGGAAGGGATCTTGGCACTTGGCGCCAGAGCAGATATCGGTATACCAGCAGTCAAGCGTAATGGGCGTTCCGGGTCAATAATCGCAAGTCTAGAGCAATTTCCAAACCAAGGTCCAACAAACGACTTAACCACAAATCTATAAAGTGTGAGATCAGGACGAATTTACAAAACGCTTTACACACTCAGCAGATCTTTGTGAACACGGAAAATATATATATATATATATAGTATTCCATTTTAATATTATGGAGGCAACAACAAATAAGAACCGGGCACGAGTTTCCTCTTCCATACAGCAGCATAGACTACAGTCAAAGTTCAAAATTAGTAAGCCATAAAGTGACGTTCCAAGTCCATTTTCAAAACAACTTCCTATCACCGGTTCCCAAAGAAATATGTAAAAAGTGTTGTACACAAGTAGTAGATAAAGCTGGTGACATGTAAGAGGGAAGTTGTCAACAGTACTCAATAATGCACATAACACAAGACAAGATATGAATAAGATTTTCAACACAAACATCGAAACCGATGTTGGTATACCAGTGGTCGAACTAAACGGGCACTCAGGGTCGATAACCCCATGTCCAGAAATCCAATTTTAAATTCACACTTGTAGTCCGTGATTAATTTTCAGGTCAGATATGAATATAGGTAACTCACCCATTCTTCGACTACAAGTGTTAACACAAACTATGTTTATGTAATTGACACGAGTACTTACACACACCCAGCCCCGGGTCAAGCGGACCTGCATGTGGATAGAGTTACGACATGGACAGCAAAGGCGACAGCGTGGAGAATAAAACCAGACGACGGACGACAGTGTTATAATTTGCTAACAGTCACATAACAGATGGAATTCGGACGTTATTCTAACTCTTCGTGTAAATGCCTAAACAGTGCCAACTTACACACCTCATAGCACCTTGACGTAAACACTGATTTAAGGGATGTGGATGTTAGGCGCAGTTTATTAGTCCGCACTGGTGTAGAATTACTCAAAATGATATGTTATCATCATATTTAGAAACAATAAAACGAAAACTGCCCTAAGGGCCAGCCCTGACAGCCATACACAACAACACAGATGTAGGTACGGCTCAGGTTCAAATGTATAGGTTATTTGCATGACCAACAAAAAACTGTCCATTTGATTTATTTATTTATTTATTTATTTATTTATTTATTTTGGATGTTATACGCCTTAATGAAGAATCTTTCACTTACACGACCTCGGTCAGTATTATGATGAGGGGAAACAAGGCACAGCCCGGGGTAAAGACATGGCCATTCGCAGTCGCAGTGCGGTGTAAGACACGTTTGCGTCACAGGTGTTTTTTGGAGCGATGGGTCTTGCAATTGTCGACTTGCAACGCCCTTTCAGCGATAAAGAGTGGTAAACGAATGTTGGACTTGACCCTTAGACCATTCAAATAAATAAAAACATTGATGTAGAAACAACATATGACTGAAGATACTTGCTGGGGGATTTCTTTGGATGACCTAGTTGATACTTACATGTAATCGGGTCGAACTAGCTAAGGGTATAACATGCGGTCAACCCATCGCATGTAGCAAAGCGAAATTGAACCCCTAACATTATGAAAGTGACGACCGCTTGGACACAGAGGTGGTACATCACTCCACCGTTGTCTCGGATAATGACGGTCTCCCGCTCTCTACAAAGCGAAGCGGTAATTGACATGCCTAAGACACCAGTATACCTTCTATCTATATCTGAATAACAATACCAATGATTTCAATAACATAGCAATTCATGATCAATCATAGCAGACATTATCATTGACCTAGACAGAGGGCGACATAACTATTACATGTAGTTACAATATTTGCTTCCTTTTAATTTGTAGACGGCCGCAGAACTGCATCAAACAATCAGATACAATGTTAACTCCACTCTTCGGTGTAACTATTGGGGTTTCAGGGGCCTCTGTTGCCGAGGGGATTAGCGTGCTAGTGCAGAGTAATGATCCAGGTGACTCTCACCAATGCAATGTCTGTGAGTTCGAGTCCAGCTCACGCGACTTCCTTTCCGGCTGTACTGGGAAGGTCTGCCAGTAACCTACGGATGGTCGTGGGTTTCTTAAAACACCAATTAAGTACATAAATAAAATAAGCAAATGTTGGGTTTCAGGGTACGATTCAGTGGACAAACCCCCGCCTTCAGAGTGGAGGAAGATCTGCGTTGCTCCCACGGAGACATGTTACATCGTCAGCCCTGTCAGAACGACTTATGACGACGCGGGTTTTACCTGTTATGACCACAATCAGGACCTGGTCGCACTTGAGACAGACGAAGAGGAGCGAGAGCTGAACAATGAGCTTCAGAGTTGTGAGTAGAGGTTGAGGGCGAGATTTCTGTAGTGTATGTTCATGTATGTATGTATATATATGTGTGTGTTTCAAGCTTTGTACGGCTGTATGGTTTTTTAAAATGACTTCATTTTTTTAGCCTACGTCGTACTTAATAGTCCCACAGTCACATGACTTCGAGGAGTCCTTTGAATGTATATATACTGTGTCTTCTTGTAGCAGGGCGAGTTCATACCGCCAAAGTACTGCCGCCACTGGAACGTCGTACCGAAAACGCCACGCATCAGGCTTCACTCATTATACTGACACCAGACTGACCAGTCCTTGTTTCCTTGTTCTAAGATCTCAGTGCTAAGCGCCACGCGAGGCAGCAACAAGTACCATTTTCAAAGTCTTTGTATGACTGCCCCGAAATTGATCCTGGATCTCCCGACCTCATTAAATCAGGTATTAGCATACCCTTAAATTCATCGGACTAATGCATGGGTAGAGTACGCAAGAGCATTCTCAGTCAACCTTTATTTATAAGTTATTTGGTTTGTGTTTAACGTCGTATTCAAGATTTTTTTTTTCATTTACAGTAAGCGAGATCTGATTCAACCTTGCAAACATTGGTTAAAAGCCGATCGTCTCAGCAATCCTTTTGGCTGAATGAATCATTAATTGGCAAGACAACAGAACCTTGAGATACTTTATGGAGGTGGTGACTTCCCGAAAGTTTGGCTTTTCTGATCACAGATGTTCAAAGTTAGCCCCAAACCAGCCAGTCAGTGAGACTGGGCCCGTCAAGATCTCAGACAAACGGGAATGAATAGATGAGCGATTATGGCACGTCAAACATGTTTCAGTCGTATATTGTGGCGAGAACAAACTGCAAAATAAGAAAAGGAGCTCAACAGGAAGCTCTCTGTGCCGTGTGTGTGATGTGTATGTGTGGGGGAGTGTGTGTACGCGTGTGCGTTTGTATGTGTGGGTGCGTGCGTGTGCGCGTGTGTGCGTGGGTGTGCATGTGCGTGAATGCGTGTACGTATGCTTAGGTTTTACGTGGTACTCAACAATTTTTCAGCCATATCACGAACAGCTGGGGGATAGTGGTTCTTAAGGTGCCAAACGACCCCTCTTTCTGATTGAAGGGGGGGGGGTGAGAAAGAGAGAAAAAACATGTGCAGGAGGCCCTGGGGTCAGCCCCAGTCCTAGTCTGTCATATTCAGGGCACTGGCCATGATCACTGTTCAGTACATACGGGCAATGAGATTAACGCGGCCTAAGAAATGCCGCTAAGCAAAAGAAATCAATCTTGAAGATTACGAAAAAACAAATACACAATTTATTCCGGCTTTGTTATGGTTTTAGTCACAAGAAATCGTCTAAAAGACATCTCCGCGTATCTGAAATATCAAAACTTCCGGGCATGGACGGCCCCTGGACCCTCGCCTACTGGAAATTAATTTTCCCTGCCGCAGCCAGTAGACGTTACAAATCTTTGTGAATTTATCATGGTTTCCACCGCCTCGGAACATTTCATTATCTAGCTTATTCAGGGCTCAAATAACGAGCCGTGTTCTTACTCAAAAGTGATCCGGACGCGTCTCCAGCGATCTTCCGGGGCATAGGTGGGCCTCTGGGTCTTCGCCTGGTGGGCTGGGATAATCCCCCCCTCTAAAGAAATATACTGTATCTTCTTGTGTCAGGGCGAATCCATGTCACCATCGGAACAGGACACCAGGACATGACACACCTCCCAGTCACATTATACTGACACCGGGACGACCAGGCGTGTTTCCCAGCTCCAATCTCCAACTGCTGAGCGCCAAACGCGACGGCAACAATTACCATTTTTAAAGCCTTCGGTATGGCCCGACCCGGGTTTGAATCCGGATCTCTGGATCCCGTCGCGCAATCTATATCTCCCTGTTGAAGATTTATTTGTATATCACTGCGCAGTAAGAAAACATTGAAAAGTAGCCTAAATCCAAAGCGGTTGGTGTCCTGAAAGTGCAAGTACATCTAACCGATCAACGTTTCGAGTGTTTTGTTTTTTCAGGCTTCGACGAAAACGTGGACTACTGGCTTTCTATAAGTGAAGATTACGGGCAGTGGTATTACGACGGTGTGTGGGAACCGGTCATAAGGGTTAACTGGGGGTCCGAGTGCTCTGAAAGAGGGTCTCTGGCGTACGGAAACAGCCGAAGATCAAAATGGTGCCGCACCAATGATGACGACAGACATTACGTCATTTGTGAGTCATTCTGTAAGTAGGTCTGTTTGCATGATAACAAATGTCTTATGGACAGTGTTTTCAGACGGAGAGGGATGGGGGGGAGGGGGGCTGCACTGTTTAAACTAAATGTGATCAATTTTCCTGATCAATGACTTCGGTACTCGACATCTCAAGGCTACCATCGATTTTATACAAGAAAAAAATGTGCAAATTCCCACAATACAGGCGAAGGGGCAATACCGTCATATCTATCAGTCATGAAGAACAGTTACAAAACTTCTTGGATCGAATCCAAATCCGGAAGACCGTTAAAATTTAATGAACTACCAAGGCTATCCTGTGCACCACATTATCTCCAGAATTCTTTTTCGTCAAGTTGCTAAGAGATCGGTAAAAACACGGAAAAAAAACAACAAAAAACAAAACAAAACAAAAAAACAAAAACACACAAAGAAAAAAAAAACACTGATTAACATTTAATAGATTAACTTCTATCCCAAGTTACCTTTGGCGGGAAAGGTTCTCCATTACATCTTGATCTTGGCGTGGGTTGGAGTGATCCAGAAAATGATAGGTCGATGACCGATGTGATCGATGACTCTAATCGCCCAGACTTTTATGTTAACGATATGTCTAAACCTGACTAGTGACCATATCAGAATAAAATGGATGAAATCGTCAAATCTAGTCACATACAATACGACTCTTGTGCATGTTTTATAATTCTGACTAGAAACAGAGGCATATCGCCATGGGTTGCGTGGCTGGTGGAAAGGTACCTACCATCATAGAATAAAGTCAAATAGTCCAGGCCTCGGTTCCCGTCCAAATTTTTCTCTGTCATGGCCGATATGCTGAAAGACTCACTTCTCTGACTTATACTACAGTCGTCGTATTTCATCCGGGTGGTGCATTTTCCGGGAAAATCAAATTACACATAGACTCAACATCCTCTTTTGTTTTTATTTTTTTTATATATATGTATAAAAAAAAAAAAAAATTTCCAGAAGAAGAAGTTACTGTGTAAGGTCAGAACTACAACACAGTCAATCAGATATTCGTTGATCACTAGTACAGAATGAAGAGACATCACGTCGATAATCGCAAGATCCATGCATTTCCAAATCAACTCATTCAAAAGGAATATGCAGGAAACTAGTAAATACAGCTGGAAAAGCAACAGTTCAATGGTGCAGTGAAGACAGTCGACTTTCGTAAATAATTTCCAAGTCAAACACAAATGTAGATATCTCAGTCGTGCTTTCACTGCAACTGTTCATAAAAGCGTCATCTCGAGGTAACAAATCTGTATTACTGTGGTCTTTTCTTCTTGGTATTGGTCAGATTTTCCTCCGCCGCCGGAATCGCCACGGATGCCGCCTGTACCAACGTGGACAACACCACGCCCTGTCGTCACTGGCCGACCAATGGTCCCGCCAGATACGGCTCTGTGCCACAGAGGGGCGTGCTACAGCAGACTCAGATTAGGACTGTTTACGCTAGGACGAATGTGGCACGAGCGGAGCCTTCTCGGGTGCGCTGTGTCGTGCCATACCAAGGAGTCGTGCGCAGGTTTCTCTTTTGCCAAGTCCTCTAATACATGTAGAGTTCTGCTAACTGACTCAGCGCCGCGTGAGGGTTCCAGTTTGAACTGTGAACACCATATATGTTACATGATGTATACTTAAATTAGTTAAACTTAAATCGTGAAACCCGCACACCGCATGGTACTAGAGACTTCCACTTTTGGGCTGTCACTGCGTATGAATATATGGTAGCATTGGCGCACTAAAAGATGACGTATGAAATACACAGTGTAAACCACGTGGAAAGAATATCATTTGCTCATTTATAACGTAAAGTGTTTTATGATGTTCTCGAAGATATTCACACGGAAGAATAGTTTTTATGGGTGGAGGATAATAATTAATCAATAAGGGACCTGTGGAAGGCACAGTTCTCATATGTGACAAACCTCCTGACGTAATGCTGTCACCGAGCAGACTAAAGGATGTTAGTAACTACCGGTAACTCCATGGAAGACTTTTTTCACAAAGTAACATTTTGTTACATTTATTTGTCTGAATAAATGCACTCATTTGGGAGCGAAATGTTTAGGTCAATACTTTCCTCCATGTATGCATGAAGACTTTCTAGAGAACGAGTGGGGGCCTCCGTGGTTCAGTCGGTTAGCGCGCTAGCGCAGCACAATAACCCGAAGCCTCCCACCAATGCGGTCGCCGTGAGTTCAAGTCCAACTCATGCTGGCTTTCTCTCCGGCCGTGAGTGGGAAGGTCTGCCAGCAACCTGCGGATGGTCGTGGGTTTCTCCCGGGCTCTGCCCGGTTTCCTCCCACCATAATGCTGGCAGCCGTCTTATAAGTGAAATATTCTTGAGTACAGCGTAAAACACCAATCACATAAATATATAAATAGAAGGCGAGTGGTGTTCAACTGGTGCAAGGCCGTGGAAATCGGCCCACAAATATGAGACAAAAAATATCAAGCCAATATTATCTGAAGCCAGACGTATTGCTGGTGATAGGTACCGATGTTTTCTCGCACTTTGGACAGATTTTCTAACTAACCATATAGCAGCTGCTGAACCAGGAGCTGGATTTGAACCTGAAACTTCGTTGGCAGTTTTTCCAGTGGCATGCCATTATCTCACCACTAGCCCAACTGTAGCAGGCTTTCAGTCATCATCTGCTGAGAATGTAGGAACACGTATAATGATAAGACTAAAACATTCTAAAACAGAGTTTTAAAACTATTCCACAGTTCAATTAAAGGCCATCCACAGCTCACCATATGCCCAACGACAAGCTCAACGTAGGCCAACCACAAGCTCAAAGTAGGCCTATCAAAAGCTCACCACAGGCAAACCACAAGCTCAACATAGGCCTACCACAAGCTCACCGCAGGCCTACCACAAGCTCACCACAGGCCAACCACAAGCTCACCGTAGATCAACCACAAGTTCACTGTAGGCCTACCAAAAGCTCACCACAAGGTAACCACAAGCTCACCGTAGGCCAGCCACAAGCTCACCACAGGTCTACCACAAGCTCACCACAGGCCAACCACAAGCTCACCATAAGTCAACCACAAGCTCACTGTAGGTCTACCTCAAGCTCACAGTAGGCCTACCACAAGCTCACCATAGGCCAACCACAAGCTCATCTTAGGTCAACCACAAGCTCACCATAGCGCAACCACAAGCTCACCATAGCCCAACCACAATCTATGTGCAGGCACACTCCAGGCATATTAGATGCTGGCAACAGGGTTTCCTCATACACAACTTGTAGTCTTGACAATAGCCCTGTACTAATAATCATCTGGGCCCTGTTCCACTCGTGACCACTCTCCACATGGATGGTAACTACAATGGTTTATACAAGTCTCCTATCGAAACATGTTGCCATGGTAACTGCAAGTATATGTACAACTTACTAAGCCTAAGACAGCATTGACCAAGAATAAGTGCAATGAACACAAGCATCACATATATTACAGTACATTTTATTGTCACTGCTTACCAGCGATGTTATACCTATTCATGACATACAAGTGTATTATTCAACATGAACAGTCTCCCATCATGGTCCCCAAAAAAGACCATGTCATGCACAGGAGGCATCTCAGGTTGTACGTCAGCTATATACTGTAACATACAGCCACTATCACTGCCATATTTGAACTCTACAATCTCCAATTTTAGTCGGACTGTCCTCTGGTTAACATCCTCCAGTACACGCACATAATTCCATGACATTCTTATGTATCCTAATCAGACCCAGGCTGAGATTCAAGAGAGCACTGCAGTACTTGGCACACATCAACTTCCACGATGATGTTCCACTGTGACATGCTTGAGCACATATCTTTTCAGCTTATGATGCCAGACACTTATTTCTTCTGCCAGCATCTCGCACATACATCTAGCTGCCCAATCATTACATTGTAACTTACTGAAGAGTACTTGTCTTAGGTCACTAGTGATACTTAATTCCACTTCAACTTAGCTTTACATGCAGTTTTCTCCATGAAAAGCCAGACGTCCAACCCTCGAACACCTTGATGTGACGCCTGTTATACTGATGTGCTAACAAAAGATATTCTCTCCACAAAAGCAGAGGCACACTGTACAGCCATGGGTCAGCTTCTTTTCTGTTCTTCTGTCATATCCAGTCCTGGGCATGAAACATGTTTATAAGTGGGCCAAGGCCTTCAAAGGCCTACAGTACTGTAGCCTGATCTACAGCCTTCACCACACAGAGCCAGCAGAGACACCTCAAGACACCTGGGCATGACACTTGCTATATACCTCCAGTGTCACAACATGTCACACCCTGGAGATAAGGGTATTTCACAGATATACCTCCCTTGTAGCCTGATCTACAGCCTTCACCACACAGTGCCAGCAGAGACACCTCAAGACACCTGGGCATGACACTTGCTATATACCTCCAGTGTCACAACATGTCACACCCTGGAGATAAGGGTATTTCACAGATATACCTCCCTTGTAGCCTGATCTACAGCCTTCACCGAGCCAGCAGAGTAACCCTCAAGACACTGGGGCATGACACTTGATATATACACCTCATGTAAACAACATGTAAAACCCTGGCAGTATGGGTCTTCCATTGGTCTAGCACATGGTCAGTTGCTCTGCTCTCTAGGCACCTGGGCATGACATTAGCTATATACCTTCAGTGTCACAACACGTCCCACCCACGAGGTATGGGGTCTTTCACTGGTCCAGCCCACTGTAACTTGACGCACAGTCCTCACAGAGCACTTTCGCTTAACACCTGTCTCTCAGTGTTATCGCTCCCACTGTACCCACTAGCAATGCAACCCTCTGGCCATGTTGGCATGGTACTTGCTATACACCCAGTGTCACAACTAGGAGGTATGGGTCTTTCACTGCTATACCCCACTGCAGCCTGACACACGATCTCCACAGCAAACTTGGGCATAAAACCTGTCACTCAGTGTCACCACGCATGTCACCGCCCTCAACTTATGCCGTCAGTACAACTCTGGACACCTAGTTATGACACTTGTTATCAGGTTCTGTTCTGGTCTGTCATATCACCACCTGCTGTGTGGTGCCTCAAGGCTATAGAGCCAGTTGTAGATATCTAAGGACACCTAGTTATGACACTTGCTATCAGGTTCTGTTCTGGTCTGTCGTATGGCCACCAGCCGTGTGGTGCCTCAAGGCTATAGAGCCAGTTGTAGATATCTAAGGACACCTAGCTATGACACTTGCTATCAGGTTCTGTTCTGGTCTGTCGTATGGCCACCAGCCGTGTGGTGCCTCAAGGCTATAGAGCCAGTTGTAGATATCTAAGGACACCTAGCTATGACACTTGCTATCAGGTTCTGTTCTGGTCTGTCGTATCACCACCAGCTGTGTGGTGCCTCAAGGCTATAGAGCCAGTTGTAGATATCTAAGGACACCTAGTTATGACACTTGCTATCAGGTTCTGTTCTGGTCTGTCGTATGGCCACCAGCCGTGTGGTGCCTCAAGGCTATAGAGCCAGTTGTAGATATCTAAGGACACCTAGCTATGACACTTGCTATCAGGTTCTGTTCTGGTCTGTCGTATCACCACCAGCTGTGTGGTGCCTCAAGGCTATAGAGCCAGTTGTAGATATCTAAGGACACCTAGTTATGACACTTGCTATCAGGTTCTGTTCTGGTCTGTCGTATCACCACCAGCCGTGTGGTGCCTCAAGGCTATAGAGCCAGTTGTAGATACCTAAGGACACCTAGTTATGACACTTGCTATCAGGTTCTGTTCTGGTCTGTCGTATCACCACCAGCTGTGTGGTGCCTCAAGGCTACAGAGCCAGTTGTAGATATCTAAGGGCACTTGGTTGTGACACTCCCTATACCCCCAGTACCACAGTGCACACCACATTCTAGTGCCAACGATCCGGTTCTTTGCCACGTATCTCATATTACCACTTAGTTTAATGCCTCAAGGCTGAGCAGCCAGCTATAGATTTGGTTATGACACTTGCTATACCCCTAGTACTGCAGTGCACACCATATCCTAGTGCCAATATTAGGTTCTTTATGCTGCCAGTACTGAGTAGCACAACTGGTTATGACACTTGCTATACCCCCAGTACTGCAGTGCACACCATATTCTAGTGCCAATGATCAGGGTTTTTTTCTGGCCTGTCATATTACCATCTGGTGTGTTGCCTCAAGGCCAAAGAGACAGTCACAGATTTATAGGGACACCTGGTTATGACACTTGCTACAACTTCCAGTACCATGATGCACACCATATCCTAGTGCCAACGATCAGCTTCTTTTCTGGTCTGTCATATCACAACTCGGTGTGTCGCCTCACACCAGTTACCTTAAGAGCCAATTGCAGATTTTGGGCCTTGATCCTTGATATTCCTACCAGCTACTCAGCAAATGTCCTCAGGGGTCAGGTAACCCATCTAGCTTCTGCACCCCAGGGGCAGTGTTCCCTGTACCCTGGCTGACGCTGAACACACTCTTCATCCCCATATCTCCCGCGCTGGACGGAGTCACCACGCCTGGGGACTGCAGGCTGGATGAAGTGGCGCCCCCTTGAGGCAGCGACATGACAACAATCCTTTGCTTACCCGTTCCGGGCAAGCTAGTGGGGACGGTGGTCTGATGAGAGTTGACAAGTTTGACGATGGTCGGGGTTGAACTCGCGCTTGAGATTGCCCCATGGAGTCCACTCTGACTGACCGGGGTGGGCGTGCGAGTCTGGGAACTGACGATGACATACTTCTGCTGCCCCGTGACCGTAGGGGTAGTTGGGGTGCGGGGTAAGGGTACCGTGGAACCTGCAAACCTTGTCCCTGTGGGTGTACCGGGCTGACTGCCTGGGGGCTGGATCAGTATCTGTTTACCCTGAATGTTAGGACAGGAAAACTCAGAACAATCCATGGGATATGACAAAAAAAAACAAAACAATCACGGCATCATTCAAAACATGCCCTCAAAAAACGGGCCTGCAGCTGCAAGTTTTTAATGTCTTCGTCACTGTTTCGATTATTTCATTTCTCTCTTAATGTTCACTTCTTTAAATTCCCTAAGGTGCCTCAGTGACTCAGTCGGTTAGCATGCTAGCGCAGCGCAATGACCTAGAAGCCTTCCACTAATGCGGTCACTGTGAGTTCACGTCCGGTTCATCCTGTGGGAAGGTCTGCCAGCAACCTGCAGATGGTCGTGGGTTTCCGCCGGGCTCTGTCTGGTTTTCTCCCACCATAATGTTGGCCGCAGTCGTATAAGTGAAATATTCTTGAATAGGGCGTAAAATATCAATCAAATAAATAAATAGATTAAATTCCCTAACTTTTTCATTGTCCACAATAAAATAAGTCAATTTAAAATTTGAAAATCTATTGGCTGTGACAAAATTATGGAATAGCCAATTTACTCACCGCAGGTCTACCTGGAGTTATGGTTGTCACGGCCACCTGTCGCTCCTTGACAACAGCTGTGTAAATGACCTGCCCAAAATACCCATAATCCCTCACATAGTCATCGGGCGTGTCAGTTGGTGGGCGAATCACTTTCAGTACAGGGGGAACAAATTTCTGTGGGCAAACAATGCACATGAAGAAGAACATACGTTATCAATATGGGTCATAAAGATCTTACTACAATCCAATTATTTGAATGCATTAAAATCAGTGACAGTAAATATTTCCAAAAAAAAAGAAAATACAGCTTGGAGGCAAAATGAGATAAAGTCTTAAAAAAATAATTTCTTTTATTTATATGCACTGATTTGTCCTCTGAATTATCCTTCTCACAAACTGTCAGCTTTATCAGTGTAGCCCAAGTCACCTTTACTAATATTCCTGTATGCATTTTTTAACAAATCAGATCTTTAAATTCATTTTGCTAAAGTAATCCATCACATCGCCTCACCGTAATATTTTCTAGAATAAACACTGAACAAAACTGAACGCAGGAAAGGTTAAAACTGGGCACTATTTCTTTATTGGGTGTACTTTGGTCGATAGCTCTGGTCTGGAAGTCCGGAAATTTTCATGCCAATATAATGCATTCGCACAGAATACATAAAAAATAATAATAAGTAGATGCATTTTCATCCACAGCTTTCAATGACCTTCTGTCCTTATGCTTAGTTCATTATTCAACACTAAACAACTGAACAAAACCTTGGATATCTGAGGAAAACCTAACGCCCACACTCACCACAATTAATTTCTTGATATGATCCGCAGCTATCTTGTCAATGTTGTTCAAGATTTGTCCTTCTAAGGCCACCCTTATCCGTTCTCCAACAGCTCGAATGTGCGGTAGCATAAACGTCTTGATGACCTAAGAAAACCAAACCAAGACACAGAAATAAGTTTACACTCTGCCAGCTCAATGTTGGCAGGAAAACAGGAATGCAATCCACTAGTATTTGCCAATTTTCGTGAGTTTAAAACATTACTACCGTCTTCTGTGAACAGTGTGATGACTCAGGCCATCCTTAAAAAACTCTTTGTAGTGGGTAATACAACTCTATCACAAAAATTACGGTCGGTCGGTCGGTTGGGATATTTATTTATTTTTTTTTTTTTTATTTTTTACGAATGACATAGATTATTATTTTTTTGAACAATTAACTTGGAGAGAAAAATATCACAAGAAATTTGACCTAAAGCCCAATAAAAACTTTATATTAGGGCCCTATTAGGGTCAGTCGGGTTAACCACAACTAACATTTTTAACAAAGACCCTCACTGTATAAAGTGCTGTGTTCCTTGATCATTCCAGTCACACCACTGGCTGTTGAGTGGCTTCTGGGATACTACAGACAAGTTTTAATCTGGATGGTATTGTATGTATCATGAGACACTGTTTTGACCTACATAAACTCCATTCATGACTAAGTTTACCAATCTTGCCATATTCTGAGAAGAGATGACGGAAACAACTTTGTACAGTAAGCGAATTCAAGGAAACACAAACCTTGCACATATCTTATCTTAAACACATCTAACTGATGCAAAAAAATGTCACAACACAGACCTTTTGGTGCGGAAAGTTACATAGGATAATCATACCACATTCCAAACAAATATAAAAACACCTGTTTCACAATCAATCGATACAAGCTCTCAGAATCATGAAAAATGGGGAAGTCTGTCAAGAGGGAAACTGTATCAATCGCCATAGATCAGTCTACAAACCTCTGCTCCCAGTTCTCCCAGCCCTGCCAGGGCTCCATACTGTGTCGCGAATGCAGCTTTGTCGCTCTTCACTGCCCTACTGAAAGTCTTGGTGATTCGTGTCTGCACATTGTTGGTACATGTGCTGAAATTTCTACACAGAAGAGAAGACACTTTCATTGATTTATTTGATTGGTGTTTTATGCCGTACTCAAGAATATTTGGGTTGGGTGGAAACCAGGCAGAGCCCGGGGGAAACCCACGACCATCCGCAGGTTGCTGGCAGACCTTCCCACCTACGGTCTGAGAGGAAGCCAGCATGAGCTGGTCTTGAACTCACAGCAACCGCAATGGTGGGAGGCTTCGGGTCATTGTGCTGCCATAGCATGCTAACCGACTGAGCCACGGAGGCCCCAAGACACTCTGAGTGGGATACTGCAGTCTCCATGGACAATTTACAGACATTTACAGGCATCTTTGAGCATGAATATTTATCACAGCTTGTTTCACTCGCATCACGCATGGTTTATAAAAGCGTTTGCCTTTCAGTCTAGCTGACACACATGGTACAAGTTCAACCCTGACCTTGGCCTGGGAATTTGTACACTTCGCCACTCTCAATGTTCAGAGGGCATCAGTGATAATAACTGGTTGACAGTGCTGAAGGAGCTGTACCGCACAAGTGGGGAAGTTTCACAGTATGATCTGAGGTATAAATCAGGCGGGCCAGTTTCCTTTACCAATAAAGATGACCACCATTATACCAATGAAACATTCTTGACGATGACATTTAACAATACCGGTAATCTAAAAAAAAAGACAAATCAAGTGAATGTCACAAGCTAGTGAATAGAAGTGATGCAGTCATCTACAAGTACGACATACGATATAAGCGTATTTCAAACAAATAATGAAGACATCTTTTGCCGTACTCTACAAATTCCTGACGATGGCTACACAGATGTAATATGGTGATATGTGGATTATCAAAAATAAATGACTTCAGATATTTAGAATTTCACTGATTTTGCGCTACACAAAACTGACGTGTGTGTGTACTTTATTACCCAACATACTTACTTGCAGATCATTGACATTTGTCTGGCAGCGAAGTCGCGGAGCGCCCAATGGTTATCCACATCTGGCCTCATACACAGCTGCTTACTCACAATACACGTACACACGGCAGGGATAAACTCGTGTAACTGAAACAACAACAACAGCAGCAGTCAGTCAGCCAATCTGTC
The DNA here is from genome assembly GCA_016165875.1 of Acanthopleura granulata. Taxonomy (NCBI): domain Eukaryota; kingdom Metazoa; phylum Mollusca; class Polyplacophora; order Chitonida; family Chitonidae; genus Acanthopleura; species Acanthopleura granulata. The sequence goes on along the minus strand of JABBOT010000011.1, from coordinate 11,437,725 downwards.
AGTTAGGTGTTGTCCACTACGGGTCTCAATGTAAGTGTATTTATTGTGCTGCCCCATTGGAACACCACATCACAGACACCGGAGACGACACCTAACCCGATCAAAAGTACAAGGAATACCAACACCAGGCCAACCAGGACTAGACCTAATGCGTTATGCTTGTCACCACTCAGTGACAACAGGCTGACCAGTTGTGTTTCCTTGCTCTAACCTCGCAGTGCTGAGCGCCAAGCAAGGCAGCAACACGTACAACTTTGGAAGTCTTTTGTATGACCCAACCCAGGATTGATCCCGAATCTCTCAATCCTGAGACGGATGTTTCAACCACTAGACACCAAGGCACTCTCCCATGTTTACATGAACCACAGTTGCTAAAGCCTGTAAACCAACACATGCAAACTGATTCAAGTGAGAGAAAAGTAAGCAGATCTTGTCTGCTTCAGTGTAGTGTGACGTCTTGATCACCCAATCTAGAACAAGACCGGCAAGAACTTGAACAAGCTGCATCCGGAATGAAGCTTATGATTTACCTACTAAAAAGACTTTAACCAAACAAACGCCTCTTGCAACATTTTCACTTGAAATTTTACGCCCATTTCTCTGGGATGGTACTGAAAGCTACAAGACATAAATCTGTTAATGGCAATGAAAACAATTTACGACATTTACGAATGAAGAACAGGGATTTTTGCCGCGGGGGACTCACATATTTCTCCAGGTAGAGTGTCTGGTTGTCCATGATTGACTTCACCATCCTCATCAGATAAATCAGTAAGGCCAAATTGTTCTGGACCACGTTTATCTTAACCTGAAACAGGGGACAGCACTCTGCTGTTACCTGATTATTTTAACATGTTTTTTTTTTTTGGACAGGAACATTATCCTTTTTGTGTTAAATAAAATCATGAGTACGCCATTTACTTTTACCAATAAGATAAAATTACTATCGATAAATGGTACATTGTAAATGAAATGCTTTCATTTGCAAACAGACAGTGGAATTATGGACCAACATGCAATGTAACTGTATAAACGTCCATTTTCCAAGCCCATGCCACAAGACTAGCAGAAGATACGCTATAAAGCTAATGGGATGGAACACTCATAACAATACTTCCATCGCTGTTGGTATGGCATTTTGATCATTACAAATTAAACATAGACTATGCCTGAGTGTTTTGTTGAAACGGAACTCAAGAGTCTTATTATTCTGTAGGATGCATGAACACAGGTGTCTGTCGGACTCACCCCTTCAGAGATGAACGTACTGAAGCGTGGTAACATCTGGTGGAGGCCAGGATCTGTTGCCAAACTCGTCAGCGCTTCCTGGACGAGAACACAGGGGGACAAAACATGAGGAATCACACACCACAATGGGACAGGCCAAAAGGAAACATGCATCACAAATGAATCCTACACAAATGATGGACAACACGCACATGTTAGAGCTTCTCTGGTGTAAGAACATGTGTGTCTTAAAAGCAAGGTGAAACGTTAAAGATTCAGATGAATTGATCTGAATTGCTTTGATATAGTACATTTTGCAGAGAATACGGACAGAGAATTTTTCTGTCCTTTCCACTTGTGTGACGTCACGCATGAACACATGACGTCATCAATCCTTGACATGTATCCACAATTGACGCTGCCAGTTCAAATGCTCTTGATGTCATCTTGGCACGAATGCCTTACTCGATGTGACTAATTCAACGTCATACAATGAAAATTTTATGGACACAGCCGAAGATTTTGTTTTTAAGAAATCTAGAGTTATATAGGTTAAATACTGTTATTCATCGAAAATCCTTTTCAACCGTGGTGTTAGGTTTGTTCTGTAGAATTTCTTGCACACGATTTTAATATCTCCACGAAGTTTCTTTTGCGGCCAGAGTGTAACAGCTGCACGCCTCAGTAGGAATAACATATTTGATCATCAATGAGAGTTTGTCATCAGCAAAGCCACAGCAGAGGTACATGAAACAGGAGAAAGAGGCATCCAGCCAGAGTTAGTCACACTCTGACAGTTTCATGTATTTCCCTGATGAGTACCAAGTATCTAAAAGAGTCCCAATATCATCTCTGGATAAGCGGGTTAAGTTCTGCTGGTTCGGATCATGCTGGCTTCCTCTCCGAATGCAGGGTTTCTCCCGGGCTCTCACAAGGTTTCCTCCCATCACAATACTGGCTGCCATTATATATTTGTAAAATATAAGTACTGTGTAAAACACCAACCAAATATGCAAGAAATCTTCATCAGTGATGCTGTCCACTTAAGGCTTACTTTCTCTGGTTTGGCTAAAGCCTTACACGCGCATCTGCGGATCTTGCCCCGTGCACCTGTCGAGATGTGGAGAATTTCTTCATCCGCTAGACTGACCATTTATATCTGACCAGCAATGGAAAATTCTTGATGCAAAAAGTGTAAAAACACCACTAAAGTACAAAAATAAAACAAATCCCTGGGCTAAGCATGGTCCCATTTACGCTTTGCATCACGTTCAACTGGCTATAAAACATTTCTCTCAGGCAGTAAGCATTAGGACAAAGCCCTGTTTTTCAGACTTACTGATCTCCTGGACTCATCAGGGCCCACACAGGCCTCAGTGATCTCCTTGTAATACAGCTGCTGTTCCTGAGGAAACAAAAACACAAGTGTCAGCTCAGAGAAAATCTTACACACAAGTAATGCCAGCAATCACCTCCAGTGTTTTCAAATTTGCACGATTTACAGGAAAAAAGGGTAATGCAGATTTTGGACGATAAGTCATAATTCCTCACAGTAGTCATAATTTTGGAGGCATAGGAGTGTGCGAGTGCAATGCATGAAAAAGGTAAGGCTAGGCTAAGGTAAATTTTAGGTAATGCAGACTTATTATGAGTGCACTCAAGTATGACCCAGGTTTGCAGAGGTTTTAACTCAAATGTCCTATCTCCAATGTCAGCCTTGCAGCACTATCCAATTAGTTGTGAATTAAAGCAACATTCCATATTTCATGGGTATGTACAATAACAAAAATCCTGACAAAAAAAAACTGGTGCTAATAAAAAAAATGTAACATTAGTCATAAACAGTTATTTTAAACCTCCTGTCTTAAAGCTACAGCAGAAAGATAACTGGATTTGCACATGTGGCCCAATTGGACAAGGGGCTGACAGTTGCATTAAGCCAGGGCTATAAGCCCCCACTGAGGGATTGAAAGGTTGGCTTCCGTAAAGTAACACAAGGCTGCCTTCAATAAAATATGGTTGGCTTTAATAAAGCAAGTTTGTTATCAGCAATACAAGCCTGAGGTTCAGTGATGTCAGGTTGAATCCAGCAATGCAAGTTTGTGTTCAGAAATGTAAGGTTGGGTTCATTATTGCAAGTATGTCTTCAGTTTTGCAAGTTTGTGTTCAGTAATGTAAGGTTGGGTCCAGTGTTGCACGTTTGTGTTCGTTAACGTAAGGTTGGCCAATATAGCATGTTTGTTTTCAATAACACAGGCTGGGTCCAGTATTGCAAAGTTTGTGTTTGGTAACACAGACTGGGTCCAGTATTGCAGAGTTCATGTTCGGTATTGCAAGATTGTGCTTGTTAATGTAAGGTTGGCCAATATTGCAAGTTTGTTTTCAGTAATGCAAGGTTGGGTTCATTATTGCAAGTATGTCTTCAGTTTTGCAAGTCTGTGTTCAGTAATGTAAGGTTGGGTCCAGTGTTGCAAGTTTGTGTTCGTTAACGTAAGGTTCGCCAATATAGCATGTTTGTTTTCAATAACACAGGCTGGGTCCAGTATTGCAAAGTTTGTGTTTGGTAACACAGACTGGGTCCAGCATTGCAGAGTTCATGTTCGGTAATGCGAGCTGATAGCCACCGTGCACTCACCACAGAGAGTTCATGCGTGGTCAGGTTTTTTAGCTTGACGACATCTGCTCCCTTCAGCTTGTGTTTGACCTTGTCTGCCATAGGCTTGACTTTGGCGGCCTTGTTGTCAATGGTGGCCTTGACACCCGTGTCCAGGCTCTCCAGCTTCTGCTGCTCTCGTGATGCAGGCGGCGGATTCTCAGACACTGCAGGCTGGATGCCGTCAATCGCCAGCCAATGAGCTACACAAACCAAAACGATGAACATTACACCCTAGTAGTAACTGTAGATGGTGACAGTAAACGCCATGATATATCATACACATAAAAGACATAACCACCAATTAGACCATTGCTAAAAATATATCTGTTGGGAGTGGCCCAACAGACCCTCAAAAGTGAGTGGCCGTGCTTAGGTTTCAACTGCTAAGCAGAAATGTGAATGCACATATATAGACAAACTAGTGCTACATGTAAATATAAGCCAGAGCAACTAGACCCTCAGGTTAGTAAGCTTGTACATTTCCTTACAAGACACTAGAAATTGTACATTTGGAGGAAAGTATCCACCTGGGTACCCAAAATAAAGCCAATGGTCATAAAACCCAAAATAACAGGAGTTGTAAAATGGACTTATAAAATGTGTTTGTTCTGGTTAATTAGATGTTGAAAATGTGTGATTTGATAATACGTGCACTTCTTCTTCATTGAAACAGCCATACCTAATATCAGATATATAGCTCTGAAAAGCCCAGCCCAGATTATGTAACTCGAAATGGTGTCCACATTAAGAAGCTGTATTTGACGTTGACCTGAGCAACAAACAGCACAGCACTCACTTTTGACTGTGACCTCCTGAGGTACTTTAGGCAGAGCAGCATTGATGATGTCCTGAAGGTCCAGCTCCTTCTCCTCCACAAAGTGCAGTTCCCTGCCCCCACCACTGGCGTACCTGAACGGCAGCAGGTCCGGGCTGTGGAACCCGTACAGAGGCTACAGGTACAAACAACACTGTACATGTAGATTAAATACTCTAGCTTATTTCATGTGATATGTTTTACATTATTCTGATTTCTTCAACCACCTTATGGTGCCACTTTTGTCATGTGAAACTTGAGTATTGCAATTTCTTACCACAAATCATTTATAATACTGTTGGAATAAATATATCATCTTATTTATTTATTTGATTGGTGTTTTATGCTGTACTCAAGAATATTTCACTTATACGGCAGCAGCATTATGGTGGGAGGAAACCGGGCAAAACCCCAGGGAAACTCATGATCATCCACACGTTGCTGGTAGACCTTCCCATGTACGTCCAGAGAATAAGCCAGCATGTGCTGGAGCTGAACTCACAGGGACCGCATTGGTGGGAGGCTTCATGTTATTGCGCTGCGCTAGCGTGCTAACTGACTGAGCCACAGAGGTCCCCTGTATCATCTTAAGATCTCTATGTGCTTCTGAGGTGCATTTTTCACAAACGAACCTTTAAGTGAAAAATACAGTACTTTTCTTCTTTCCACCACATGTATTTTAAGCAGCTTGCTCCAGCCCATTTTGGCCAAAACCTTTAATCTTTGTTAAAAGTGCAAACAGATGGCTTTGTTTACGCAGGACTTCAAATTGAATTGGAAATACCAATATCTGCACTGCTTCTTCCTGTACCAAGTAGTTCAGTGCTTCACATCCACCAAGTCTTACCTCCACATTCTGTATACACAAGGCATGGTCCAGATCAGATGGCAAAAGTTTCTTCCTCTTGCCATGCTCCATAAATTTTACAGCATTCTGTAGAGAAATGAATACATGTAGGTATATGTACAACAGTTAGTATTCAGGATTGTAGTCAATTTGACAAAACAAAAAATAAAAATAAAATTAAAGAAGGCCCCATGTCCCATGGGTTCCTGTTTATTGTCTCTGCCCTGTTGCTTTATCAGTACTGTTGGTGTTCACCAATGCCTGTAATGTAAGCCTGATTTACTACTGTGACAGTATTTGCTCGCTGTACAGACTTATGGCTGACCAGATCTGGTGTCAGTGTGGAAGGTAGGGCGATATCCTACAAGAAATATGCAAGGATTTAGCACAAAAAAGTAGTACTTTATGACATTTATTTCCCTCTAAAATGTTCTTTTTGGGTGAAATTTCAGGATATTTACCACAGTTTAGGTTACCTAATTGAACGCTAGGTTACCTGTAGAGTCTGTTTGAGCCTGTAGGTGGCATCATCTGCCAGCTGAATGGCCGCTTCCTCTGGCAAGCTGGTCACTCCCACAGATTCAGCAATTACACGGACAGATTCTGCAGAAAGGCTGCTGCTGATCTTCACTTCTTTATCAGCCATGTTGTCACAAGCTGACTCAAAAATACAGTGGTGTTAACAGAGTATGTTTTATTCAACGTGACTAATTGCACACAGTGTTATAGAGAAAAACAAAAAATATCCACACTTACGACAATACATATGGCTCTTAACCAGAGCTGCTCAATCAAACACAGGTGAGGATCTGATTAACTTACAAAATTTTCACTTTGATTGAAGTTAAATGTGACTTCTAAAAGAAAAGAATACATTTATACAACCTACACCTTAAATGAAAGAGATATACAGACTGTGTGGAATACTATTTTTTTTTACATTTTTTAAAGGTGTCATAAAAGAAACAAGCTGTTTTAAACATTGTCATCTTGTACAAAATCCACCTATTCGGGGCACACAGAGAGTCCCGCCATGTTTTAGGGTTGTCCAATAAATATCCTCCTTTCCTCCTCTTGAATATTCATTCTGACATCACTGTGCTTAAGGTTTTATTCCTACCATTTAGTTAATGTGCATTTCTAGTCTTAGTTAAATATGTTTGTACATCGTGATAATCGTGGATTTTAAGTTCTGTTAAAGCCAACTTTAAAAAGGAAGAGCTTGAGATGTACTGGAGGGCCACAACATGCCTATATGCATGGCTCTAGGCTGCCAAAATGTGTCTGAATTGCGATGTCCTGAAGGCAGACAGTGCAACCTGTCCTTTCACAGATTGACCCTGTCAAAGCCAGAAATCCCAGTTCCCACTCACTTGAGCTGGATGCCTGGTCAGTCAAAATACTGTTCACTCCTCTGCAATTCAAACTGGTAACCTTGTAAGCCAAAGTTACATTCACTATCATCAGAACTAGAGCTAGGGTCCCCATTGAAGCCCTCTTATGTTAGCTACATGATTTTTTTTTTTTACCTTTTTTTTACCTTCAAAGACAGAAGAGCTACTTTGAGAGAGTGACCCCTTGTCTCGTCTCAACCTGTGTGAGTCTCATAATGCCAACTCAGCTTTTACTTTGGTCATTTCACAACTGAAAGCATTACTCTACATATGATATGTGTTCCTTGCGAAATTTGTCTTGGATACACATTCAAACATGCATTTTGTTCTCAATCTCAAGTTTTTAGAAATAAAAACATGTTGAGATAAATAACTGAAGGACAAGTAGAGGCTTCCTGAAGTAGACGAGAACTCCTGCAGAGACTATGGGATAAGGAAAAATAAAAATTCAATGAAAACAATGGGAGACACTAATGCAAAGGACTGGCAGAAGGGGAGAGACAGGGGTAAAAACACTCCCCACGTTTATTAAGAGTTACTGATGGACCAGATGTCAAATGAAAATCAGACTTTCACAACAGCAAAGAACATGTAGGCATAAAAACACTAATTCGATTTTGTATCCGAGATTCAGGCGCACAGAAAATGGTGGGGGCAGGTTTCGCTGTACCTCTGAAATGTGCTGAAGTATTGCCAGGTAATTTTGCAGGTATAAACTATGACAAATAATGACTGAAAAAAAGTCCATCACTTATAGCTACAATCAAACAGAGAAAAATATCAAATATCATCCAATGAGCAAGTGCCCCTATACACCCTAATTCTGTGGCGATAGGACGCTAAGTACCTGCAATCCAACTGATTTATTTTGAGAAAATGTTGGTCAACCCCTGATGATATTTGGATGTGTTGCAGGCCTGACATCTAGTTATTTGACAGTATTTGTCATTTGGGCCAACGAAAATTAGGGAACACAGGTTTAGGACGGTGTCCTTGGTGAACTTACTACAAAAATAGTAAGGCTATTTTTTAATACCTGTAGAAGAAGGGTGACGGACAGGATTCTAGCGCCTGAAGTTTTGAGCAACAACAACAACATGTTACAGGCTAGAGCCTGAGACAGTGGCCTCTACTTACGTCGCTTGGTTAAAAAACATTAACAGATTAATCGCATGCCATCACCAGGGTATCTGTAGTAAACCAAAAGGTAACGTTGTTAGTCCCGATTTCCCAGAATATCGACAAGTAGCAGAGTTGTCCAGCGCAAAACAAACTGACGCCGCCATTCGGTTTGTGGGTCTGCTTAAATGTTTAACCTGTTAGTAAGCGGATTTAAAAAAAAAAAAGGCGAAACAGTGCCGTATGGTCAAACTTGACTTTGTATTAAAAATACATCAGAACAGTCGGGGGTACTTTTTCACAAATAACTTTCATCCGACGATAAATGCTATTTAATTATAAGCATGTGTTCAAAACTTGAATTCAGAAAAAGACTCATCTTTGGAAGGGATAAAGCGGAAAATGGAGGTAAAAATCTTGGATAAGTTCTCATTTTCACATCAGCCTGTATACAAAACATGGCGGTGCCCATCAACACACCGTGTCGAAATATCGCAGCTGGTTTAAATCGCTTGAAATCTCCTTTAACCTGTTTATTCTGTGCACAGACTAGGAGACATGTCCGCGTACGGTTTGCCCCAAGCCCGACAGGCATGCTTCACCTAGGTGGTCTCCGCACGGCGCTGTACAATTACCTGTTCGCCAAGTCTCATGCCGGGTCTTTCATCCTGCGCATTGAAGACACTGACCAGGTACAAGAACAACACTGTTGATTGTAAAAATCCAGTCTGCAGTAGATGTAAACCTTCGGGCTCCCCTCAGCGCTCTTTACAGCCCTCTCCCGCAATTTCATTCAACAATGTCACTCTATCTTCCCAGTTTTAATAGTGGGGCAAATACTGGCAGTGGTGAGGTTATAGACATAGAAATATCAATTTCGTTTTTGTTTTTTAAACATGCTTATTGATAGAGAGCTACACAGCGATGAGGTATGAAATTAGACTATTAACTTATACACGCATCATTGAATAAACATTACAGGCAGAAAGTGAGTGCCAAGCATTGAAAAAAAATGCTTATTTTCAATAAAGTTAATCTGGCTCCAACATTCTAGGTAGCGATATGCTGAGTTATTTATCACAGCTTCCATACTAGTACACCACCAATATTTCATCTCATATAGCCTCATTTGGGATTAGACTGGGAGGGGGGAGGGGGCAATGTTTCCAGTTTTCACTCTGTAGCTCTCTATCAACCAGCATGTATAAAAAAATGGGTTACAGTTCAGTATCTGGATTAAATACTTAGTCAAGTCATACCTGACTAGGCTGGGCATCCTGTCTGGTGTCTTGGCATGGCCTTACAGTGAAGCAGCACTTAATATTAGTGGGGATATCTGGGACATCCTTCATGCAAAGCATTATGGTTGAAGGAAGTTGTATAAATTATACCATGTATCATAATATTTAATGTAAGTTGTAATGTTATACATCCAGGCTCGAATTGTCCCGGGTGCTGTGACAAAACTTGTACAGATGTTAACATGGGCAGGACTGAAGCCAGATGAAGGTAATGCACCAATTCTCTAAAAGGATTACATTGTACCTTTACACATGTGGACTGTACATGTTTAGATAAGGTTTTTGTGTAATGTAATATTTACTTATTTGGTTTGATATTTAAAATATTCAGGAACTTGATTCTTTAAAATATATGATAGTAGCCAGGTCAGAAACAAGCAGTATGGGTGAACTCCTCAAGGAAACCAGGTGTATAGGCAAACTCAACAAATAAACTGGGTGTATAGGTGAACTCCAGTAGGAAACCAGGTGAATGGGTGGACTCCTGAGGGAAAGCAGGCGTAAAGGTGGACTTTATGGTGTAAACCAAGCATATAGATGGATACCAGATCTAAACCAAGTGTATGGGTGGGCACTGCAGGTGAAAGCACAGTGTACAGCATTTACTTCAGGAGTAAACCAAGTGCATGGTTAGTCAATAGGTGAAAACCAGGTGTGTGAGTGGACTTCAGCACGTGGGGGTGAGGTGGGGTGGGGTTTGATGAGGCAGTGTATATAGGTAGTCTCTAGGACAAAACCAGATGTATTAGCTGACTACGTATGGGGGGGGGGGGGGGGACAATGTGTATGGGTAGTCTCTGAGACTTCAAAAGGATACTGAGAGTATGGGTGGACTCCAGGAGAAAACCAGGTGTATGTGTGGATTGCAAGAGGGAAGTTAGGTGTATGGGTGTACTCAAGGTGTCAGCCAGGTATATGGAAGAGCTTGCAGAGGAAACTAGGTGTATGGGCAGTTTCTGGGAGGAAAACAGACATGTGGGTGGATTCCATGAGGAAAGTCAAGTGTATGGGTGGACTCAAGGAGAAAACCAAGTGTATGGTTGGACCCAAGGATGAAATCAAGTGTATGGGTTGACTCCAGGAGGAAACCAGGCAGACCCACTTGTCCAATGCGACTGATAGAGCATGACAACAATCTTTTGTTTAAACAATTTGCTGTTATAGTGTGAAAGAGAGCGAATATACAATACACCTACTTTTAGCTTGTTTCAAGTGACACAATTTGTTCTTGTCTTCACTTCAGAGTATTATGTGAATCTTGATTAATTTCTGATAAGAAAAACTTAGGTGTACTTTGAAAGGGCAAACTTAATAAAAAAGAAATAAAAAGAAATATAAAAGAAATACATTGATGTTCAAATCATAATGCTTAATGAAACTCACAAATAAAAGAAAATGACAGACAAATTTCTTAGAATGAATACCCATGCAAACAAATGAGAGGGATTTGAACCCGTAACCTCAGCAGAATATTGTAGTAGATTTAGGTAACGTCAGCAAGTTGATTCAGATGTTTGTTATCTTCGCCCATTCTGGCACATAATTTAGACGACAGAAAGTACAACTGTAACGCTTGATGCCAGGCTTGATTTTTAATTAATACTTTGTATAATATCTGTGAAGATGTATTTAAGAGGAACATTAAAGCCTATAATCAACATTTTGTTCATTGCTATTTATGGTTTATTGTTATGCACCCTGTACAAATGATTTACATTTCTATTTTGACACAGAGACACTTGCAGAATATTTCAGTCTTTTTATGTGTGTACTATACCAGTAGAATGTCTCTTTATTTTACAGGTCCCACTATAGGAGGTCAATATGGACCCTATGTACAGGTAAATTACATTAAGAGAGAGTTAGGCACTGTTTAAAGGCATGAGAAACAAGATTGCAAAACAGAATTTAAGATATTTAGGTGCTTAGAAGAACGTAATTTTAGCGAAATTTTTCAAGTTTCTTTTTTTACTAATATTGAAAAAAGGTGTAATTAGTGTATTTCTGCTTCGCATTAGGTGTATTTAAAAGCTGAATTCATTATATTTGGAATCCCAAAATCTCTTCATTGGTAACCTGACTTTAGTAGGCTAGAATATGCTTTTAGCATTTCCAGCTGCCAAATATGGCACTGTTTGCCAGTACTATGGTTGTACTCTTAATACCACATTCTTTTCATGTTTACTAGACGCCACGATATGCCTGAGATATTGCTGATGTGGCGTTAAGCCATAAACATTCATTCATTCATGTTTGCAAAATAAACATATTACAAAATAAAGACTTGTTTCTTTCTCTCCAGTCTGAGAGGATAAAGTTATATCAGGAAATGGTACAGGTGTTATTGCAAGTAAGTATGTCAGTATACTGTGTTCTGAATAAAGTAGTTGAATCTTTGATCCCACCCATCTTCACATGTCATATTGTAAGTTACATGGTCTCTGAGTGAAGGGATACAAAACTATATGGGATCAGGAAGTGTCTTTTAGGCATATAGTTTCATATCCTTTCACTCAGTAAACGTGCAATGAATTTATCATGTGGAAGACTCTCAAAAGTAGACTGAAATTTGTTTCTTGAGCAACAAAAGAAACTTCAACAGTAATTTCTTGTTGCATTGAGGAGGTCTGAATTACCAAGCAGTGATCTTGGTGTTATGACATCATAACGCTGTTGACACCAATGTGTCAGCAATCCTTTGTGACGCTGTGTCGTTGCTGTCATTTTTGTGTTACTTGTAACTGCTATGTCATGGCATTCTGCCTACGCCAATGAGGAGAACCAGTAAGGTTGTGTGTTCAAATCCAGGTTCAGCCGGGGGTTTGTCAGGTACCTGTCTACAAATGTTTCCATGGTTGTTGGTCTACTCCCCACACTCTTCAGTTCCATCTATAAACCTGACTGCCATCGTGTATGGATCTGAAAATTCGATCTGTACCTTGTGATAATGTTTATCTATTTCCACACTGACAGAAAGGCAGAGCCTATCGCTGTTTTTGTTCACCAAAACGCCTGGAGCTGCTCCGAAAGGAGGCAGCCCGACGGGGCGAGGTTCCCAGGTATGACAACAAATGCCGCCACTTGTCGTGCTCAGAGGTGGAGAAGAAAATGTCCAGTCAGACCCAGAGTGTTGTCAGATTCACGGTTAGTATATTATACCATGTTCTGTACGACATTTGATCTAATGACCAGAACTCTGGGTAAATGTGGACCACATGTAAAAAGCATAGCTTTAATTTATTTGAGGGTAACAAGCTGTCCAGAATAATCTTCAAACTGAATAATTACATGGAAGAACTTGCACAGTCTTTCTGTCATGAAATGAATAGCAATAGGGATGTTTCCCATGAGCTCTCACAAATGTAAAAATGCCTGCAGACTGATAACTTGATTACTGTCATAGATTGAAAATAGCCTTGACTGTTCATGATTATGTGGAAAAATTAACCTCACCAATCTATCCTCACTAATCACGTGGCATTTTTCTTTGTATTCCTACTGTAAATTGGCATTCAAAAAACTGGTTGTGCAAACTTTTGTGGATAATGGTTACCTTCCCTTGTTGGGACGTAAAAAAAAAAAATCTGAAACACAGAAAGTAAAAATGAAATTTATAACTTTTTAATATCTTTTATAGCAAGATTAATGTTTAATTATGTGGAATAGTGTGAAACGGTTACCCTACCTACTCTGAACCAGACTGGGGGCCTCGGTGTCTGAGGAGGTTAACACGCCAGTGCGGGGTTATAACCCCAGGGCTCTCACCAATGCGGTCGCTGTGAGTTCAAGTCCAGCTTGTACTGGCTTCCTCTCTGGTCGAATGTGGGAAGGTCTGCCAGCAAACTGTGGATGGTCATGAGTTTCCCTCGAGTTTTGCTCGGTTTCCTCCCACCATAATGCTGTCCGCCGTCGTATGAGTGAAATATTCTTGAGCACGCAGTAAAACACCAATCAAATAAATAAATAAATAAATAAATCTAAGCCAGTTTGTATTTTCATGTCAGTGTGAACAGCCCTTTTCTTACTTGGTAAACCAGAATTGTTTTTACGCTTTGTCCAGACATCTTCATATCAAGCATATGTTTTATCTTCAGAGATCATGCCTTTTAATCAGATTAAATTCAGCTTTATCAAAGTGTCAGAAATATTGTCAGTAAGAATTGTCTAATTATGATCATACAGCCATGCAACGTTTTTTGTCATCTTTTTGTTAACTAGGCTGGATTTGAATACCCTTATTTTGTCTTACTAGTATTTGTTCTGTAATAGAGTTTATTATTCATTTCATTATTCTATTTAATATACAGGACATCTTTTACATCCTTTTGACAGTTAGATCACTACGCTGACCCCTGGGAGGATCTGGTGTATGGACCAATCACATACGACGTAGCCTCTATAGAAGGAGACCCAGTAAGTCGTCTGTGTTTGTGGATTCGTTTGCCAGGTCGTAAGTTTGCTGGAGACCACCCGTCTTCCACCATTTTTATATGGTGTGTACCTGTATACACCATGTATGGGGGGAGTTCCTCATTAACCCACTAAAGGGTCAGGGTTTACCCCAGGTACTCAAAAAACTCTCCACCATCTGATATTAAATGAAAATTGTTTGAATATGGCATTAAACATCGATCAAATAAACAAATCAAATAAATATGGTTTCCCTGGAAAATGCGAATGATTGACCTGGTGCATTCGTAACGATAGCCGTAAAATATGTTTTAGCATAGACTTAAAACAGTGATTATATGGGGGAATGTCCACCAGCAACTTCCAGATGGTTGGTTTCCTCCCACTGTAATGCTGGCCAGCCAATCAAATAAATAAACAAACAAATAAAATGATAATTAATTACATAAATCTGCTGGCTTTCCCAGAGTGTTGGTTAGGTTGCACTGTATTTTTTGTCAGAAGATTCTTTGGTGGTAAATGGTGAATTTATTTCCTTGATCTTGTTCCAGATCTTACTGAAATCTGATGGCTTCCCCACCTACCATCTAGCTAACGTTGTGGATGACCATTATATGGAGATATCCCACGTCCTGCGAGGAGAGGTAGATTGAGTCTCACACACTGACGCCTGGAATATTTCGTTTTCTTAACCATTCTGTTGCATGCTTGCTAATGATTTTACTTTTGAGGTAGTAGTCTAATAAGTATTTTGGCTTTTTTATGCTGAACATGGCCCCGTTCATGTGCAGATGACTTATGCCCACGGCCATGTTGGATCAGTAACAAAAGACTGTCATGGTCCAGTGGACGCAGTCAAAGGCACCCTCCAGGAGAAAACATGGAATTCTTTTGTTAAAGATCAACATGACCAGGAGTGCAGGTCAGCAGTGTTCATGTATGTATTGTACCAGCCACGAAGAATTATCAGCACCGTAGTCAATCATGGTTCAATTATTCAGCAGTGTAATTTGTTAAAGAAGATGTATGTTAGAAAAAGCCACTCTTACATCTCTATTTCAACTGTGTTTTAGGATTCGGCCCAGGATTACTGTAAATGGCCTAATATTTCGTCCGTGACAAATATGCTCATATTTCCTCATTCTGAGAGTTCTGTTGACTGTAGAAAGGTGTTGTTGAGTTTGTCTGGAAGGTGGGATGGTGTCTAGTTTGAGGTTACTCGGACGTTGGAATTTTTATTAGACATGATTTCAGTTTCCACGTCTGAGACCCGTCCTGTACTCCACGAGGGGGCCTCTGTGGCTCAGTTCGGTTAGCTAACAACAATCAAATAAATAAATAAATATACTCTACCTTGAGGAGATGTGGTCTAATTTTTGAACTGGCTAATGGTAGTCTGTCTGTGTGTCCATCCCTATGGATAATGTGAGCCAGATAAACAGGCCATCAGATATTCAGCTTTATTCAATAATGTGAATAAACTTGTGATAACAAGTGGCAACATACTTGTGCCAACATACTTGTGGCAACATACTTGTGGCAACATAATATTATTAATACTGAATATGCTGTCTGTAGACGACCTTAACAGGGCAGAAACTATGTTGTCTGAGATACAGTTCTCAAATTTGATATTCGGTGTTATGTTGTACGTGATTATTGAAATGGAGGTAATTCAAATCAAATTGGTCATGTGATGGGAAAGTGGTATAATAATGACGAACAAGCTATTCAGATTGCAGTTATATTGTGTTATTGATATCTTCTGCTCACTCATAACATCCTGGTCCACATACACGCAGTGTACAGGTAATTCTGATGGCATTAAGTGTGTGACACTCACTTGTTTTTATCTTCTGAATGGTGATATTTAAAGAGCCACTTAAATTGTTCGACAAATTGCAGTATATTAAAACTTATATTGTATAGTTCTTCAGAGAATAAGGAAACAAAATATTGCTGTCCTTTTGACTTTGCCTTGTGTGATGTCATGCAAGAGTACAGACGCTCTTCTTGTCATCCCAGTATTTCTAGATGTAACATCTGCCTGATTAGATATCATATAAGCAATATTATGAAATCACACTAGGATAATTTTACATAGCTGAAGATGTTCTTTGTTGAGTAATCCTTTTGAACCATGGTGTTAGGTTTGTTCCGTATGATTTTCATATTTTTAACCAATTTTCTATTGTGATAGAAGTGGTACTTGGTAAGCCAAGAACTCTCAGATAATTTGATGATTCACACGAATTACTTTGTGTATTTTTTGTTCTCAAGGAGTGGCAAGTGTCCACAACCAAGCACATCTTGTTGTACAAGGCTTTTGGTTGGATGCCTCCAAAGTTCGCACATCTTCCGCTGATGTTAAACAGGTTAATTGATAGTTATTGTTTTATTTTTGAATATATGTTTTTTTCCTAAATTTTATAGTACGCCATTTTTTTTTTTTTAGGCCTACTATTTGGAAATGCCGGCCTTCATCTGTTACATGTGCATGTATCTCCCACCTTGACGACCTAATTACACAACCCTTGTCCGTATGAAATAGCAACTTTCCTTGTGATATGTGCACGTTTTTTATTTGTCTGTAGAAACAAAGCTACATCAGTTGACCAATTTCTGGGCTTCACAAATATTATAATTTTTATTAATCAGTCTACACAGAAGAATTGACGTCTGTATGCTAGAATAAACATCTTGCAAACACGGGAGAAGATTGAAAAATTGCGGTACTCAGATTAGACTGGAGTTCCTCTTAGGCAGCATACATCATATTTATTCATTTACATATTTTATGAGAATTTTATGCGTTACTTAAGAATTTTTCACTTATGTGATGACGGCCAGTATTATGGTGAGAAGAAACCAGGCAAATCCCAAGGGAGACCTATGACCGTCTGCAGGCTGGTGGTAGACTTTACCTATTTTGGATGCAGACAAAGCCGTGAAGTGGACTTGAACTCACAGCAACTGCATTTGTTAGAGGCTCCTGGTTCTTTGTTTCTTGCATTAGCATGCTAGAAACCACCTCAGCCTTGTAAGCGCCATTTTTATGTTGGCGTTGAAACTTGCACCATGGAGACTGAAATAATCATGAATGTGGTGCTAAACTTGAGGTGAAGAAACAGTGCAGTAAAGTTTTGATAGGATTTTTATTAGTTTACGGCATTTGATAGTGTACGTTCATTGTTGTGCAGTGATCGGGTTTTGTCTTCTGCCACAGGGATGGAACAAAGTTATCCAAAAGACAAGGTGACATTCACGTGGAGTATTTTAAGGTAGGAAACTTCTGTTGTTGCCATCACCATTGATAACCAGTTGGTTTTATATGTTTAATGCTCATTTCTAGCCTAATACCCAGGAATGTTTTTTGGTCAGATTCTCAAGTTGGAAAAATTTCTGCCAGAGGAACCTGTATCATGATAAAACCTTCCTCAAGTTGGACCAATGAAAGCAAATTCTCAAATTCAGACTCAAACCAGCATCTGTTTCCCATTTTAAATGTGCTTGCTATGATATGGCAGAAACATTTCCAAAGTTGTGCTAAGCCATAATCTTTCATTCATACCAACATCACGAGTGGTCTATATTTGAAAGAATGACAAGGGTAAGATTGTCCGTATCATCCTCTTCAATATGACATTTCACTTTATGAAATTGTTCCAGGCCGCGTACTTTGTCGTAACACCTTTCTGGCTACAGATCGCTGTAAATTGTGGATTTGTTTTGTAGTACAAGTATGCAGGTGTCTTATTTTCACTGACCCTGCGGTTTATCCAAGTTTCCAGTCACACAAGTAATTGGTAAACTTGTTTCCCAGGAGAAAGGTTACTACCCAGAGGCCGTCTTGAACTTTATCACGTACTTGGGTGGGGGATTTCCTCATTCAGGACTTCATATGGGTGGCTTTACCCTTGAGGAACTCATTGATAAGGTAAGCATGCCTTTGTCCGGGTTCAGCTGGTCACTTACTTCCAATGTTACTTCAGTCAGACAGACATGTTGCTGCTTTGCTTGGCGCTCAGCAATGAGAGGTCAGAGCAGTGAAACAGGTCTGGTCTGCCCGGTGTCAGCATAATGGTGACTTGGTGGAGTGTCATGTCTGGTGTCTTCGTCATGTTCGGCGTGATGCTCCAGTGGCGGCAGCACTTTGGGAACATGAACACGCCCTGCCACAAGAAGACACAGTATATGTACAACCTAAGGACTCCTCGTCATCATAGGACTGAAAAATTGTTGAGTACCACGTAAAACCTAAGCATATATACAAACATACATACTTCAGCCCGGCCATGATGGTGTCACCTTGTCAAGCCCAATACAGACAAGTATCCGTGGCACTGGTCTGCTCCATCACTTAATGGTCATTCGCCTGTATCACCGAATATAGTTTTTTTTCTTCACCTATTTATACATATATACGTAGACAAGTTTCCAGTTTATACATCTTAAAATATTGGACAGGGGTTATTGTCATTCAGGGTGGAGTCCTGATCCTTGTAAATGCTCTATCTGTAAAATAGTTTTGCCCAAGTTCACCAAACTTACACCACAGTTACACTTTTGCAAGAGGAAGAACCCTATTGATTTTCTGTGACCTTTACCTTTTTTTCAAGGTATTGGATCATTTAAGTTCAATTTTTGTAAACTCTGTATCTCTGGAGGGGTTTAGTCCAAGTCACACGCTCTGGTTGGCTTCCTCCTCAGTCATACTAGGGGAGGCCTGCCAGCAACTTACAGATGGTTGTGGGCTCCCGGTGCCTAATTAAGCATCACTTATAGAACTTATCCTGTGGGTGGATATCTCTGCTTCAAATCTAAGGAAGTTTATCAGTTACTTGCCAAAGGCTGCTGGTTTTATCCATCCGTCATCCATGAGTTACATGGCATAAGTAAGACATGCTGGAGTAGTGTGTACACTGTGAGAAAATATATCAAAAGTGGATTTGGATGTCTTTAATTATAAGTTTTGTATTACATGTAACATGTTTACAAGGGTCATTTTTTGACCTCGGGGTTGCTGCTTTTGAGTTTCTATGGTACGTTTTTATATTTTTTTGTAGTTCTCTCTTCCGTCCCTGTCAAGTCACAGCGCTAAGATAGAGCTGGAGAAGATTGATGACTACAATAGACAGCACCTGGAGCGACTGCTGGGATCTGAGACGACACGGCCTGCGCTGATCGAGGAGACACGGCGTCTCGTATGCGAAGCCTTCGGCCAGAAGTGAGTAGGAGCTCTACGTTTGAGCTGACATTTTGTCCACAACTAGGGCTTTAGATTATTCCAATTTGGACACACTCTGTGTTCTAGACTTTGGCCTTATTTTGAGCTCATTTGGAATTTAGACACATTTCTGGTGATTCAGAGGTCAGCAATGGACTCACAAGTGTTGACCGTGTCATTACCCCAGCAGATAAAGGGAATGCAGTAAATATTTTAGTTTCCACATCAAATTGAGCAGAAATTTTTAGGCCTTTGGATAGACAATTTTGGGGGTTTTGCCTTTTCGGCATACCCTTTTATCATCCTATAAAAGGTGTAATCTAAAGCCCTGACAACTAAGTTATTCATTTTGCCTGATTCTCCAAGTTACTGTATTTCACATAAGGTTTACCACATTTACACACATTTTATGTGATTCCGTGTGATTCATCCACTTTTTGCGACTTCCTCTTACATGGAAGAGTTTTTGTGAAGTCTGATTAATTTCTTAACACTATCAGAAAAGTTAGTGTGGACATCAAAGTTTCATTTTAAAGCCTAAGCGTGGTTCAAAAAGACAGTGTAATTTTACAGGCCAAATTTTGGGGGAAATATAGTGGATAAACCTTAAAAACACGTTTCAACACATCTAATAATATTTTCTGACCTTTATTTTCATCTAAAACTACATATTTTGTGTATTAATACCAACAGTCATCACACAGCAGTATAGGCGCACAAAGAACTCACTAACCAGTACAGGATGACGGTTTCTTGTCTCCAAAACCCAATTCTGACTAAATTCAAAGGTTAAAACGTCATCGCAGTGCTTAGTGTTTGTACTTGAAAATTGAAATATTTACACACATTTTTCTTAATAGGGTAACATTGATGTGGTAGTCGAAACTTCAATTTAAAGGGCCCAAAATCAACCCTAAAATCATATTTCAAAGGTTGACTTAAGTCAAAAGTGGCTTCAGGGAATCGTTTCCTGATCAACTCTTTATGTGTACCAGTTGCGCAGGATGCAGTTCACAACAATTTTGTCAGTAGCCAATCATCAAAGCTAAAACAAAAACAAGCCTTTCTCCCCTTTGGATGCCATTAATCTTATTTGTAGAAAGAACACAAACTTCTTAGTTTGCAGACCAGCACTTCTCTGTATTTGATTTTTTGAAGCATGATTGAGTCACCTAATATATCATTTGCAAATGTTCCATATCAAGTCATACATAGACTTGCCAAAGTCACACAGTAGTTTAAACATTGTATTACGAATGTTCTGACCCCAGGTTATAAACTGCGTTGAAGGGTGTGTCTCTTTAATATATCAGAAAAATGAAAAACATCAAGGTGGAAATTTTAAGTTCTAAATAGCTCGATCAGGTAATATCCTCATGATTAAAGGTCAAACAGTCAAACAAAAGATCACAAGTGGCATAAACTGGATCAGATTCCTTGTCTTGGAACATTCCGGGAGCTAGCAGCTATTGTGTGAATAAAAAGATCACAAGTGGCATAAACTGGATCAGATTCCTTGTCTTGGAACATTCCGGGAGCTAGCAGCTATTGTGTGAATAAAAAGATCACAAGTGGCATAAACTGGATCAGATTCCTTGTCTTGGAACATTCCGGGAGCTAGCAGCTATTGTGTGAATAAAAAGATCGCGAGTGGCATAAACTGGATCAGATTCCTCGTCTTGGAACATTCCGGGAGCTAGCAGCTATTGTGTGAATAAAAAGATCGCGAGTGGCATAAACTGGATCAGATTCCTCGTCTTGGAACATTCCGGGAGCTAGCAGCTATTGTGTGAATAAAAAGATCACGAGTGGCATAAACTGGATCAGGTTCCTTGCCTTGGAGAGTTCTGGGAGCTAGCAGCTATTGCGTTAATAGAAAGATCAAGTGGTATAAACTGGATCAGATCCCTTGGAACATTCCAGGAGCTGGCGGCCATTGTGTGAGAGTTGTTCGAAACAAGAACACAGCAGATTTGAGGCACTGTTCAGAAGACTAGATATTGGGACAATGTAATTGGCCAAAAATAAGGCATTAATTCAGACATGATGATCTCCACAGATGCAGCATATGTATGCGAATTGTTAAGTGACAATATGACCGTGGTTTAATTTAATTTTATGAAAATCCAGTTCTCATCAAATGATTTTAATATTACAAAGTTGAAATCAAATGACCTTTTTTTTTTTAATTATCACAAAGGTGAAATTCTATTGTAAATTAGCTCATTGTGTAACGTGTGTGTGTCTCTAATAAGCAATAATTCGGAGGTTTAAAGGTGTTATAGAGGCACTGGTACTGTAGCAGAAACTAGCTGAATGATTGAGTGGCTGTGAAATATTTGGTTACCTTTACTTTAAAGGTTTGCAAGACTTTTTGAGGTACTGTACCAGAAATCTAACTGTATGGTTAAGTGCCGGGTGTTGGTGGCATGACAGCAGAGGGGACAGCAGAGCGAACACGTGGGTCAGAGACTTGAGGAAGTTCCACAGCGTGATGGGTACGTGACACATCACGCAGGAGGACGCGATCACATGACCCAGCTCCAAGGGCAGGCTGAGTCCCAGGAGGAGAAGCACGTTGAGAACGACCAGTTTGAAGGCGGCTTTCTCACAGTACGGCACTGTCAGGTCACGCATATCCTCTTTTGCTATTTCGTTGTGGTGCTGTGGTTTGACCTTGTTTCCCCCGGGTATAGGAGGCAGAGCTGCATTCTGTTTCAGTGAGCTCTTCTTCCATTTCTGTCTGAGCCGGGCGAGGCGCTGCTTTTCACGCTGGCTGTACGGGTTTGCGACTGTGGCCTCTTCTCTGCTGTAAGGCCGTGGTGCAAACTTGTGGCTGTACTGGGCATATCGCTCAATGGGGGTCTGGGCGGGTGTGTAGCTGCCGGCACCCACCTCCTCATGCGCCAGTGAGGTCAGAGCATGTGACGAGCCTGAGAGAAGTGCTGACACACCATCCATGGGTGTGACGGATCGTGCCAGTGGTGGAGATTTCATATCCCTGGGCAGAGGAGGTGGCGGTGATTGCATGTTGCGTGATGATACACTGAGGTTACACCCGCTAGCGTTGACCGGGCTCGACATGGTGCGACCGCCCACAGGTGATGCGCTGTAGATACTGACATCGCCATGGTAATCATCAGGCCATGCCTCCATGACAGGCGTCCCGTTTCTGTCACTGCCGTCACCCAATGTGCTGGCCCTTGATTCCATCTGCATCCGTTGGATGTGAAGCCTGGCCGCAGAATCCAGCCTGGGCAGAGTCGTAAACCTCGTGGTAGCCGGTGGCAGATTGGTCAGAAGCTGGGCATTTGTCTCAACGTATCTCTGGACTTGCAGTTTCAGATTTTGTTCCTCTGGGTCATCATCAAAGTGAAATTCCTCTTCGGATACGTCGCTTCTGTAGCGCCCACCGACCGGCAGGAAGTGCCCGGCCATGTTATGAAGGGTGATTTCCGTGGGTTTGTGCTTACTGAGAGCCCCGCTGAACTCTGCCTTCCATGTGATGACAATCAGCAGCACGCTGAAGCCCGTGGGTAACAGAAACACGGCCATGAACTGGTACGCGGCCATGCCAGCGTCACTGAAGGGACGACACACGCTGTGGGCTGATTCTGACAGGTCACAGTTGGCGTCATGTCCTCCGTTGCCGCTGGAGACTGATGCAGCAATGGGTAAAGAGAACACGGCGGCGATCAACCAGGTCAACAGCAGGGCTAAAGCCATCCAGGAGCTGCGCTGCATGAAACGCTTGTACAATGGAGGGAACTTGTAATAGACGAAGCGATCAGCAGTGCAGAACAGAAGAACGCAGACGAGCCCTGTGTGATACCAACAATCAACGACGACGATGAATGTGCATATTCCACCATCCAGACGCCAGTACTCGCGCGTGTGCAGCAAGATGTCGTGCGGGATTCCAATACACGCAGAGATGATGTTGGCCATGGCAACAGACTGTAGGCTCCAGCGAACAAGGGTCAAGCATGGTGGCAGTACACAGGAGCTCGCTCGCAACACGATCCAGTACAGGAAATTAATGCAAAAGACAGCCACCAGAAGTAGAATGAGGTAAAGGGCTATGGACACATTTTCTGCTACATTCTGTAAGCCAAGCAAGTCAAGGCAGCCCATGTTGAAATTCGAAGGCTGTAATATTTTGTTTTGGGAATGGGCAACTTTTGTTCTGTAGCTAAGTTTCCTAGATCTTTGCCCCGTTGATGTATTTTCAACAGTTATCCTCTATGTTCCTTCATATAGCCATAATATCTTGGGCTGTAGAGTTCAGACTTAAGGTTCTTGAAAAATGTTCCACTTTCAGTTATATTCACTAAATATTTCGTATGTCCTTAGTTTGCTGTGGTGGGATTGGTTGAAAAAAGGAACATTCACATACCTATGTTTGTCCTGCTTAGGACAGATGATTCTTGCTGGAACCTGTGCTGCCAAATTCCCAAGGCCACATGATCACATCATCTCTGTCCCAGAGATCACGTCCCCTCAACATCACTTCTTACAAAAGCCCCTGACTATCTCTGCAGAGATCAATTTTTGTCCAGATCACTTCTTCTTATTCTATCTCCAGAGATCATCTTTTCCAGAAATCACTTCTGCCCAAAAGATCTGCCTCAAACTCCAGAGATCACTTCTTCCCAAATCCTCTGACTCTGTCTCATGTAGTCACTTCAGATTATATTAGAATCCAACTATAATTCAGATATCCTGGCTGACAACATACTTAACATGCTCCCTTCACTAATAGATCCCTATCTGCCAAGTCCACTCTGTCCTCCTACATGCACAGCGGTCGTTAAGGAAGTTCACAACATGGTTACCTGTGCAGGTGAGGTCTATAGGTTCTCTTGCTAAGCACCACAACAGGTATGACCTGTACTGTTTATGTCACCTGTGCCCATAACAAGGTGTGAAACATTCTTCAGTTATTGGTGATTGAAAAAACCCTTCTTCTGTGTTTTTCTCAGTCTCTGAGGAACTGTTTGTGGGTGCAGGGAAAATGGGATGTATCTGTGACAAACATGTCAATACCAGTGGACAGAGTACATGCATAGTCTGTGTTCTTGCCAAGATTTTTTGTTTTGTGCTATTCACAGTATATTTGTGTTTGATACAAGTAAAGTATTGAAGAACTCAATCTTGATAAATTGAGAAAAATGATAAACAACATAAAAACTATATCTATCAGATAGATTCCAAACTGAGTTTTAGATTAAAATATAAAGGGATAGCCGGCCCTAAAATATAGAGGGAAAGGGTATCTGTTCATACCAGAGATGTTGCCAACCAGTAGGGGAGATTTGAAATTGAACTCCTTTGTCGCTACAGAAAAATATCCTACTGTATCATGTGACAGTCCTGTAATATCACATGGTGGGAAAGTTTGTCAGTAGCTTGCTAAGGATTGGTGGTTTACACCAGGTTTCCATCACACATAAAACATACAAGTCCATTGTATACGTGTACGTGAAACATTTTTGAGTAGGGCACTAAAGAGGAATTAACAGTTTGACGGGACTGCTTTACTTGAAATGACAGGCAGGCCCTTGTTAGCTCTGCCATCCTACGTGGTCAGCCAGCAGATTTTGACCGAATGACCGTTTGATTTCAGAATGTATTTTTACTTCAGGAACCTGGAAGTGGCTATAATTTCTTTCAGGATCTCCCAGCTTTCTTTCCGTCCAAAACTGAGCCACTGTCAATTAAGATATATTTATTTATTTGATTGATGTTTTACGCCGTACACAAGAATGTTTCACTTATACGACGGCAGCCGGGCAGAGCCCGATGGAAACCCACGGCCATCCGCAGGTTGCTGGCAGACCTTCCCACATACGGCCGGAGAGGAAGCCAGCATGAGCTGAACTTGAACTCGCAGAGACCGCATTGGTGGGAGGCTTTGGGTCCTTGCACTGCACTAGCGTGCTACACAACTGAGCCACAGAGGCCCCATCACTTAAGAAAAATGTCCAAATCTACAATATATAACATAAACCATATGAAGAAATTAAACCAGTCAAACACTCAAATACATGTATGTGCAGTGGTTTACTAGTACACAAGTG
The DNA here is from genome assembly GCA_016165875.1 of Acanthopleura granulata. Taxonomy (NCBI): domain Eukaryota; kingdom Metazoa; phylum Mollusca; class Polyplacophora; order Chitonida; family Chitonidae; genus Acanthopleura; species Acanthopleura granulata. The sequence goes on along the minus strand of JABBOT010000011.1, from coordinate 11,412,650 downwards.
GTCAGTGTCATGGGTGGAGCCAACCCATGTTCGGTGCTGTAAACCACCAGCTAGAAAGAAAAGACCAGACTAGACTAAATGTATATACATGTATATATCGATAAAGAATCCCAGGCACAGTTAAAAAAACATCACTTTTTATTTTTGTTATGCACGATAAGGAGATATGGCAGTTAAAAGTAAGAAAAAATGCCCACGTGGGGAAAACTGAACAGGCTGCCAGGCTCTTAATATTAACCCGTCAAGGACGAGATATTTCTACCTCCTGAAAAGACATTTGTTTTTGTGTGACGTCACCGTACCTGTTACACCACTTTGCCGTGTAGAAGTAGTGTTAAATCACCTGTTTTCCTTGTGATTACAAGCCATTTTCAATGTGAAAGTGGTAGTGGAACACTTCTGGGGTTATTACCCAAGGTCTCAACGAGAAGGCCTTCTTTGGCCTACGATTGTAATAAAGGGGGCCATACTGTACTCACAAAGGAGTGTCACTCCGCAAATACTGAAGAGCTTAGGGTCACCCTCACATCTGTATCGCAACAGCTGTCTTTTTCAGCCGGGTGGCAGATTCTTACATCATTGTCTTATCCTATCACATGTTTGACACATGTTTTTCAGCCAGGTGACAGATTCTTATGTCCTCTTCCTTTCAATCACCTGTCTTTTTCAGTTTTCTTCTGTGTCTTCTTCTTGTTTCTAGTACAACCTCTGTGTTTTTTTTTTGTCTCTCTTATCCACCAGGTGGCAAATTATTATGTCATCTGCTTAATCTTCCATGGGGCACAACTGTCTGTTTTTGATAGCAATACATCAACTCTTACGTGGTCGTGTTATGTATTCAGACACCTGTTTAAACATAATGTATTCCACCTTGTTTTATCTGAAAGTGATAAACATAGCTCTGGCAGCTGTTTATCAATAAAAATTTCAGATATACTGTATTTTGATACAATTCATGGGGGGCCTCCGTGGCTCAGTCGGTTAACGCGCTAGCACAGCGCAATGACCGAAGCCTCCCACCAATGTGGTCGCTGTGAGTTCAAGTCCGGCTCTTGCTGGCTTCCTCTCTGGCCATACAGGAGAAAGTCTGCCAACAACCTGCGGATGGTCCTGGGTTTCCCCCCAGGCTCTGCCCCTGGTTTCCTCCCACCATAGTGCTGGCTACCGTCATGCGAGTGAAATATTCTTGAGTACCGCGTAAAACACCAATCAAATAAATAAATAAATAAAAAAATAAATATCATTTATGACTTTTACTTATGACTTTATATGTACAATATTTGTCTTATTTTTTTCTTTTTTTTTTAGGCTTTATGTTCTGTTATGCATTTGAAGTGCACATGATTTTATGTTTTGGAGAGGTATTTTATAGCCTTTTCAAGTTGTGTAGTTATCTGTTTATGTACGGAATGGGTCGTATAGTGTGCATGTATATGGTTAAAGTCAAAGACAGCTCACGGTATTGTTCATCAAAATGGTTATAAAATTCTCTCTTAAGTGTAAAACCCTGTTTGAAATTGCATGCATGCATTGCTGAATTATCTTCGTTTGAAGTTTGCAGTATTGTGCTGCTAACTGGGGATCTGAAGGCGCCCATGATTGTAAGCTTATAGGGAACTGACCAATCAGAGAGCTAGGAGATATCAGCTATTCATTAGCTGTGACGTAAATGTTCTGAGTTGTCTGTCAATGTAATATGTAGCAACATAGGGACAGCACACTGTTTTAATGGTATATGTTTTAATTATAACAGGTACATGGGTGAACAACACTGCAAAGTATTTCCAGGCCATTATGTCGTGGCGGGAATAAGTTTCTTGATCATTTCATGTTATAAATTTAGATATATACTTAAGTTACAATCACCACCCTAGCAACTTACTACAATCTCAGGTGACAGGAGTGTTCTGCGCTTGGAACAATTACGTCACAGTCCAGGCAGAATGGCTTTGTTTATTGCTAGGCGGCAGAGCACGGTCAGATGTCAGAATTTCTATTGTCATAGTAGCTGTTAGAAAAAATAATTTACCGTAAGATACATAATATTGTCCAACCTTTTTGGCAAACTGAACTTAAAACATGGGCTGTCTTTCACTTTAAAATTGTCTGACAATGTAGCTGTGACCTTGAAGAGGGTTTGCAAGTAATCAGTAGATATATGCTGCCAAGTATCATTGCAGGTGATTACATAGGCTTATCCCATTAGTGCAACGTGGAGGCGAATGTTCACCATTTAACACCTAAAATTTGGCCTGTAAAAACACTCTCTGAAAAGCACGTAAAGGCCTTAGGAATTATACCATAAAATGCCAAAATTTAAGATTTTCTGATAAGGCATAAGTCAGACTTAGCAAAAGTTTAAGTGGTGTTATGAGTTGAATGAAACAGTTGTAACCAAGCAATAAGTGTCACTTGGAAAAAATTTTCAACTTTAGGTGACATATAAGTACTGTTTTCCTGATTTCAGTACAGCTCTAAACTCAAGTCCATCTCATGCTGGCTTCCTCTTGTGGTCGTGGGTTTCCCTCGGACTCTGTCCAGTTTCCTCCCGCCATAATGTGGCCGCCGTCATATAAGTGAAATATTCTTGAGTACAGCATAAAACACCAATCAAATACATAAATAGATAAATACAGCTATAAACTACAAACAGTCAGTGTTATATATTAGACAGTGAAAAAGAATTTAGAATAACCTTGAATCTCTCTGGAACTTACCGTTCTGAAAATGGCTTACGTACCAAATATGTATTAATTATCAGCCTTATGTATATGTTGCTGCATGTGTCTTGTGGTCCTCTTCACCAGTACTGGGTCCACTAGTCGAGTACTCCAAATTAAGAAACCAAACTGATAAACTGACCTTTGTCGCAAGCACTAAACAATAGGACTAGAATTTATGTTGGATGTATGTTTAGAAACAAGCACTATTGTAGGCCACAAAAGAGCTGAAAATGTCACACTGATTTATATACTAAGTACAGAAGTACATGGTATAAATCATGATAAAACATGGTGTCATTTGGAAATTTAAATTTTGTTGGTTTATACTGCAGGATGTTGGAGAATACTGGTGCTCAAAAGTACACACTTAGTGATGAGTATATTGGTAAAGTCCTGGACTGGGCTGTGGTAAGTTTACTAAGTCCTATCCTGGGACTGCCCTATACTGGTGCTCAAAAGTACACACTTAGTGATGAGTATGTTGGTAAAGTCCTGGACTGGGCTGTGGTAAGTTTACTAAGTCCTATCCTGGAACTGCCCTATACTGGTGCTCAAAAGTACACACTTAGTGATGAGTATATTGGTAAAGTCCTGGACTGGGCTGTGGTAAGTTTACTAAGTCCTGTCCTGGAACTGCCCTATAAACTCTATACTCATTGACACCAGAGCCTGTCACTGTGATCGTGAAACTCCAATTATTAATAAAGTCAGCAGCAGTTCATATTTATTTTATTTATTGGATTGGTGTTTTATGCCATACTCAAGAATATTTCACTTATACAATGGCGGCCAGCATTATGGTGGGAGGAAACCGAGCAGAGTCGGGGGGAAACCGACGAGCATCCACAGGTTGCTGGCAGACCTTCCTAAGTACGGCCGGAGAGGAAACCAGTGTGAACTGGGCTTGAACTCACAGCGACCGTTGTGGTGGGAGGCTTCGGTTCATTTCGATGCACTAGTGCACTAACTGACTGAGCAACAGAGGCCCCAAAAGCAATTATAGTTTGTGTGTTTACAAACTGACACTAAAAAAATTAAATATCAAACTCTTTATCCAAACTCTTTATTTTGTCCAATTTTTCAAGGTTTTCTTATCACACAAATATGCCTTCAACAGAAAGAAGTGCTGGAATATTCCACACGTCGCAATGTGGATGATTTCCAAGTTTTGTTTTTGTTCTTATACCCTCAACTTGCATTGAAAAAAAAAAGGATTTGTCCTACCTGTAAAACAACAATTTTAATTGGTGTGGAATATGATCTCATGCCTAGAAGAGCTTATAATCAGATCCTGGGACCACCCTGTGCTCAGATCCTGGTAAAGACCTACAATTTGGTCCTGGTACTTTCCTATAGTGTGATCCTGATTGTGCAGCTATCTTGTATTCTCATCCAGAAAGGGCCCTATGATGTGATCCTGGGACTATCTGATAATCAGATCTTGGGACTGTCCTGTAATCAGATCCTGAGATTTGGGATCCAGATCTTACAACTGCCTTGTAATCTGATCCCGGAATTTTCCTATAACCTGATGCTGGTACTATCCTATAATCTTATGCTGGTACTGTCCTATAATCTGATCCTGGTACTGTTCTATAATCAGATCCTAGTACTACCCTATAATCTGATCCTGGTACTGCCCTGTAATCTGATTAGAGGATTGCCCTATTGTCTTGTCCTGGGACTATCCTGTACTGTGATCCCTGGACTGTACTGTGATCCCAGGACTGTAGTTTGGCCCTAGGACTACCCTGTAATCTGATCCCAGGACTGCCCAATGGCCTGATCCTGGGACTATCCTGTAATCTGATCCCAGGATTGCTCTGTAGTCTGGCCCTGGGAGTATCCTGTAATCTGATCCCAGGATTGCCCTATTGTCTTGCCCTACTACTATCCTGTACTGTGATCCCAAGACTGCCTGTAGTCTGGCCCTGGGACTGTGCTGTAATGTGATCCCAGGACTGTCCTGTAGTCTGGGCCTGCGACTGTCCTGTTATCTGATCCCAGGACTGCCCTATAGTCTGCTCCATAGACTGTCCTGTAATGTGATCCCAGGACTGCCCTATAATCTGATCCTGGGACTGTGCTATAATCAGATCCCAGGACTGTCCTGTAATGTGAACCTATGAGTGCCCTATTGTGTGGTCCTGGGACTGTCCTATAATTGGATCCCAGGACTGCCCTATAGTCTGACCCTGGTACCGCCCTATAAGCGGATCCCAGAACTGTTCTATGGTTTGGCCCTGGGACTGTCCTGTAATCTGATCCTAGGACTGTCCTGTAATCTGATCCTAGGACTGTCCTATAGTCTCTTGGGACTGTCCTGTAATCTGGTCCCAGGGCTGCCCTTTAATCTTGTCCTGGGACTGTCCTGTAATCTGATCCTAGGACTACCCTATAGTCTATTCTTGGGACTACCATGTAATGTGATCCCAGGACTGCCCTATAGTCTGGTGCTGGAACTGTCCTATAATCAGATCCCAGGACTGTCCTATAGTCTGATCTTGAGACTGTCCTATAATGTGAACCCAGGAGTACACTATAGTCTGATCCTGGGACTGTCCTATAATCAGGTCCTGGTACTGTGTTATATTCAGATCCCAGGACTGCCCTGTAGTCCGCTCCTGGTACTGGTCTATAATGTGATCCCAGGACTGCCCTAGAGGCTGCTGGGACTGTCCTGTAATGTGCTGCCAGGACTGCCCTATAGTCTGCTTCTTGGACTGTCCTGTAATCTGATCTTGCAACTGCCCTAAAGTCTTGACTTGGGACTGTCTTGTAATGTGATCCCAGGACTGCCCTATAATCTGGTGCTTTGACTGTCCAATAATCTAATCCCAGGACTGCCCTATAGCCTGGTCCTTGGACTATCCTATAGCCTGGGCCTTGGACTGTCCTATAATCTGATCCCAGGGATGGCCTATAGTCTAGTCCTGGGACTGTCCCTGTAATCTGATCTTGGGACTGCTCTGCAACCCGATCCTGTAATCAGGTCATGAGATTGTCTTATAATCTGGTCGTGTGACTGTCCTATTGTCTTAGCACCCATGTGAGGCTACAGGTACATCTTGCCTTAGGTCTTTATAACATGAGTGACCCAGACTCTGATCCACTTCTAATTCTCCGGAGTGAAATTACTGGCAAAATGGACTTCTTTCAACATAAAAACTGCAACTTCATTTTTTTTTTTTGTCTTTCCAGGTACGAATCCATCGCCTCCAAGAACTTGTAGAGCCTCACTTTGAATTTGTGTGGGTCATACCAGGCAATAATATCACACAGGGCCTCCAACAACTCCATAGCAACCCAGACATTATCTTACAAACCATTAGATTGGTCGAGTCCATGATTGACTTTTCCAGCTTTGAACCAATCACTAACCAGCTGAAAATGTTGGCAAAAACAGAGAATGTAAAATTCCCCACCTTCATGAAGTACCTGAGAAAGGCTCTATCTGGACTTGATGTAAGGAAATTTTCATGATACGTGTACAAACAAATTAATGTAATATGGTTTATTAGGGTTCTCTGGTCGTCTGCAAAACAGAAGTATAAAACAGCAGTGTCCCCTACCTGCTTGAATAAGACTTTCAGTTATAATTATTCATGATGACTTGTTATATTATTGAAATCACTGGCATTGTTATGCGTATGGGTAGAGCGCACTACTGCTTTATAAATTGCAAGATTTGCTTTCCCTTGTGCAATACTGGAAAACCCATAATGGTAATGGTTGTGAGAGAATTTTAACTTCATATTTCTGAGAACTGGTCAAAAAAAAAAGTTGTCTTCATGCCTTCAAGAAGGACTGAGTTGGGTGGAAAGTCACAACTCAAGAGTGTTTGTTTCTTCCGCTCTACATGAAGAAACTGAGCTGCTAGGGCAGATGGAAACTGATGTTCTCCCTAGATTTGAACATCAGTAACATTGGCAGTATCTTCATTGGTGCTCAGTAATGGAAGAATAGGCCAGGTACTGATAAGCCTCATGTCAGTGAGGCTTATAACATATTTATATAAAATTATATATAATTTCACTGGATGGGGCCTGGTGCCTGATGCCTTTGGCAAGGCCTTCTAGTGAGGCGACCTGCTACAGGATAACACTGCAATGATAGGACCAAAATAACGTTGAAAGCAGTATTGTATCCTAATCAACCCAATGGCTGAATTCCAGGCAGACATACTCCATTACTTGCTTGGCTAACGCCATATGTCTGCAGATTTGTCAGGCACCTTGTGATTTTGTCCAGACTCTATCGTATTTGCCCCTCCATAAACCTGTTTGCCGTGGATAAATCTTGACTTCAAAACCCCATGAAATGAATAACATGTAATCCAAATATTTGAATGTAAGGTATAGACATTGTTATTGTGGTCTCATTGAATGTTCACCTACATGTACCACAAGTTCTTTGCTAAAGGCTGGTGATCAGCGCCGGACACTCAGCTGTCCTCCACCCAGGATTCTGTCTATTTGAAATGTTCTGGTGTATGACATTATAAAACAAATCGTGGTGTAAGTGAAATTATAACGGTGTGAAACAGTGAGTGCGGTGTAAGACACCAATCAAATGAATTAAACAACTGAAAAAAAAATCAAGCAGATCAGTTAGAAAGCAAAAAAAGTAAATAAAATGAAAATGAAGAAAGAAGTGAATAATTTAACAAATTCCTGGTGTGGTTCTAATTTTCAGGAGGGCCCGTCCGTCGCTGAGATGATCTGCCTGCTGGGACAAGAAGGCACGGTTCGCCGACTCCGACACACCTATCAACTGCTGTTGCAAAGCTATCCATGACCAGCCTAGCTTTTTGTTGTGGTCCTTGAGATGTAAAACTCAGATCGATCAGATATAAATACCCCCCCCCAACACCCCCTACCCCTCAAAAAATAACGAAATGAAAAGAAGAAATAAATTTCTTGGGCTGACTTTGCCTTGTTATTGGCATTTTCAGGTTTGCTGAATTCATATTGATGACATGTTATGTACACCTGAATAATTCAGTATCATATCACGAGGTCATTTATTGAAAGTGTGATGAATATTTGATCGTCTGTATATTCGGGATACATTTATAACATACTTTTGATGTAATTTTATTCAGTGTTGTTTGGAAGCCACCGAGATGCTACAATCAACATGATTTAAAGCCTCGTTATATTTAACAGACGAAGGTATATAGCGTGCTAGGGCCGTAGAACGACCCTAGGGCCTGTGACCAGTACTTTGGCTGTAAAGTGCTGCTCATTCTGGCTTCCTCTCTGGTCGTAAGTGGAAAGGTCAGCCAGCAATCTGCGGATGATCATGGGTTTCCTAGCGTCATCTAAGTGAAATATTCTTCAGCACATATAAACAAATAAGTACAATGTGCATTTAACGGAGAAAGCGTTATGCAGTCGTTAACCTCGTCGCCTTGTCGGTCCAGTGGCGTATTTAAAGCTACATATGGTTACCCTGATTCCTCAACCTTTTCGCAACTTTCAATTCAATGGATGCACATCTATTATTTGATTTTGGAGACAAAACTACATTGGTTGGATTGGCCAGTATCAGGGCTTCAGAAAAAGTATAATTTTATCAGTCAACACAGAATAATGCCTTTAGAATGTGCTTGAATGTACCCCTTGCAAACATGCGAAAAGTTTGAAGAATTACAGAAGTATAGCCCCTAAACAGATTCAGGGGGGGTTCAGCCGCAGCTCTGTCTAAGTTTCCCAGATGCAGGTGCGGAGATGCAGCAGTGCAGTGGATCGGGCTGATATTGCCAATACATCAAGCATAAACTCAATTATCTTCAACAACAAGTGAATTATCACGCGAAAAACACCAATGAATTAAGGGAATTTATGCTGTATGGGGTGTTTACGTTTGGTACTGGTTTCTGTGTGCAGGGCTTACTTTTCTTTCTGCCTTCTGTATGTGTTGGTTTCCTTTTGATTCTGCCTTCTGTATGTGGTGGTTTCCCTTTGATTTTGCCTTCTGTCTGCGTTGGTTTCCTTTTCTTTCTGTCTTCTGTACACATTGATTTCCTTGTTATTCTGCCATCTGTACAAGGTGGTTTCCTTTTGATTCTGCCTTCTGTGTGTGGTGGCTTCGTTTGATTCTGCCTTCTGCATGTGGTGGCTTCCTTTTGATTCTGCCTTCTGCATGTGGTGGCTTCCTTGTCATTCTGCCTTCTGCATGCATCAGTTTCCTTTTGTTTCTCCCTTCTGTATATGTTGGTTTCCTTTTGATTCTGCCTTCTGTATGTGGTGGCTTCCTTGTCATTCTGCCTTCTGCATGCATCAGTTTCCTTTTGTTTCTCCCTTCTGTATATGTTGGTTTCCTTTTCATTCTGCCTTCTGTATGTGATGGCTTCCTTTTCATTCTGCCTTCTGTATGTGGTGGTTTCCTTTTCATTCTGCCTTCTGTATGTGGTGGCTTCCTTTTCATTCTGCCTTCTGTATGTGATGGCCTCCTTGTCATTCTGACTTGTGTATGTGATGGCTTCCTTATTCTGCCTTGTGTATGTGGTGGCCTCCTTTTCATTCTGCCTTGTGTATGTGATGGCTTCCTTTTCATTCTCCCGTCTGTGTATGTTGGTTTCCTTTTCATTCTGTCCCATACTCGAACCTTTTCACCCATAAACTAACCGCCACGCAATTACTACTCATATGAATAAAATCGCCGAAAGATTCCAAAATCTCAAAAATCCTGCCAACTCTGTTCGTCTGTGACATCAGCTCTACAGCTTTATACTGAGCTTTCAATGGATTGGCAGTGCGGTGTGTGTCGTGATGATCTCTGACCTTTGATCTCTACGCTTACAGTTTCTGTTCTGACAGGGGTGTCTGGTAGAACTTCCGTCTCGCAAGCCGTATAGGCCCGAGTTCAGTCCCGGTGCATGTCAAGCATGTGCTGTACCTTAAAATTCGTCGTCTTGGTACAGCCTCTCTTGGCGCTCAGGTCGTTATAATAACGTAGGCATGGAGTAATACGGTATATTAAACGATGTGTAAATGTGTAGGCTTTGGTAGTAGCCGCGTAGAGTGATGATATAAACGATGTAATATTGCAAACGAAGTAAAACAACCGTTGCAAAAATGAAGTAACCCGGACATTGATGACACATACCAGAAATATGACTTATGACCCAGTTGGTTTTGCTTTTCTTCTCTGTTACTTGATATTCCCATAATTCTCTGCTGCATGATCCAAGCACCAAGTAATAGTATATTTCACATGTCTTAATTTTTACTGAATGTGCCATAATCATGGTGTTTATCTCATTAATTGAAATGAAAATAACTACACCTATCCCTTCTGTGCTTTATTTGTCCTAGCTATGAATTTTGAACTTCAAATTTGAAGTCTGAATGCCTGATTTATTCATTTTGTACCTATTTGTGTTTTTGATGTGGTTTCACAGAGATTGCTCGTTTAAGTAAATGTTGATGGCGGTACATAGCATTCAGTTCAAGTCCAACAATGAGTTTCTGAAGAAAGAAAAAATGGAAAATCCAAACACTATAAACAGAGCTTTTCTCAGCAGCCGAAAGACTTCTACTTATAAGTTTTGTGAAACCGAGACCGTTCTTCTGACACTATTGATAAAAGTTGGAAACTATTAGATACAGAACAGTAGCGTAGATCTGTACCTTTCCTTTTTATATTATTATGGTAGACCCAGAGTTTCAGAGCGTGAGTTTATGAAATTGGGCAAGTAATTTGGCTGTTTTGACATGGATCCGTGGCTAAACATTAAAGAAACAAAGTAAGACCCTGCCTTTCTCTGTTCTGACAGCGGTGTCTGGTAGAACTTTCGTCTCGCAAGACGAACAGAAGAGGTTGTGTGTTAGCGAGTTGTCCGGCGTCCGTCCGTCTTTCTGTCTGTCCGGCATCTGTTAACTTTTCCTTCACAACTCTACTTCTGCAGTTTTTGATCAGTTTCAACGAAGCATGGTTGACGCGTAGACCACATCAAGAAACATAAATCGCAGTACTGATTTTCCATTTCGTTGATTGGTTGGCCGCCTGTCTCTCTGTTCCACCAGCATGTGTTAACATTTCTTCCAAAATGCCACTAATTACTGCTACAGTATTTTTTCCAATTTCAACAAAACTTAGTACAAGTGAATCAAGATACCTATTTCGTAGTATTGATTTCAAATTTTGATGATCCATTGTCCGTTATATATACATAATTTTATGATCGACTCCTTGATAATTTTGTCCCAAGCAGTAGGGCTATATTGTCTCATCAGAGGCTCTGGTTAATAAAACAATATCATGCTTCGCCATTCAAGGTATAGTTATTTACCACAGCTTCTACATACTGCTAACACTTCTACTCAACGCGAGGTAGCGCTGTTACACCGTGTTATGTAATAATACACCAGTGATGTAACACTCGCCGTTTATTGTACTGAAAAAATCAGTGTTATGTAATATCGCCGCATAATGTAATACAATTTACTGTGTAATGTAAGAATACCAGTCCTCGGATATTGTAATAAAAATTTCAGTGTAATGTAATAACATTCATAACAGCAGGTATATGCATTATTCTGTGCTTATTCAAGCGTCTGAGAGAATCTGTGTGTCTCTTATAGTTGTTTCGAAGAGAACACGCTGTAGTAGTGCCCGACGGAATCCTCAATCCTTCGCCAAGTTACTTCAGCACATTGAAAGTATTGGTGTGCGCACCAAAATCAGCCGTTTTCAACATTACTTTGATCTTATCCCCGATAATCTCTCGGTTACAATTTCCACCGGCAATTACTTGTCTCCCTGACTATTTTAAGTGGCAATATTACATAACACGGAAATTATTATTACATGAAACGATGGATATTACATAAAGAATATAAAAATATCAAAAAAAGGAGAACTAAAGTTCTGTATCTGCGGTATGTGGCCAACTATACAACTATGTGCATGTTAGCAGCAATGTTTATACGCCAGTGCTTTTGTAAGGGATTTGGTGTTCAAGATAATCCCAGCTACAGTGTTAGGGGACCTATAAGTTGCCACTGTTTAAGAATTGACATGAAACAGAGTCCGTATTTCACTGGTGATCATTTGCCAGCAATCACTGTCTGCGCTTGTCTGCTTTTATTCTCTGTTCTGTCTTCTATATCGCTATGCATCCCAGCAAGTGCACGCCACCCACCAACGCCACTGTTCCCCCTAACTTGAAAGTTTCGACCAGTTGAGCCGATGATGTGAAACGTTTTCTGGGCCCGTTTTCAAGAAACTTCGAAAGTTGTTTTGGATTAAACAAACATGTCTTATAGGGCCTAGCGTTTGAAGTTGTTTCTCAAGAAACACTCTACCACTTTTTCACTATATAGCGTGAAATTATCTTTCGTTATACAAATGATAAACAGACTTTTGCGTGTGTGGTATATGTATGTAAGGAAACAGTATGAGGACCCGGTTAATAGTAGTTGTATACCCCCAACCTCCCCCCCTCCTCACCCTGCGCGCGCAAGCTATTTTCGAATGTTGCGTCAGTGGACAATGTGTCGTCTGCTCGCCTGAAAGTAGACTGATGAAGACAGAGGAAAGAAAGCGCTTCGCTGACTAAAATGTCAGCAGAGCAGAGCCAAAATCCAAGATTGCCGCCCTACATTCCCAGATATTTCAGATTATACCTCTATTTGAGATGTACCGGGAAGCGTTTTGCACGTGATAGAAGCAAATGAGCAAACGCGATCGTGGAGATTTTCTCTTTTGCTGACGATTGTGTGTAAATGTGTATTTTCCTAGGTCTACTGAGTGGCTGCTTTAAAGGGTAATAAAAACAGATAATATTTATCTATGAAAATAATAAGCCATGAGCAAATGAGTTTGAAATACAGCTTTTGCTGAGAATAAGATCAACTATCAGGATAATAAATTTATATATGTTGATAGATCGAAAGATAGGGACAGAAAGATGACCTGCTTGAGAGCAGTCAATTTACCACGCCACGTCCTGGATTTACCTTATCGTTCTCTCGGCCACAGTGACAGACACGACTGTTGTAAAGTGTGACATTGAATGAAAGCCCAGTGGTTTGCTAAGGATCAAAAAAGAGCACATAATGGGATTCTTATCAAGATGTTGTGGCGCGTTTTGTGGCAGGCCTACCATTTTCTCAAACTCGTTAAAATTACTGCAAGGATCAATTTCCGATTTTTTTTCCAAGGCAAGTGTCGGTGAGTATTGAAACGGTTAGTTCCATGCACGTAGCTCCGAAGCTTTTGCGCTCATTACGTTTAAAGCACCGAGCTATAAGTAGTAACCGCAAAACCTTGTACTGAGTTCTTGCGCGCTGCGTTCTCGATACACATAGTGGGCATATAATAACACTTTACACTCAGTCATTCTGCTGCGCTAACACGCTGACAACCTCGGCCATGGAGGTCCTCAAGCTTGTTGACCTCTACTACATAAAAAGCTTAACGCCGCTGATATTCAACTCCATGAGGAAAATTCGTCCCGTGCTAAAAAAAAAAAAAAAAAAAAAAAAAAAAAAAAAAAAAATTCAAAACCAACACCTTAATCGGTATCTGGCAAACCTGACAATCAGAGCGGACGAATCTACAGATGTTCTGCTTAGACAAACAACTCGCGTGTTCATGCGACTGAAAGTCAAGCAGATCAGGGGGAAACCCACGCCCATCCGTAGGTTGTTGGCATATCTTCCCACCTACGGCCTGAGAGGAAGCCAACATGAGCTGGATTTGAACTTACAACGACCACATTAGTCTGCTCAAGGCTCCTCCGTCATCACCCTGCTCTAGCGCTCTAACCATGTGAGTCACGTAGGCCCCTCAAGGAGATTAAACAGCATGTCTGTTTCCACTAGCTTTGTAAACATCTCTCATACCTGGAGCAATATTTCCGTATTATTAGCTATGTTTTCAAACCATATACATGTACTAGTACCTCGAGGCAGTGGCGTGTCTTGTTGATGTCTGTTATCTTCAGGATTTTTTCTCGTACTCTGTAATTTTAATAATACTGCAACAGTCGATACTGACAAAATATTTGCTCCCATTGCAAATACATTGACTCCCACGCTAGCAGTCACTACAATGTAGAAAGACCCTTCAAAGTAGATAGGTCCTTCAAAATTACAGGCTAAGTGGAAAATGCAGATGATAACCTCTCTCTGCCTCGAGGTTTCCCCATCTCCACAAAGCTGTGTTCCCCATATGAAATGAAATCACATGAGGTATACACAGGCCTATATCTGTATGCATTAATAACGCAGGCGCTTGTCAACATCTAGTACCAAGGCAGATGAGCTGGTAGGAAGGTCGTGCACTTTATTTTATTTATTTATTTATTTATCTATTTATTTGTTTCTGTCTTATGCTTAAGAATATTTCCCAGCCTTATGGCGGGAAGACATCGGGCAGAGCCCGGGGGAAAGTCCGCGGGTTGCTGGCAGACCTTCACACGCACTCGTGCATTTTAGAATACCGCGTATACGTGTATAATTGGGCCTAGGCTGGTGCTCAGAATTGAAGTATACACCATATAGCTATATATGTAATTATGTTTACAACTGCGGACTTCTACCATGAGATCATATGTTTATGTAATCATTACGCTGCAGTAGCACGCTAACCCCCTCGGCCACGGAGTACTGAAAAATTCACAAGTATACTCTCTACAAACGACTGTGTACCACAGGTATACTGTAACAAAAACTGCTACAACCTTTGTGTACTTGACGTTCACAAATTGTGTACTTCAGAAAAAATATGTGTATTGGTGGTACACACGGCTGTGTAGCTCTAGTACACAAAGGCTGTGGGTGTTCAATTTTGTTACAGTGTGTGTACACAATCGTTTTGAGAGAGTATGGTGTTAAACATAAGTGAGTTAAATAAATAAATCGCAGTGTTTCCCGGCTGGTAAGGAGATACTACAGTAGCCTGTAAGCGCATGCAGGTCAATGCATGAACTCTGATCATCAGTCAGTTCGATTTGAAATCGGACTGGCGCTCACATCTCCACACATGTATAAGTCTATACGTTATGTAGGCTGTCCTACACGAGTCGTGCTATGTTGTAGTGACATATCTGTACTGGTAAAACCCAAAACGCGCCTTCTTGCCTGCCTGCTTTCGATAACCATGCATTTTCTATTAACATGCCTGCTTCAATGCACTTCCTTTATACCAACAGGCGTCTTTACCTGACTGCCTGACCCACAACACAATACCTGTACAAACACACAAAAAAAGTCCTGATACTGGCACAACCGGGTTTGATGTGCTTTTCTAGCTATCGACACTCGGCTGTTTCCTTTGTCGCGCACTACGCAGTGCTGGGTGTATATATATATATACAAGTACGGTAAGGAAGTCCTGTCGCCTCGATCATGACTGACTCTGATATGTTTTTGCCGGGACGTCTACGTCGGCTATCTCAATGCAGAGGCTCGTGGTAACGCGGTTTGTCCCATATTCCTCAGATAACAACTTTAATTTGCCGAGCGGTATATATTCAAGTACAGGGGTGTGTGTGCCGGCCTGTGACGTACAAACGGACTCTCCCTCGGCCTGGACAGTATACGTCTATAGCCTACGCACCTGGGGGGATAACGCACAAGTACAGAGTGCGGTTGACTTGGCATCTTCCCCGGACCCATCGCCCAACTGTCCGAATGGGGTGTGCTGGTGTAGCAGGTCGGAATCAGGGCGTCGTCTGTGACGCGCCGTTCGCTATTCTCTAATTAGTAGACTCACACCTGACGTTAGATCATAATGAGGCTTCGTCTAAAACGTGTATTGCTGTTTCTCTGCTTACTGGCTTTGCTAAGTGTCCTGTGTGTGCACCTCAAGCACCAGGGCACGCCCTCGTTTTTGACCTTGCCCGCTCAGACACTCCTGTCGGCCAAATCCAAGCTATTCTATGATGGTTTCACCAGCACCACCGTGAAACCGAGGCCAAACGTCTGGGAAGTCAGGGACCCGAGCGATCGCGTCGTTGAACAGTTAAACTTCAGGCCGAAAAACTATGAGAAACTCATGTTGATGAACAGAACGAAACCTAAAGTCATCTACATCCAAGGTGGAATCGGAGACTTCGACGCCAAACTCGGCGACAAGGAATTCCAGAGACAAGAATGTCTCGTACAAAACTGTATTATCACATTATCCGAAGTGGATGCCGGAAAAGCCGATGCCATTCTGTTCAGACAACAATTACCTATGGCACGGTCAGATCGACTGACCAATCCAGATCAAATCTGGATATACTTCACCTTAGAAGCCCCGTACTCTTTACCAGGTTTCCAAGGACTAGAGAACCTTTTAAACTGGACCGCCACCTATCGGCGAGATTCCACGATAGTTGCCCCTTATGCAAAATGGACGCCCTTTGACCCCCCTGTAAATAGTCCGTACGCCGACCGAAATTTTGCCGCCGGAAAAACTAAGCAAGTGGCTTGGTTTGTCTCGAATTGTGGTGCCAACAACAACAGGCTGGAATATGCTAGAGAGCTGGGCAAGTATATCAATGTGGATATATTCGGGGGATGTGGCAACGATGACTGCCCCAAGTACAACCAAGATTGCTGGGAAAGACTCAATGAAGATTATAAATTCTACTTAGCGTTTGAAAACTCCAACTGCCGAGACTACATCACCGAGAAGTTCTTTCAGAACGGATTAGGGTAAGGCAGTGTGCAGTTTTCGAAGGGTGCAAAATCCCCTCATGCTGGCTTCCTCTCAGGCCCTACGTGGGAAGGTCCGCCAGCAACCTACGAATGGTCGTGGGTTTGCACAATATTCCCCACTTTAATTGTGAGCTCTTTTTTTTAAGTCTGTAAAACGTAAGGGTTTTTTAAAATTTTTTTACAAATTTTTTTTATTTTTTTACAAATTCTTTTTTTTTTTTTAACTTTTTTGTTTGCAGTTTTTATTTCGCGGTTTGCTCTAAAAGGTAATAACACGCAAATAAAGAGTTTTTAAATATAGGAGCGCTATGAAGTCAGACAACAAGTGCTCTCATGATATAAACGAGCTGACTCATACTTGGCATAAGATACATTAGAGCAATATAATAGGACTTATTACCACATACAGTATATGTTTACCAGGACAGTGAAGTAAGTATTAGGTCGGCATATATTGAGAAAACAAAGTAGAAGGCTATCTTGACATTTTGTAGCGACATTCATAATTAGGAATTCCTAATGGCTTAGTCTACTGTGCATATAATCTCTCGTGAACATGAGTATACATTTTGTTGTTGTTTTCGTTTTTTTCTTTGTTGTTTTTTTTTTGTTTGTTTGTTTGTTTCTTGTTTGGAGTCGTTATTCAACATTGTGGTTTACTTCTTGAAAATAACCATAAATTAAACCTGTTTTTAAGGTAAGGTTTTTCATCCGGTTATAATGTGTATTCAGCGTTTTATTATTTTATTTACTGCGCCTGACTTGAGGAGACCCTGGTGTTTCGGGGGGGGGGGGGGTAACTGTCCGCCTCACAGTCCTTCGGGGTAGCTCTAGGTATACGTGGGGGGGGGGGGGCGTGCCTGTAACCCGTAACATAAATAGGCCAAATGCGCCTAAAATTGCCAGCGTTGACACTGCTGACAGCATTTCACATTCAACTGACCATTTTCAAAGTTTGCATGCATTGCCCACCTATATTCTCACACCAGGACTATTGCAAACACGCACATGAAGGCCAACATTTTAAGCATGATAGGCCGTTTTGAGATCATTTTCTCTACTTACCGCTTGGTATATGAATGACGTATCTTCTACGCTGGGTCAGCAAACAAAAACTCGACAGGCATATTTCCGCATTTCAATGCATGTATTTACGAAAAGATTGGTTAAACGAAGCAGTGTTGCCACTCAATGAAACTGTTTACAAGTCAGATGCACGGGTATATTTTCAGTTAAACCTTAACTGATATGAATATGCACGCACATATGCTGCCTGGTTGCTTGTATGACATGCATTCCTCGTTTACATTAATTGCCGGCTCCCAGGCTACCGGGGTCCAAAGTCCCCGCCGTGTTTTGTCCCTTCAGTGCACAGGTTATTTGTAAGAGTTGTTGTGTGCCAACTCAGTGAAATCCGAACGCAGTGTAAAATATGACATCGTGCAGGCGGACCCATTACACGATCAAACCATCTTTTGTACGCACCTGTACATCGGGAAATCGTTTAAAGCTGTCCTTGACGTAAATATAGCTCAACTCTATACCCCTGGAAGAATACCTGATCTTTTCTCATGGGGCCGATGGCTTGCTATATTAAAACCATGAATCATTGGATCTGTACCAAAGTGAAGCCTCAGACATTTGTCAGAGGGGTGTATAGTATATATAGTAAACCCCTAAGTCATTAGCTAGGGAACTGTACCACAGTGAAGCCTCAGTCATTTGTCAGCGTGACAAATCCCTCTGTCATTAGCCAGTGAACCTGTACCACAGTGAAGCCTCAGTCATTTGCTAGAAGTACGGATGGTATATATAATAAAATCCTCAATCATTAGCCAGGGAACTGTACCATAGTAAAGCCTCAGTCATTTGTCAGAGAGACGGATAGTATATACACTAAACCCCTCACTCACTAGCCAGGGAACTGAAGCCTCAGTCATTTGTTCGAGGGACCGATAGTATACAGAGTAAATTCCTTTGTCATTAGCCAGGGAACTGTAGCACAGCGAAGCCTCAGTCATTTGCTAGAGGGACGGATAGTAGATATAGCAAACCCATCAGTCATTCGTCAGGGAACTGTACCACAGTGAAGCCTCAGTCATTTGTCAGAAGGACGGATAGCATATATAGTAAACTTATCGGTTATTATTTTAAAATCCTGTACCATAGTTAAACAGTAGTTATTTGTCAAAGCTTTTGAAATGGATTAAAATCTCAGGAACTTTTTACACAGAAAAGGCTCAAAATGATTTCGTAAGATTGATGTTATAAATCAGTGTGATAATTTTCAGCCGGGTGATAAAGGCCAGCAGCGTCAGCATTGTGATAATTACCAATAGTATCAGCAGTCTGATATTTTACAGTCGCGTTGACAATATGATAATTATACTAACACCGCCGGCAATATGCTAATTTGGGCAACGTCAACACTGTGATAATTGTCGGCGGCGTTAACACTGTGATAATTGTCGGCGGCATCAACAGCCTGCCAGTTGCTACTAGGGTCAGCTGTGTGATAAAGTCTGACAGGTTTTGTAGCCTGGTACTTGGCAGTGACGTCAACAGTGATAACATTATTAGCAACGTCATCAGCCAGTTAAGTGTTATCTGTGGGATAATTTTGCCGACAGGGTCAGCAGTGCTGGAAATAGCCAGTGGTGACACCCGTGTGATAACTGCTGGCAGCGACATATCGGACCAAGAGTGTTCTACATTATGTTTCCAGACGTAGTAATGTCCTGCACGTATGTTTACATTTCTAACTATGACGATTTTCTGTTGATATTCCTTTGACATTCTTACGTGGACATGTTTAAATTCTTTACTCTTTGGCAGGTCTTCAGTACAAAACTCATGAGGTAAATAATAACATTTTCGAAGAAAACTTTCTAAGCTTGTACCACGTCTACAACACGTAAATGGAGAACCGTTCAAAATCTTGTTGATCCACCAACTAGCTTAGCAAAGGGCAAAAGCATAGAAACTCCGAATAAAGAAATGTAACGCATGACAAGTAAAACTTAGTCGAAATATCGAGAACGTCAGCCATGCGTTACATTTCTTTATTCTGAGTTTCTATGCTTTTGAGAACCGGTCAACTTATATAGTTTTGTGCCTTTGAGCCCAGGCTTAATACTAAGTGTTCATGAGACAATCTGGCATTCAGCATGTAGCTTATATAGGCTATGTATAACTTGACGGAACCATAAACAGAACACGTCGACATCCGTCACACAGGCTGTGCGGATAGTCAGTGCATAATACGGAGGATACACGAACAAGGTACCAGTGCAGTACTGTTTTCGTGAACATGTGACAACGGACTTCATCCGCCCATGAAAAAATAGTTCACTGAAAAGTCGCTTCTTGTAGATAGGTTTAATCCGTCCAGCACTGGAAGGGGTGACTGATTTCTGACTGTGACAGATTCCTCGTGTCGAGGGCAGCGAGATTTGAGCACAAGGTTCTCGCTTCGGCACGTACCAGTGTTTGTTTGCAACAAGACTGGTACATCACCTGTGTTGATTCTGAACTCCAGCTCTAAGGTTGGCTGCTTTCTACAAGTCGGTAATGGGTTGTGCTGACATTTTCCTGGTCTTGGTGAACAAAACGAACCCGTTGCCTAACCATGTATTAAAATCGGTTCACGGTTTCATTCGAACATTGCTCAATAAAGGTCGAATGCAACGGATGCGTTACATAAGAGGGTAAACATTACTTACCTGCCCCTGCCAATAGTTAAGATAAAGCAGGTATTGGGCACACTCTAAAAAAAAAACAGTGTCAGCTAAATCTTGCATAATATCACGCTTTCTGAGTAATGGTAAATTAAACTATCCCACTGCCACTTGATATTATGTTAAGATGGAGATATAACAATTCCCTGTTACATCAACATAAGCATTTCTGTTTAGAATAACGAAACAAATCCGCCATGTACAGTATAACATAACAGTTTGTAGCAATAACAGAATCTGTTGAGCCATCACTCAGAAAAACAAGGTATTCTGTTAGTAAATAATGTGCATGCGTATAAATGACTATCAGGGTACGACCATCATGGTATGCCCACAGTGGACTCATTTGTTAGGTAAGATCGCACATCGTTACCGGTAGGAGCAAACAGACGCCAGTGCGTGTCAAACATACTTTACGCTTATCTGTATAAAGTAAAAGACTACAAACCAACAACGACAGTGTGATAGTTGGCATCCATTAATTTTAAGGTGGAATCCTACCATTTGCGTGCCACTTTACCTCAACTAAGTTTTTATTCAAACTTTGCATATAAATGCTTAATACACACTGCATACAGTATAAACTTGCAGACACCTACGCATTGAAGGAGAAGAAAGTATAAAAATGATGCTTATATCAGATGAAAGAGCGTCAAATCTTTTTTGCAAACATGGTATTTAATCCTTTTTTTCTGGAGAAGAGGGTATTTGAAAATATTTTTGTATGGTGGGCATATGAGATCAACTTTTGGTATTTATCGTCGTTGTATAATGATGTTCTAAAAAAGGATGTGATGCATGTCTAATAAATTCATTTGAATGTAAATTTGTTCTTTATAACCAAACATATGCATTCAACCTGTTATGATAATATTTATGAACATATTAAAAATATAAATACACGAACCCAGCCGGAAACTCGTAAGACTGCTTCCCGACTTTCAACAAAGTGGGCCAAAACCGTGTGCTCCTTTCTTCTTTCTTGGATAACATCACACTTCTAGGTGCACGTGTGTTTGTTTAGAAAGCGCTTTGGTAGTACACAAACACTGCAGCGTCACAGCAGAAAACGATGTGTTTCTCTGTGATTTGGGCCCTTTTGTAGCCCGCCAGTCTCCCATTGCCATACAAAGAGAGTGAGGCATTATACAAAATGGTTCACCGCTTAAACCTATTTTCTTAAGAGACATCACTGTACTTTTTTACCTAATTCTGCACAGGTGGTTTTGTAAGCACTATTTGTACATCCATTCCTGGGCTTCCCACACTTACAGTCGGGGCCTGTATGACAATGTTGTAAGCAACGGAGGAGTTCTCACAGCACCATTATCAAGAGTTCGGGGCACTCTGTAAAATCTTTGCTTCACTACTTGTAAGATCGATGTGCTTGTTAGGGGTTGTCCAAATACAGGTAATCTAGGTATCAATGGTCATAAATGAACTTACTGGGGGGTAGAGTGATCGCATACAAGCATCATTTGTACTCATTGGTCGCCCGGGAGTTGGTGATCTGTACACGATTCGATTGCTAGAAGTACGGGTGGTATTACCACCACTTGTACTTACACTACCATGTTACCCAAAGGTAGGCGCCTACCCGACAATGTTGTAGGTATTGGAGGTTTGTGCTAACTCCATCAAGAGTTTGGGGGCAATCTAGAAAGCCTCGTTTTGGTGCTACTTAGTGAGGGGAAATTTACTTATCAGTGTTCATAAAGTAGACTTTATAACCGTGAGTAGGAAGGTGGTTGTCGTGGTGGGGGATATATCACCATCAGCAATCATTATATATCACCATCAGCAATCATTATATATCACCATCAGCAATCATTATATTTCGTCATCAGCAATCATTATATTTCATCATCAACACTCACTATATTTCATTATCAGCACTCATATTTCTGCCCAAAACTTCCACTATATGCTAACAAAGAACGTCTGCCATAGAGGCACATGTGTATCCGTGTCAAATGTGAATGACAACACAGCACTTTGAATAATTCTAGACCAGTGACGTCTAATATATTGCATTTAACATTACCGTACTTTTTTTTAAACCTAATTTTGTCTAAGCCATGGTACTGGAGGCTGTAAGTTGTTACTTCTTGAACGCTTAAATGAACAACTTAGAGTAAAAACCAAACTGAGGTAATGTAACAAGAGGACAGATCTCACCGGGGACGTGAGACCATTTCCCAACTATCACAATGTCGTCACTGCTCGGGTTTCACTCTCTTTTATATTCTGTGATAGGCTTATATGTATGTATGCTTGGGTTTTACGTCATACTCAACAACTTTTCACTTATATGAGGAGGAGGAGTTCTTAGGAAGTATGTACATGTATATTATACTGTGTCTCCATGTGGCAGGGAGTGTCCATGCCAGCAAAGTGCTGCCGCCACTGGAACATCATGCTGAAGATACCAGACATGACACACCACCCAGTCACCTTATACTGGCAACGAGTCGACCAGTCCCGTTTCCTTTCCCTAGCCTCTCAGTGCTGAGCGCCAAGCCAGGCAGCAACAAGTATTATTTTAAAGTCTTTTTGAATGACACGATCCAGAACTGATCCCGGGTATTTCCATTCCGGATAGGCTTGTAAATTCAGTGCATAGTGGTAAGTTCGTTACGTGCATTGTTTGCATGTTAGTGTTTGTCAAATCGGATGACAACATAGCATTCTGAGTAGTTGTAGACAGGTGACGTCCAATATACATGAATTGCAACTGTATACATGACTGGATTTTTGTTTTACCCAATCCTATTTAAGCCACGATGCTATGGGAGTGTAAGTTGCTACTTTTCTGCCTTTAGAGATTTAAATCTGTTGTAAACTGACCAAATGCCGGATATCGCCGTTCATGTGTGACCATTTGCTAACCACCAAGTTATTGTCGCTGCTCTGATTTTACTCTACTACTTACTTACTATGCTGGTGTCTTACTTGCGTGGGGAGACATATACTCAGTAAATGTTGTCTGGAAACAGATCTTGTTTCTCTTTTACATGCTGTTAGCTTTATTTACGGTTTATACATATATTATTTCTCACAAATTCCCTTTGCGAACTGGTGTTATGCGATGTTTTGAAATGGGCCTTACGATTATCGACTTGGAACGTCCCTTCATATCTTACGAGTGGCATGCGAATATCGGACTTGACGCTTAAGTTTGGTGCAAATTTACATGTGATGCTCGTTGGAAGATAGCAGTGTGATACAGTCCTTTGAATGTGGTAATTAACTTCATAGAATCTCAAGAGAAATCGATCGAACCAAATGTATCCCTTTTAATACTTATATGCGTGAAATGCACTATAAAGACTACGCCACACATTAATTTTTTCATATTGATTGGTGTTAGCAATTTAAAACCTGAGCAGCAAGAACGGTGTGATATAGTTGGCAAATATAACTATGTAACAGATGAAATACGGCCTTTTGTAGGTTTTCGTCAGGTGAGGTTTAACATGTGTTCTGACTATCCAGGTTTAGAATAAAACAGTCACATATACCGCAGACATCTGTTTTCATTTTCTCGTTCGTTTTACAGATATGACGTCATCCCAATTGTTATGGGAGCTCATCCTGACGATTACCGCAAGGTGGCGCCACCACACTCCTATATCAGCGTCGAAGACTTTGAGGAACCAAAACGCTTGGCGGAATATCTGAACAAACTCGATAACGACGACAAAAAATACAGCAGTTACTTTCGCTGGAAGGGAACTGGCAGATTCATCAACACCAAGTTTTGGTGCCGGGTTTGTGCTCTACTGAACGACAATGAAAAACCGACAAGAATTATAGGGGATTTCCAGGAATGGTGGAATGGTGACGGAATATGTCGCAGAACGCCGTGGACGTCTAGACGAAAATTCTAATCTGGTCTCATTGGAAGAGCTACAATGTTATATAAGAAACAAATTAAAACCCTTTTATTTACACATGTACAATATTAATGGTCACTACGGCAAATGGTGTCCAAAGTTGCAGTAATATTCGTTTTCGTGTTAAATGAAATTTCATGATCATTTCGTGTAAATTAAAACTTTCCAATCATCATAATATCATTATAACTGTGCAGAGCAGTGGATTTAGTCTGCGTTACCTACTGTCACTCTATAGACCAAACTGATGCAATGCAGACGACACGGGTTGAATAACTGGTACAGACAGACTCGCAGACGTGTCAATTACATGTATGCATGCCGCGGTTTTTTTTTTTTTTTTTGTTTTGTTTTGTTTTTTTTTTGTGCAATAGCATACGATTGGCCAAACGCCGACAGCCTCTTCGTAAAAGCCTGTACGACTGACCAAAAGCGTATGGCTTCATGTGGATGAACATATTCGTAACGCTGATCCAAAATCTGAACTCAGTGGGTAATAGAGCGAAATGGCGTCGCCTGTATCTCCACTCTACTGCACAGTACATCATTATTGTACTGGTGTAAATGAAGTGTAATTGGACACCAGTAACAATTACCATTCAGATATATGTAAGATTTATATTGTATTTTTATTTGCTGTATTACGTGGGTACTACTTGACAGTATGGGCTGAATGCACTTCAGCGCCCTTGGTGGGCCAGTCCGCTGAAGTGTTTCACTCGCCTTAGCCAATTGACCACAAATCTGTGTGACACTGGGATCGATTCCAGCTCAAGCTGTCTCAGCCGTGGATTTCAGTGCAACTCGATCAACTCCATTTTAAGTAATTTTATTTCTACTGAGTATTGATTAATGGTATGTCTGTTAAATTCTAAATCTAAAGTTAGGAGTATCAATTACAGCACTTCGTTCTTTGTCCCCGTTGTTGTGACATTTTGTAGCTGTGGTTGCAAAGTTTCTGCTTATAACTAACAACCTGGAGGTCAACGCCGTGGGAATAGGATCATACAGACGCTGTGGGAATAGGGATCATACAGATGCTGTGGGAATAGGATTATGTTGATGCCACGGGAACATGACCATTGAAACTCTGCGGGTTCTATATGGGCTCTATGAAAACAAGATCGTGGGAACGATGTGGGAATAGGATTATATGGGCTTTCTGAAAACAGGATCATATGGACGCTGTGGGAATAGGATCATATGGAATTTATGTAAAAAAAACAGGATGCACGGAAAATGCAGGAATGGAATTATAAGGATGCTTTGGAGATGGGATTATAGGGTTGCCGTGGGAATGTGATTATAGGGATGCTGTGGGAATACATTTATATGGGCTGTATGAAAATAGGATGATAGGGACAATGGGGGAATAGAATTATAGGCACGCTATAGAAATAGGGTTGCAGGGATACTGTGGGAATAGGACCATGGGGATACTATGGGAATAGGATTAAAGGAATGTTATGCGTGAGTAGAGGGTTATCAGCAATGTAGACGTGTTATTATGCACTGGCCTGAGGAAGTATAGACTAGGTGGCAAACTGCATGTGTGACCTCATCACGTGGCCTAATTAACTGCACAGGGAGCATTGTTCTCACAGCAGGCTCAGAATTCCGCGAGGACACAGAGTGACTAATTATCTCTCGCTGATTAAAGGTTGACCTGGCCAATGTAACTCTATCAGACATGCTGATGTTATTGCACTGGTGGGCATGTTATTTTGCCTAGGTGATATATCTCTATACGTACAGATGTGCCGTTATGCTCACCTATGAGGTAACAAGGGCGTTAACCTATATTCTTGGATATGTGCTGCGAAACATGCTGTATATTACTGCTCAACTTACAAGCGTCACAGCGCTTTAAATGATCAGATAAAATTTTCTGAATGTATTCTTACATGTAGCTCATAGAGAACTGTCTGGGTTTTAATAAAACATGACTGAAGATGGCCTAGTGATCAGCGTGCTCTCGCAGCACAATAACCCAGGAGCCTCTCGCCAATGCGGTCGCTGTGACTTCAAGCCTAGCTCAGGTTGGCTTCCTCTCCGGTCATGGGAGAGAATAATAGTCTATTTCTGAGTCGGAGCAAAGTGTCATATTCTATAGGACAAAACATTCCCTAGCCTTTGACCGATGAGACTGCATTCGACGAGTGTTCGAATTCAGCTCTGCCTGGTATATTCTTTGTATATGTAGGCATGCGCCAGCTAACTGTGATAGCCCTGCATACAGTTCTGTGTTAAACCATGGATGCAGCTTATATAGTCTCAAACAGACTGAATTAAATATAGAACTATTTTTTCTTTATGTATACATGTATATATATATATATGTATTCGCCTTACATTCCCTTTTCTGAAAGAAAAGAAACAAAGAAATAAAACACATCCGATTCTAGAACCAAGACTCTGGAACTGATTCGTAAATTAATTCGAGGTTAAATATCACGAAACGCTTTGAGTTACATGACTGGTAGGCTAACACCTTTTTAATGACAGTATATCAGTTGCTAAATACGGACGGAGTGTTCAGAATTTCAGGGACTGAAATAATAATTGTATCTTAACCCTGGGCTCGGGGCTGTATGTTCATCGTGTTAAATGTAATCGCCACTTTGGATATATAGACAGTTGCAATCAGAGCACAGCTGAGATGCTTAGTTGATTAGCGACACCACATAAACTAAAATGTGCACGATTTGGATTCTCATTCCATTCATTCTCCTAGAGCATACATTATGTCTTCATTGAAAACTGTTGATAACTTCTCTTCGCATGAATTCGTCCTAATTTTTTGTTCATATATTTTCTTAGTTCTTTGGGGGTTTGTGTTATTTGTCGTTTTTGGAAACTGGTCCTGCGATTATGACCTGGAACGCCCATTTTGGTGAACGGCTGGTATACGAATGTCGGTTTTGGCGCCTAGATTCTGCCTCATAATTCGTTAAAACTCGAATCGAGCCATGTTAAATGACACGTAAGTCTTTAACATCGTTAATCTTTGAATAATTTGAATAATAATATGAATTCGGCAATTTCGGGGCTTCCCTGTTTTCCCTGTTTTCTGTGTAAAGTATGAGACGATAGGCAAAGGCTAAATGGTCGGTCCGGTATCAGTATACCGTGAGTTCAGCAAGACGTTTCAGTGAGACAGCACCGTGATAACGGCCGGCGGGCTGTCAGTCCAAGGCGATTCAATGAGACAGCACCGTGAAAACGTTCGGCTGGGTGTCAGTCCGAAATGATTTAGTGAGACAGCACCATGATAGCAGTCGGCTTGATGTCTGCAACGAAACGATTCAGTGACACAGCACCATGAAAACGGTTGGACCGGTGTCAATATACTGTGACTTCGTGGCTTTAGCAGGGCGATTCAGTTTGGCAGCACCATGATAACGGTAGACCCTGAGTCCATATACCGTCACTTTGTGTCTTTAGCAGGGCAATTCAGCGTCGACCCTGTGATTGACCCGCTACAAGGAGATGTCCTCATTTGGGTAGAAAGATTTCTGAAAGCGACCTTTAACTAAGCAAGCAAAAGAAAAACTTCTCAGTCACGGTGATTCTTGCAATGCATAGAGCGTAGAGGTATTCTTGGAAGACAAAGTGGATGGATAGAGGGTATAGTGGACAGGAGGAGTGGGGACGAAGGTGAGGCAGCAGCTACTCAGGGAGACAGGTTCCAATTCAGGGTCTGTTGTCTCCGGTGTGCTGGGCTCTGTAAAAATATTACCAGAGTAAAAAAATTCCCGTTTAACTTGCATTTTAATTAGGAATTTTCCTACTTATACTCCAAACTTAAGCTTTTGATACACTGGTTAGGGTTTGATTTATGGACAAAGTCCTTTATCATGATGCACCATGATATGTAATGTTCCTGGATGAAAGACTGTTTTTCGTCTCAAGACCTTTTCTTCATTACTATTCATTTAGTCTACTTTTTGTCCGTCGACGTGCATCTTTAACTCAACAAATTTGAATTATCAATCGGTAAAATATTTTTATATTTATTCGAAGAAATGGGCAGCAATCAGCTTCTTCGTTTGCATTAGTTTTGACATTGAACATTTGGAAAACATCTACAAAATACAAATAACATCCGGATGTCTGAAGGCCTTGTATTGTGTTTGGCTACGATCAAGTCTTGCAGTGACAAGCTGTGTGGCGTTCAACAAACTGGTTTAAACAACGGGGGAAACACAGAATCAGGACAAACTGGCGAATTGATCGCAAGCCTGGTTGTAAGGGGAAATTAGTAACATGGGCGAGCAAGCTGGCTCCTGTGTCGAGTTCAAGCATGGTAACAAACCGCTTTTTGATTTACTGACGTTAAACACTGCCAGGCGGTCTAATGTAAACATGCATCGACATTTAACATGTTATTGACGAATTTCTCCCGTGTGACGTTCAGATATATGCACGATATAGGCCTATATGCACACCGTTTGGCTAATCAACGACAGTTAGATTGCACAAACGACCATATACGATCGTCGTATATCGCTTGTTGTCACAAATTCCTCTCAAACCACAAAAGCAGGGAATTAAGTCTATAAATCCTCCCTCCTCTCATCCGGAGATTGAACCCCCTCCTCACGTGCCCTTTATAGCGATTGAAAACGAGCCTCTTAATCACTTGGCCATTATGCGCTCAGCAAGCATCTGTGATGAAGACAGTCATTCCATAGCCGTATATACTAATCCTGAGAGAAAAGAAAGGTGAGAGCATAGTTATCTTCAAATCCTTTTCTAAATTTACATACCATCGCGCCATGGGTTTTCGTGGTATTAAGACTTTGTGTGCTGGAATAGAGGATGCACCACTGGTTAAAATAAAAGTTAAAAGATTGACCCCCCGATACCGAGAGGCGAAAAGTGAAAAAAAAAAAAAAAAATCTGCTGTGAACGGAGTTTAACGGAGCTTGTGTTCAAAACCTCATATTATGAGTGATTGCAAAGATTATGTGAGTTGAGCGAAATGATGTGACGGAACGGTATTTTCATCAAACAAGTCTTTTGTAAACCCTACTTGGGCATGCTTTGACGTAACCTCCCCCTGGTGCTTAGCTGTGAACCTGCCCATGAATGGAGGTACAAACATAAATTTAATTATACCTCCATTCTGTAAGAAATTCTGTACCACGAAACTATGCAAAGCCTTTTCTCCTTTAGGTTTGGGGCGAAAAAAGGAAAAAGAAAACAGACCTAAATCGTCTCGGGGCGTTAGAAATACTGTCGCGCATACGGAAGGAGCGGTGGTGAGGGGAATCACCTGGCAAGTGGGTTACACGTCATGTATGAATAATTTTCTAGAAAGTGTTACAAGGTTCACGTATACCTATAAAATCTAAAGATAAGCCAACCTGACCCAGCCACGTAGAAAGGGATACATTAATCTCTCTACCAGAAAGGCATGGCTGAAACAGAGCTGGGTAAAAGCAAATGCAGCGATGTTAACACATTTGACAAAGGACATGAAAACAACGCAGAATTACCGCGCATGGTTCGGCGATGCTTAGTCCAGCAAAAGAATACCAGCTTATGCATGTAGGCATCGAAACAGACATTCGTATACCAGCCGTCAACCAAACTGGACATACAATATACAAAATAAAAAAGTGCATCAAAAGTAAGAACAACAGCAACGACGACAGTGTGATAGTTGGCAAATGGTTGCCAACATACACGTAACCTTCGAAATCTGATCTTTTGTCAGTTATCGTAATTCCCATTTTCTATTGTGACCGGCCGAATATTTTTCGATTTACTGGACGGCGGTTCAACGTCACAGACATGGTGGTCTGTTTTATAGCGGTCAGAAAACAGGAGTGCACAGGGTTGACCTTCTGGCATAATTCGCATGCTCCTGAAGACTTGTCCTACATGTGACCTACAGATATTCATGGCATATGGCTGGATGACAACTGGTCCTTAACGAATGCCAGTCTGCTCAAACGATCCTTCATTGTCCAGTTCATAAATCTTCTTCACAAAATTTGCCCCCCCCCTTCCCCCTTGCACTCCAAAACAGATCACGTGGCCTTTATCGGCTAGGCCACAAAAAGTGACCACCCTCTTAAAAAAAAAGCACACCACCATTTGAAATCTTAACAAACGTAACACTTGATATTTCAGGTATATTATTTAAATGAGATTTCATGATACTGACCGCATCATGGATGAAATAAGATATTAAAAAAGCAAAACAATTTAAAGGGACATGCCTGAAATAGTATTAAAACAGGAACGAATTTAAATGTGCACGCCTTAAATGTACCCATTTATATTACAGGAAGGATATCTGTATCCAGAGCAGTGTTTTCATAATATTTCACTTATGATGCTGAAATTATCACAAATGATGTCTGATAGCATTAAATAATAAGTGTGAAATATCATCTGTTTAAAAAAGAAGGTCATATGTACTAAACGTATCGAAAACTTGCGTATTCAAGAGGGGTATGACAGTTTTTTTGGTGTGCGTGTAATACTCTCATGCCTTAAAAAAAAAGTAAAACCCCGAAATCTGCACACAAATAGTTCGGTGAATGTGGTCCATGATTTCGCGTGTTTGTACGTCTGTACATGTATGTATGCATGTATGTATACGACAACGGGGAGACCTTAAAATGTATATACTGTGTTATTGTGGCAGGGCGAGTCCATGCCACCGAAGTGCTGCCGCCACTGGCGCATCGTGCCGAAGACACCAGGACTGACACCTCACTCTCACATTATACTGACACCGCGCCGACCAGTCCTGACTCCTTACTCTAACCTCTCAGTGCTGAGCGCCATGCGGGGAAGCAACAAGTACCACTTTAAAGTCTTTAATCTGGAATGCTTTCGTGCACATACAACTCTATATTTTCCGCCTGTCATGGGTTTATTTTAACTGTTAATATAGATTGTTCTTTAACTGCTGCATTTGGCACACCCTTATAATGCCAATGCCTAAATGTTGCTATATTTACTTATTTATTTAATTATTAGATTGGTATTTTGTGCCATACTCAAGAATTTTTCATTTACACCACGACGACCAGCATTATGGTGGAACATCGGGCACAGTCCAGGGAAAACCCACGACCATCGGTAAGTTGCTGGTAGACCTTCCCAGATACAACCTGAGAGGAAGCCAGCTTGTCATTACGTTGCACTAGCATGGTAACCCCCTCAGCCATGGAGACCACTCTACTATATGTGCAGCACGCTATAACCACAGGGGCCAATTCAATGAGTATTGACTGATTAATGCATAACGCTGCACTCAATATTTCACTCTAATGCGACAAAAGTCGCCCAGTTTTATGGGTGGAAGAAAGCAGAGTGCCCTGGACGGTATACACACCATCGCCTTTCGCATCAGAGAAACGGCATGGGACTTCCAGAGGACCTGGGTGTTGCATTACTTGATGGAGGTTTAACGCTGTTCACTTAAGAATGTTTCACTTTACATGTCAGCAGTCATGTACTTTTATAGGAGCGTGTACTAGGTATAAATCACCGGCCTTTGGCAAGAGACTGAAGAAGCACAAAGATGTAGACAGTTCGATTACATTATTACAGTTTATTGATGCAAAAATACAATTCAAGATACTTTGTATCTATCTACCTTTGTAGACAATATATATAAAACACCTGGTTTCACAGCTGACACTATGCACTTTATTTTGCCAATAGTTTGGGGAATATTTTCCTTCCCGAGGAGAGGGGGAGTGGAGGAGAGGTGTAGAATGCTAAGCGCCATAGCCTGCTATGGCTTACCAACACTGGCTAAATGTCATCTATGTATATGCCTATGGATGCTTGGCACGGGCCTTCATCCTGAAGATTACTATTATTACCTTCACAAGTGAACACGTAATAAAAGTTAAGCCAGGTTTAGCCTCATCCTCATACACAATAAAGGGATCTTCAATCCATGCTTATAACTGAATACATGGCTTATTACAGAACTATTACGTTCACAAGTGAAATAAAAGTTAAGCCAGGCACAGCCTTATCCTAATACACAATAGATCGGTCTTTAATTCAGGCTTATAAACAATTACATGGCTTATAACAGAACTATTACCTTCATAAGTGTACATGTAATAGAAGTTAAGATTGGCCTCATCCTATTTACACAAAAAATGAATCTTTAATCTTGGCTTACAACACAACTATTATCTTCATAATAGTATTAAAACCTAAGCCGAGCTTTAATTTCAATTCAAACCTCATCCCAATACAGTAACGAATGACTCTTTAATCACGGCCCATTTAACTGGCTCCATGGCCTAATTCTGAACACATTTTCACTAACTGGTCCCAGTGGTTTAGTTATAGACGTAAGGCCATGGAGGCTGACTGAAACGGATTTAGAACCATAAGACCCTTTCTTGTAATAAACAACGGCAGAGAAACAGAGGTTAATACCCGCAGAACAGATTGCATTATGCTAAATGTCTCAAGTCACAGTTTAACGATGGCCTTGCTTATTGAAAACACCATGTCTAGTGAGAGAACAAAACATACCAACTCCCTCTCAATACATCTGCCATTTGTTTTTGATAGGTGTTCATCCTGAAAACTTCTGGAATGTTACTGGTTCGTTTTTATTTTTCAAAAAAGCTTATGTAAGGATGTTAACATGGAAGGCACTGTTTTGGTTTCAACAAATAACCAAACTGTAAGGCATACAATGTCAGCCCACTGTACTTTTCTTAACCTATTGGACTATATGACCATATGTTATCAAAAAACAGAATGAAACATCCTGATTTTCTGTGCAGGTAACATTATATCCAATCCAGCAAACATATTTTGTGTTTGAATGTTGTGTAGTGTGGTGTACAGGTTTTGACCAAAGCTCCCTTGTTTTGACGGCAATCCTGGAATTTTAAAACCCTGCGGCACATAATCTGGTTGAAATGTAAATCATTTATGAATGTACACACAGTCTGCATGTATACAGACGGTCATATTGCAGGCCAAAGGTTGGTATTCATGCTAGCTCTAAGGAATCGCGTCCCTTCCAAATGTGGTAGTACTTGAGAACATCGTTTACCTTCAGCTACAGGAGTTTTAAGAGTTACAATGCTGCGGTCACTTTCACAAAAAAATGATCAATGTTAAGTTCACAATGGCTGCAACATCTCAAGCATAGGATTTCATGTTCTCATGCACTAAAGGTGTCTCATTTACGGTCAGTCAAATTTCTGACAACGAATCTGTCATCATTAGCAATCCATTTAACGACGGGCATGAGAGCAAGGCCTCACAAAATCCTATACAACACATGTGGCAGTTATTGTGAATTTATGCTTTTGTAGTCCACTTTGAAACTCACATCGTAAAGGCTGAAGGTCATGTGAAGTTATAACACACTCAGTGTACAATGTATGAATAGTCAAATCTCTTTTTTTCTCATTTTTTAGTTTAAACAAATCCTCTACATAATGAACTTATGAAAACAAAATTATTATCTTACATGGGGTAAATAATGTGACTCAACAGAACCCGCATCATGTCATTCAGATTTGTCACATCAAACTGTATAAAAATAGAAATAACACATTACAACAATCATGCATATAATTATATCAAGTTTCTATCCTGATGTTTTTTTATCATGATTCTAATGATTGATAATACAATGTTGAAACCCTTGCACATGATTTAGCTGAGCTCTAACATTTTCCGCATGTTGGTTTAATTGGCATATACGAGTAAAATTACACCAGGACAATGAATACAAAAGCAACACAACATCAGATAATTTGCATAAACGGAGGTGAGCTAACTTTAAGAGAAAGAATGGATGAAAATTTCCCAACACAAACCAGGAGAAGCTATTTAGATGCTCCTGCACACTTTACTTCCTCAGCAGTGGTTGTTCATGGAAAATAAGGATTGGGGAAAACCCGGCAGCTCGTGCGAGCTTAACAGAACATAATACCTAGACAAGAACATCTCTTTCTTGCACCCCCACAATACTAGGAAACAAAGGTCCGAGTTCAGTATTTTCGTCCAAGTCCACAGTTCACAGACACTCGAGGAAAACCTGATCTACAATTCTGTGTAACTGTAGAAATCAATCCCAACTTAAAAACTTCACAAAACTGCATGCTTATAGGCATATAACGTTATAGAAATCAAAGACACAGACCATATCAAATGTAGACAGTGCTATTTACACACCTGATAAACTGTATATACTTTTTATTTGCAGTAAATAAACTGCACAAGTTCTATCAACGGTCTATGTAAAGTGTACATTGTTCTTTTTTCACCCACCATGATCTGTCCATGCCCTTTCTTAGTCCCCATAAGCAGCACATGTGGGTTACAGTCTGTGTAAACTGCATACATTAGTTTTTACAGTCTATATAAATTGCACACACTCCAATATTTTACAGTCTATAAAAGTGGTACACACTTCTTTATACAGTGTACGCAAATCGCGCACAGACTATATATATGTATACTGTACACACTTGGTAAGTTAACAGGAACTGTGCTTACTTTAATATTTTTACAGTTTAAAAAAAAAAAAAACATTGTTCTGGAAACCAACGTATAAAATCTATATCTTTCAGTGAAGTAATATTACTAGATGTATAAAGACTAGCTCACATTCATGCGTCTACAATGTAGGTCAGCAGGCCTGTACATTAGATAAATACAAGTATATGTAATGTCTGAGTGTGTTGAATCTAATGGATAGCCATCTGGCAGCAGAAAGTACTGCACACCAGTAAAGACTATTAGAACACCCTGTCTTAAAACCTTCTTAAAGGAACAGGTTACCTTTACATAAAACATGGTTAACCAAAGTCTTCATGATTTTTTCCATGCCTTTTTCCACAGTCAGTGAAAAGTGGAAAAGAAAGTAAAAAAAAACAAAAAATAAAAAAAAAAAACAAAAAAAAAAAACAGGAATAAAAAATGCCAATAAGAGTCTATGTTGGACTTTTTGGGCCTTACCAAATAGACATGAAACAGTCTTTTTAACATGCTTTAAAGTAAAATACAGCTCATGACTTGGGAACTGTTCATTAAAAGAAAAAAAAGAGAGCAAAATTATCTCTTGAATGCAAAAATCTATCTGAATTTGTATGAATTTGTTCCTGAATTATCTCCGTGTGAAGTGTGGAGTATTTTGCTCATGCTATCAAGCTTATGACAGATTGACCAATCAGAGAGCTAGGAAACATCAGCTGTTTATAGGATGTGACGTAATGACGTAACGGATGTCCTGAGTTGACTGACAATATAATGTGTAACAAGATAGGGACAGGACACTGTTTTAATGTTATATATTTTAATTATAACAAGTGCATGTATGAACAACACCGCAAAGTATTTCCAGACCACTGTGTGGTAGAAGGAGGAAGTTTCTTGATCATTTCACGTTAGAAATTTACAGATATATTTAAGTTTCTATCATACCCCTAGCAGCTTACTACAGTTTCAGGTGACAAGAGTATTCAGCACTTGGAACAATTACGTCATAGCCCAGGCAGAAAGGCTGTGTTTTAGGCTAGCTGACGGAGCACACTCAAATGTTGATTTCCACTGTCGTAGGTACTGTTAAAAAAATACTTTACTGAAATAAACAAAATATTGTCCAACTTCTTTCATTACGTTAACTTTGAACATGAGCTGTCTTTCACTTTAACTGTTACATTTCCGCATTAAATACAGATATAGGTGTATCAGTATGTGTACATTAATGCTGAAAGCGGGAATACTCTAAATGACCTAAAATTTCGTCCACGACTAAGTTGCTCATTTTTCCTGATTCTGGCAGTTCCATTGATTGCAGGAAGGTGTTTTAAGGTTTGTTTGGAAGGTAGGATGATATCCTAATGGAAAGATGTAAGTTTCAGCACCAAATGTAATATTTTCTGGCATTTATTTCCCTCTGAAGATGCACTTTTTTTGGACGAAATTTTAGGTCATTTACAGGTAAACCAACCAGAGCCAGTTTAGTGCAGTTTAGACAGAGCTGGTGACGTAACTACATTTCAGCTTGTTCAAAATGGTATAAGAAGTCCACCGTAAAACATCAATGGCAATAAAATGCAATCCTTTAAAATTCTCCATTTTACAGAAAGTTAAGAGACAGTATCAGACAGAAACTTCTTAAAAATCACACACTTCAACCAACAGTGTTGCGAATCTAATTAGGATGCTAAACTCTAAATGGGAAGTTTCTATCAGAGCACACATGTATCCTTGTTGAGTGTGTACACACTGAATCCATTCTGAACACACCTGTGTTGTGTGATGTTCAGTAAACAGTACCAGAATTTGTGAACACAGTCTATATGTACATATACTGAGTTGAACTCCATGTCACAGCAATAACATCAATATACAATCATGGGAAGATGTACCCATGTAACATGTCAAAACATACAGAAGAAACAACCAAAGCTTTCTGGGGCTGATTCCACAAAGCCATTTCCCACTTAAGCCAAAATTTAAAACGTCGTCCCAGTGCTTAGTTTTTGACATTGGATGCTGAAATATTGACACATTTGTTTGATGATAATATGGATGATGTGGTCAAACTTTTAATTTCTAGAGCCCAGTAATAAGTCCTTGAAAATGGTACTTGAAATTTTGACTTAAGTCAGAAATGGTTTTGTGGAATCGGACCCCTGTTTCTATTCAACACATACATGTACATGTATTTTTAAATAAAACATTTTCAACACAAAAAAAATATTAGCAAATACAATGAGCACTTAATGCTGTAGAGGTTCGATGTGAATATACATACACAACTATCCCATTCCCCTTAAATGTTTGCTTAAAAGAATCAATGTCATTCTAAGCAAGAGGCAAACGACGGGTTTTTAATTCGAAAGTAATAACACTCAGATTTGTATTCAGAATCATGTTCATTATCAGACCCATACTCAGTCAAAGCCAGATTCATAATTATTATAATTAGACTCATTCTCAGCTAGACTCATACTCAACATAATCACTCATACTCATCATAATCAGAGTCATACTCATCATCAGTCAGACTCATACTGACCATAATCAGACCCTTACCCAAAATCAGCCCGACTCATACTCATCATAATCAGAGTCATACTCATCATCAGTCAGACTCATACTGACCATAATCAGACCCTTACCCAAAATCAGCCCAGCTTATAATTATAATCAGAATCACACTCATCATCAGCCCGACTCCTACTCAGACAGACTCATACTGACTATAATCAGATCCTTACCCAAAAGCAGCCCGGCTTATAATTATAATCAGAATCACACTCATCATCAGCCTACTCAGACAGACTCATACTGACTATAATCAGATCCTTACCCAAAATCAGCCCGGCTCATAATCAGACTCACAGTCACATGTCATAGTACAAGTATATTTTGTACTCCCAGAGCTGGCACAAGTCATACATACACACATGTACATGTATAAAAACAGGCCATACTCACATGGCAAATCTATTTATGCTCAACACCTCACTGTCATTCTCATGACCTCACTCTGCCCTACTGTATTTCATAAACTTATGAAAACTTAGTTTCCTGCTCCTATGAAGGTGATTTGCTCTGAATGATGTGATATTTGTATACTTGTCCTGTCACCTCATGGCTATATACAGCTTGGGTGTGCAGACATGTGGCTCCTTGGTGTTACATGAATGCCAAGCATACATATACAATCTTGCGTATACATAAACACACAAAGTTGTACATGTAAAATGGACAAACGAGATGGTTAAATGGGTATTCAAGCTAGCAATATTTATACGCAAGCTAACAAATAGGATGTACAAAGGCAGGAAAATGGGTATGGAAGCTGGCAAAAATGTGCGTATAATCTGACCAAAATGGGAACTTGAACAGGCAAAAATTGTTTACACGAACTGGCAAAATGGGTATGTAATCTGGCAAAATGGGTATGTAACCTGGCAAAATGGGTATGTAATCTGGCAAAAATGGGTATGTAATCTGGCAAAATGGGTATGTAATCTGGCAAAAATTGGTATACAAGCAGAAACTACATGGCAGCAAGTGTATCCCAGTTAGCAACATGGTTAAACAAGCTGACCAGAAGGGTATATGAACTGGTAGAGCAGGTACAAGTGTACAAAGTCCTCCTGTACATGAGTACACAAGCTCGGGTACAGGGTACATGGCAAGCCACATGTACAAGCTGCTTGGGTCAAATTCTGTGCTGCAACCATTGGGTTGCTTGTGTACACCACTCAGTTACATCCTGTCAACAAACTGGATACACCACTGGAGTACATTAGGTACACAATATGGCAGCATGGGTGCACATGCCGAAAAATATTCCTAATTTTACTACAGTTGAAGCAGATTTCACTCCATGAATATGAAAAGTATCTAGGGCAAATGTACAACAATATAACACAATGCGCTGTTCTACCAAACTGAACTAGCTAGCACCACATTACAAACGAGATGTGTACACACACGTCGCTTAAGAGAAAGTCCCAATTTGGGATACCTGAAACTGCTTCTCCAAGGAAAAATACAGTAAGTTTATATTCAAACACATGAAGTGAATTCACAACAGCCGTATCTACATGTGTGTTAACTGGACAGCAAGGGTGAGGGGTGGGGGGTTGGGGTAGAGGAACTGTAATTACTTGCACACCATATCCTCATACGCATGTGTATAATAGCCTGGTTTATAGTAGCCCTCACAGATGGAGTCAGATGGATAGATATGGATGGGAAAGACGCTTTAAGTACTGAATATGCTGCTGAACAGCACCAATGTCGCACCAAACAGACAGCGACTGATTTACCTCTACTAATAACTACACCACTGTTCTGCTTTTCTTTGACAAGTTTTTCCTGTAGTCACTTCTTCAGCAGCCCTAGGGCATGCACTTTTTCAATGTGCCTGTCAATTCTCAATGTGTCTGTTATTTTTCAATGTGTCTGTTAATTTTCTGTTAATTTTCAATGTGTAGGTTAATTTTCAATGTGCCTGTCAATTTTCAATGTGTCTGTTATTTTTCAATGTCTCTGTTAATTTTCAATGTGTCTGGTATTTTTTGATGTGTCTGTTAATTTTCAATGTGCTTGTCAATTTTCAATGTGTCTGTTAATTTTCAATGTGCCTGTCAATTTTCAATGTGTCTGGTATTTTTCAATGTGTCTGTTAATTTTCAATGTGTCTGTTAATTTTCAATGTGTCTGGTATTCATTCATGACCATGTATCTATTCTTCTTCACATATCCATTCCTTCTTCACATATCGCCATTTATCTTTCCTTCACAAATCCACATGTATTGTTTCTTCACTAATCTGCTACATGTATTTCTTCTGTATTTGTATCATACACACATCATCACACACTTGTTCATATTTCATAGTGTATCTTTTTTTTCTTTTTTCTTCATGTATATCTTACTTCTCTGCATATTGCTACATGTAACACACTGGTACTCATCCATCATTCACGCCTCACTGTTTATTCATCATACCAGTAACGAAACACTGATATTCGTCATCCACCTGGAATTTGCGATAAAGGTAGGCAAACGTGGGTCTGTCGGCAGGTCGTGCCGACCAGCAGCTCAACATGAGTTCATAGGTCACAGCCTCGCACTTGTCGGGTTTGGGAAGGCGCTTCCCTCGCTCAATGTCTTTGATGACCTTTACAAGAAACAACATTCAGAAAAATATAAATGTGTGGCTTCATTAACTTTTTGAGCAATAAACAGCATATATATCTTGTTATGTTTATTCATTAGGATTTGTAATCTTTTATTCTCACAATTTTCTTTTTATTTCATACGTTTAATACTGTATTAAAGACTATCTAGCAAAGTATCGCAAGGACTAATTCATTTAGGCCATTTTATGAAAGTGGATCCAGGCCAATGAATCACAAAGTTCTAAGATTTCAGACTAACCCTAAAGGACTTAAAATTTTATCCATGACTAAGTTGCTCAATTTTCCTGATTCTGAGAGTTCTGCTGATTTTAGAAAGGTGTTACAAGGTTATTTGGTAGGTTGGATGATATCACACTGAAAAAATGTAAGTTTTGACACCAAAAATAACATTTATATCACGTTATTTTACTTGTAATCAAACGAATGTGGGTGAATTTAGGTCTGTTAATTATTCTTGAACTTTGGTTTGAATCTACACGCGAATTTTCAATTTGGTCATGAAAGTCTAAGATAGCTGTATAATTTATTTATTTATTTGATTGGCGTTTTACGCCATACTCAAGAATATTTCACTTATACTATGGCGGCCAGCATTATGTTGAGAGGAAACCAGGCAGAGACCCGGGAAACCCACGACCATCCGCAGGACGCTGGCAGACCTTCCCATGTACGGCCGGAGAGGAAGCCAGCATGAGCTGGACTTGAACTCACAGCGACCGCATTGGTGAGAGGCACTTGGGTCATTGCACGTGCTGACGCGTTAACCCCCAATAACTGTTTAATGATAACACAAATGTTAATGTTATTTCCAAAACCCCTAACTTTTTTTCAGAATTTTTGCGTGTCCACCTTGTCTTGTTTTAGGCATATTTTTGAGGCTGGTTTTCTGGCTCGGCTGAAACCATCTCATTTTCTGTGAAGTCCAGAAGATGCCAAAGCCACCAAACATAAATTATCTCCATCGAGCCAGCATCAAAAGACTAAGGCGGATTGAGAGCAATCAAAAGTTTCCCTTAAACACGTGGAAAGCTTGAAGAAAAATATAGGTCACAATTTTAACACAGTACACTGTTTTGAAGTTAATCCAAGGTCTAACTTAAATGTAACACACAAGTATGGGAATTCATGGTCAGAAGAAAGTGTAAAGTTTGCCAAGAAAGTCTGCCCTACCTCCAAATTACATTAGTGATCACCTGTTCACACAAACTCAGTTGCCTTTTGTTTTTGAAATATGGAACAAAAATGTCTGCAATCAGCCAACTGGAGGACAATTCCCATACCTGACTGGGGGAGGGTGGCAGGACTACTACCACATTATACATACCTCTGCCCCTCTCTTTTCTCCGTAGGGTGGTTCCCCAAAAGTGAACATTTCCCACAGTGTTACCCCATAGCTCCATACGTCGCTGGCATGAGAGAACTGGCCATAGTTGACACACTCAGGGGCGTACCTGTTCAGTGGGAAAGCAGCCAATCATAAGAAACATTTAAAAAGTATTAAATGAGAGGCACAACAGATGCTTGAGACTGGCCCTGGGATTGTGCAATAAGCCTGCTTGACATCAGATAATGACACCCCACCAATTCACAACTTACCAGTACTTGGTCCATTCCTCTTTATGCTGGGTAGGAAGTGAGGTATGCTCTTACCGGTAGGTTGGACCCTCTGAATAACCCCGCACTTGAACCCCGGATAAACTGTTTACAAAACTAAGCTTCTGCATTCAAATATCACATCAAAGACATAGGTACAGAGTTAATACTACTCTGCCTGGAGTGTCTGTCTCGAGGTTGGGAGATCCAGGATCAAACCAGGATCAGGTCATACCAAAGACTTTAAAAGTGGTATTTCTTGCTGCCTCACTTGGCAC
Organism: Acanthopleura granulata; assembly: GCA_016165875.1. Classification (NCBI taxonomy): domain Eukaryota; kingdom Metazoa; phylum Mollusca; class Polyplacophora; order Chitonida; family Chitonidae; genus Acanthopleura; species Acanthopleura granulata. The sequence goes on along the minus strand of JABBOT010000011.1, from coordinate 11,371,070 downwards.
TCAGTCATGTCAGTACTGAGATGCTTGGGCAAAGAAATGGGACTGGTCAGCCTAGTGTCAGTATATTATGTGATAATGTGGGTGTGGTGTCATGTCTGGTGTCTTCGGCATGATGTGGCAGCATACCACATGAAAACGCAACACATATTCAAATCAAATAAACTGCTAAGTACGACGTAAACCCAAGAATACATACACACATACATACATGTACATGAATACATTGCAAATGGACCCTGAAAATAATTATTTCAAACTGAAGCTAACAATGTCAGTCAGACGTCACCCCAAGTCCTAAAAGACCTCTGTAAAATCTCATGTTTTCAATGCATTTTACCCAGCTGGAAAAGTTCTCGAAAAAGTAAATCATACCACCTTCCTGAACTGTGTTTAATGGACATGTACCTCAAGGTAGCACTCTCTCAGCCTTTAATATGAAATGGCATAAAACAATGACCACTGATTGGCTGACTGGTCAGTCTAAGCTTCTTATTCACCATTTGATTGGCCATCTTCCTCCTCGACTTGCTCGGTAATAGTCATTATCTGCGCCTATTGCTCGAGATAAACCGAAGTCGCTGATTTTGATCTGTAAATAAGAATGCAAATAAATGATGCATCATTTCCAAACAACTGTGCAGATTTATTCATTTATTTATTTATTTCATTTATTTATTTATCAACACCACACTAACAACTTACACTTTTCTAGGTGAAGACCACAGTGCCCGGGGGTTGACCTTTGGCAATTTACTGATAAACCTTGCCATGTGTACACTAGACTATAGATATGCACAAAATAGTGATGGAGGTTACATAGCCTTCAATGGACATTGAAGAAATTTTTCACTCATGTGAGAGCCAAGTTTCTTATCCACGCAGTGAGAGCTGGATTTGAACACGCAATCTTATTGGTCATTGATCTAATAGTCACAGCATGCTAACAATTTAACCATCTGAGTAAGTGATGCCCCAGTATAAGTTTAAGCCACAAAGTTTGGAAGACATGCAACACAAAGCGACCTCAGTCATGTGAATTTCTTTTAACTAGAAATCCTGTCCCTGGTCCCAAGGTCTGTGTGAATGTTGCCAGGCCTTTGTGTGAATCAATGTGTACATACCTGATGTTTGGACTTTAGCAGTATGTTCCTGGCTGCCAGGTCTCTGTGTGAATCAGTGTGTACATACCTGACGTTTGGACTTTAGCAGAATGTTCCTGGCTGCCAGGTCTCTGTGTGAATCAGTGTGTACATGCCTGACGTTTGGACTTTAGCAGAATGTTCCTGGCTGCCAGGTCTCTGTGTGAATCAGTGTGTACATGCCTGATGTTTGGACTTTAGCAGAATGTTCCTGGCTGCCAGGTCTCTGTGTGAATCAGTGTGTACATACCTGATGTTTGGACTTAAGCGGAATGTTCCTGGCTGCAAGGTCTCTGTGTGAATCAGTGTGTACATACCTGATGTTTGGACTTCAGTGGAATGTTCCTGACTGCCAGGCCTTTGTGTGAATCAGTGTGTACATACCTGATGTTTGGACTTTAGCAGAATGTTCCTGGCTGCCAGGTCTCTGTGTGAATCAGTGTGTACATACCTGATGTTTGGACTTTAGCAGAATGTTCCTGGCTGCCAGGTCTTTGTGTGAATCAGTGTGTACATACCTGACGTTTGGACTTTAGCAGAATGTTCCTGGCTGCCAGGTCTTTGTGTGAATCAGTGTGTACATACCTGACGTTTGGACTTTAGCAGAATGTTCCTGGCTGCCAGGTCTTTGTGTGAATCAGTGTGTACATACCTGATGTTTGGACTTTAGCAGAATGTTCCTGGCTGCCAGGTCTCTGTGTGAATCAGTGTGTACATACCTGATGTTTGGACTGTAGTGGAATGTTCCTGGCTGCCAGGCCTTTGTGTGAATCAGTGTGTACATACCTGACGTTTGGACTTTAGCAGAATGTTCCTAGCTGCCAGGCCTTTGTGTGAATCAGTGTGTACATACCTGACGTTTGGACTTTAGCGGAATGTTCCTGGCTGCCAGGAGTTTGTGTGAATCAGTGTGTACATACCTGATGTTTGGACTGTAGTGGAATGTTCCTGGCTGCCAGGTCTCTGTGTGAATCAGTGTGTACATACCTGATGTTTGGACTGTAGTGGAATGTTCCTGGCTGCCAGGTCTCTGTGTGAATCAGTGTGTACATACCTGACGTTTGGACTTTAGCAGAATGTTCCTGGCTGCCAGGTCTCTGCGTGAATCAGTGTGTACATACCTGACGTTTGGACTTTAGCAGAATGTTCCTGACTGCCAGGTCTTTGTGTGAATCAGTGTGTACATGCCTGATGTTTGGACTGTAGTGGAATGTTCCTGGCTGCCAGGTCTTTGTGTGAATCAGTGTGTACATACCTGACGTTTGGACTTTAGCAGAATGTTCCTGGCTGCCAGGTCTCTGTGTGAATCAGTGTGTACATACCTGACGTTTGGACTTTAGCAGAATGTTCCTGGCTGCCAGGTCTCTGTGTGAATCAGTGTGTACATACCTGACGTTTGGACTTTAGCAGAATGTTCCTGGCTGCCAGGTCTTTGTGTGAATCAGTGTGTACATACCTGACGTTTGGACTTTAGCAGAATGTTCCTGGCTGCCAGGTCTTTGTGTGAATCAGTGTGTACATACCTGATGTTTGGACTTTAGCAGAATGTTCCTGGCTGCCAGGTCTTTGTGTGAATCAGTGTGTACATACCTGACGTTTGGACTTTAGCAGAATGTTCCTGGCTGCCAGGTCTCTGTGTGAATCAGTGTGTACATACCTGACGTTTGGACTTTAGCAGAATGTTCCTGGCTGCCAGGTCTTTGTGTGAATCAGTGTGTACATACCTGATGTTTGGACTTTAGCAGAATGTTCCTGGCTGCCAGGTCTTTGTGTGAATCAGTGTGTACATGCCTGATGTTTGGACTGTAGTGGAATGTTCCTGGCTGCCAGGTCTCTGTGTGAATCAGTGTGTACATACCTGACGTTTGGACTTTAGCAGAATGTTCCTGGCTGCCAGGTCTTTGTGTGAATCAGTGTGTACATACCTGATGTTTGGACTGTAGCAGTATGTTCCTGGCTGCCAGGTCTCTGTGTGAATCAGTGTGTACATACCTGATGTTTGGACTGTAGCAGAATGTTCCTGGCTGCCAGGTCTCTGTGTGAATCAGTGTGTACATACCTGATGTTTGGACTGTAGCAGTATGTTCCTGGCTGCCAGGTCTCTGTGTGAATCAGTGTGTACATACCTGATGTTTGGACTGTAGCAGTATGTTCCTGGCTGCCAGGTCTCTGTGTGAATCAGTGTGTACATACCTGACGTTTGGACTTTAGCAGAATGTTCCTGGCTGCCAGGTCTTTGTGTGAATCAGTGTGTACATGCCTGATGTTTGGACTTTAGCAGAATGTTCCTGGCTGCCAGGTCTCTGTGTGAATCAGTGTGTACATACCTGATGTTTGGACTTCAGTGGAATGTTCCTGGCTGCCAGGTCTCTGTGTGAATCAGTGTGTACATACCTGACGTTTGGACTTCAGTGGAATGTTCCTGGCTGCCAGGTCTCTGTGTGAATCAGTGTGTACATACCTGACGTTTGGACTTTAGCAGAATGTTCCTGGCTGCCAGGCCTTTGTGTGAATCAGTGTGTACATGCCTGATGTTTGGACTTTAGCAGAATGTTCCTGGCTGCCAGGTCTCTGTGTGAATCAGTGTGTACATACCTGATGTTTGGACTGTAGCAGAATGTTCCTGACTGCCAGGTCTTTGTGTGAATCAGTGTGTACATACCTGATGTTTGGACTTCAGTGGAATGTTCCTGGCTGCCAGGTCTCTGTGTGAATCAGTGTGTACATACCTGACGTTTGGACTTTAGCAGAATGTTCCTGGCTGCCAGGCCTTTGTGTGAATCAGTGTGTACATGCCTGATGTTTGGACTTTAGCAGAATGTTCCTGGCTGCCAGGTCTCTGTGTGAATCAGTGTGTACATACCAGATGTTTGGACTGTAGCAGTATGTTCCTGGCTGCCAGGTCTCTGTGTGAATCAGTGTGTATATACCTGACGTTTGGACTTTAGCAGAATGTTCCTGGCTGCCAGGCCTTTGTGTGAATCAGTGTGTACATGCCTGATGTTTGGACTTTAGCAGAATGTTCCTGGCTGCCAGGTCTTTGTGTGAATCAATGTGTACATACCTGACGTTTGGACTTTAGCAGAATGTTCCTGGCTGCCAGGTCTCTGTGTGAATCAGTGTGTACATACCTGACGTTTGGACTTTAGCAGAATGTTCCTGGCTGCCAGGTCTTTGTGTGAATCAGTGGGTACATACCTGATGTTTGGACTTTAGCAGAATGTTCCTGGCTGCCAGGTCTTTGTGTGAATCAATGTGTACATACCTGATGTTTGGACTGTAGCAGTATGTTCCTGACTGCCAGGTCTTTGTGTGAATCAGTGTGTACATACCTGATGTTTGGACTGTAGCAGTATGTTCCTGACTGCCAGGTCTTTGTGTGAATCAGTGTGTACATACCTGATGTTTGGACTGTAGCAGTATGTTCCTGACTGCCAGGTCTCTGTGTGAATCAGTGTGTACATGCCTGATGTTTGGACTTTAGCGGAATGTTCCTGGCTGCCAGGTCTCTGTGTGAATCAGTGGGTACATACCTGATGTTTGGACTGTAGCAGTATGTTCCTGACTGCCAGGTCTTTGTGTGAATCAGTGTGTACATACCTGATGTTTGGACTGTAGCAGTATATTCCTGGCTGCCAGGTCTCTGTGTGAATCAGTGCGTACATACCTGACGTTTGGACTTTAGCAGAATGTTCCTGGCTGCCAGGTCTCTGTGGATCAGGTGTTTCTCCTCAAGGTACATCATCCCGCAGGCAATCTGAGCAGCCCAGAGATACAAGTCATTCTTGACCTTAACCTGCTCAGGATGGTCATATAGAAAGTCCAGCATGGACCCCTCAGGCACAAACTCCTGGATCTGTCCAGAAGAAACAGGTACTTATTTCACTACATACATCTTGACCTCGTGAGGATGGTCATATTGGGATGAGTCCCTGAGGCATGAACTCCTGAATCTGTTGAGAAGTCATACACACCTATTCCACTAAATGCATAATGATTTCAGAGAAAAGCATAAAACACCATAAACAAAAAAATACAACCTACAGAATGTTACATACAATTGCTATAAGGAAGTTCTTTGTTATTTACATGTGTATAAGGCATGAACAAATACATGCACTCTAACACAGTACTCCCCTACTATTTACCCATAAGGCTCCTCCATTCCCTTTCGTGTAACTCACTATTCCTTTATACTAAGGTTTATTTATTTGCTAATTGCCTTTGTGGCTCAGTCGGTTAGCGCTCTAGCGCAGCTCAATGACCCAAAAGCCTACCACCAATGCGGTCGCTGTGAGTTCAAGTCCAGCTCATGCTGGCTTCGTCTCCGGGCATACATGGGAAGGCTGCCAGCAACCTGTGGATGGTCGTGGGTTTCACCCAGGCTCTTCTCGGTTTAATACCACCACAATGCTGGCAGATATGGCACATATGAGTGAAATATTCTTGAGTACCACATAAAACACCAGTCTACTAATTAAATATGAATAAATATTCCTTTCAGTAGACTTTCCCTTATTCTCCTTGCCAAGAGAATTTTCTCTACTGTTTATAACACAACTCCTCTAGCCCTTCCAGGAGACAACTCTATTCCTTACCACCAGACTCCACAACTCGTGGCTATGAGGCTTTATTTCTTATCATGAGGCTAAAAGGTAGCAAGATTGGGAAATCTGGGATAAATCTCCAGTTGAGACTTTTAAAATGGTACTTATAGCTGCCTCGCTTGCTGCTTGGCACTGAGAGGTTAGAGCAAAGAAACAGGACTGGTCGGCCCAGTGTCAGTATGATGTGACTGGGTGGGGTGTCGTGTCTGGTGTGTTCAGCGGTGTTTCAGTGGCGGCAGCACTTTGGCAGCATGGACCTCATTCTGCCACATTGAGACACAGCATACTGTAAATCTTCAACCCATTAACGCTGTTTTTAAAGGCTAGTAAATTGTAAAAATGAAGCAGAAATGATTTCCTTCGAGGTACAAACATCATAAAGTTATGAGAATGTCTTTAGACCCTACAGTTCTCCAAGAAAATTTTGAAATATTGTTTTCAGCAGTGGTTGAAAACGTTAAGTACGACGTAAAACCCAAGCATACATACAGACTAAATTCTAAAATTTTACTACAACTTTCACACTATCTTAACCCATGACATCCCCACAGTTCTACTGCTGACCCTTCACTATTCCTGATAATGCAGACTCAGCTAATCTTGCTGTATAAATCGCTTACCCATTACAGTGAGATCTCTTTACTCTTTACCATGAATCGTCCCTACTTCACTGCATGGTATTCCCCTATTTTCCCCTTCACTTTAAGTCCCCCATTCCTCACCTTGTGTATCCTAATCCTTACCACAAGACCCCGCTATTCCTCAAAACAGCTGACCACGTTACGATAAAGTATGCATCATCTGAAAGCCCATATCGTACTGGTTCCACATCTAGTCGTCGTAATTTTGTTTTTCTTTTCACATTTTCTTAAAGTGAACAAAATACAAATAAAAGCTGAGTTTCTACTGTGAATATGTTTGGTCACACTGAACAAGCTGAAGCTATTCCCTTCCACAACACCCTGTTCTTCCTTACCATGTGACTTTCATATTCCTTACCACAAGACTTCGGTATTCCTTACCATGGAATTCCCATATTCCTTACCATGTCACTCGCCTATTCCCTATAACAAGACCCTCCTGCTCCTTACAACACAGTATGTGACTTCCATATCCTTTACTACAAGACTTCGGTATTCCTTACCATGGAATTCCCATATTCCTTACCATGTCACTCGCCTATCCTCCTGCTCCTTACAACATAGTATGTGACTTCCATATCCTTTACTACAAGACTTCGGTATTCCTTACCATCATGAGTGGAGACTTTGACACGCCTATTAACTTGACAATACACTTATGGTCCAGGCCTTGCATTGTGGTGGCCTCTTTCATGAAGTCTTCCATCACATTTACCTGGTCGTCATGGAAACACTTGACGGCAACATCTCTCTAGATAGCAAGGAAATCAGAAAGAATGAACAAACTGACTTAAGAGCTTAGGATATAGTCTCAAATTAGGGAAAAGTCTAGTTTAAGTCCAAGGCAGCTTTGGGATCCTGTGGCCTGGTGGTGATGGCCAATAAATTAGCAAATTTTATAACTCCCTGTGAATTGCTTCCACACGTACGGTGGTAATGCCCCAAATTTCTATGACGTACCGCTATAAGGGCACATAAAATTTATAATCATGACTTAAAGAGCCAAGAATAGGTGATTACTGAAGATGAAGGTGTGAGGTTTACACCTACCTTTTCTCTGCCATCATCATATACACCTTTATAGACTGCACCATACTCTCCTTCTCCCAACAGACTGCCTGTGTAAAAAAAAAAAAAAAACTAGTTATACATGTAATAGATGAAATAATTATGGTATTCTCAAATCTGTAATACACCAACTGTTTCAATATAAAAAGTGTGGATTATCTGCGATTTTGTTAGGATCTGGAATCTAGAGGACATTTGTCCTGAACACAACCATTTCAATGGGTCATTTCAGGATTTGATGGGTCATAATTCCGCGAGTACTATTATGACTACTATTCCTTGTTGTATAAGTTAGTGAAATGCAGCAGTACGGACATGTCAGACTAATTTTATTGGAGATCCTTTCGAACGCTTTTAAAACGGTACAGGAAAATAATATAAAGCGACGTATTACAGTTGTTACGTCGCAAAATGAACACAGACTTTATTCATCTGGTGAATTTATCGGGGGTTTAAAATAAACATTACGTGCTAAAACAGCATGGGCCAAATGAGTGAGACCTACTAGCAGGAATGGGTCAATTAAAAAGCTGACAGGACTCTAACTGATGACCCGTAGTTATCTGAATCCCTGAATATACATAATTATGGTAATCTCCTTTTTGAAATACACTGCTTGTTTTGAAACAAAAACGCGGAAAAATCAAGATAATTATGGTATTCAACATTTTGTAATACATGTATATTGCCTGTTTAAAAAGAATCCTTGGTATGGTTATACAGTTTACGAAACATTGCTTATTTATATGCTTGAACAATTTTGGAGCTCTTTTAAAAATTAAACACATGTATACTCTCACCTCCACCTCCATATTATCTATAAAAGCATTGATATTTTAAAATATCTCACTTTCCTGCTGTCTTACCTGTTGTGATTCTGTTGGCAGGTATACTGATCAAGGTGACATTTCTCTTGGGTGGTGGCTGAAAGAGAAATTATGTTAACATCACCATCCCCAGTCACCAATGTGCTTTTGTTGTAAAGGTTTGTATGCAGAAAAGTAATCATTACTAACTATTACGGTGCCTTTAAACTTTTAAGCGACTTTTCATCTTTACGTCTTTGTTAGTTTCAGTTTAATAATTACTTTAATTTAATCGACATTTTTCAGGGCATTTGTCAGCAATAATCAAAACTGTACCACTAAATAATGTGAGCTGATCAGGCTGAATTTTGATGCTTAGCGAACAGATCTGAACAGTAATGTACTCTTGGTTAAAACCAGAGTCTCTGATGAGACAGTAGCTCTACTAGTCGGGACAAAATTATCACAAAGTCGATTACAAAGTTATGCATGTATAACAGACAATGGAAAATCAACATTGAAAATCAATACTAAGAAATATGTATCCTGATTCACTCGTACCAAGTTTTGTTCAAACTGGACAAAAAACGTAACAGCAACTAGAAGCGTTTTGAAAGGAATGTTAACATATGCCAGACAAACAGACAGACAGACGGACAACTGATCACTGGAATGGAAAATCAATACTCAAAACTATGTATCTTGATGAGGTCTACACTTCACCAAAGCTTGACTGAAATTGAACAAAAACTGTAGGAGTAGTAGTGTTTGGAAAGATACATGTACGTTAACACATACTAGATAAACAGGTAGACAGACGGACAACCAATCAGTGAAACAGAAAATTGATGCCACGAATTATGTATGTTCATGTAGTCTACTCTTGAACAAGGTTTTGTTCAAATCAGACAAACACTGTAGGAGGAGTAGCATTTTGAACGATGCTTGTATGTTTACATACACTACATAAACAGATAGACAACCAATCATCGAAATGAAAAATTGATATTACAAATTATGTATCTTGATGTCTTCGGACAATTGGTCAAGAAAGTTTCATTCAAAATGGACAAAAACTGTAGAAGTAGGGTTTTGAAACTGTTAACATATTCTGTTTAAATAGACAGACAGACGGATAACCAATCATCGAGATGGCAAATTGATACTATGATTTATGTATCTTGATGTCATCTACACTTAACTCATGAAATCGGACAAAAACTGTAGGAGGAGTAGCGTTTTGAAGGAAAAGATAACAGACACTGGACAGAGAGACGGACAGACAGATGGATGGAAGCCGGACAACTTTCTAATGCATAACTAACCTCTTCAGGTCTTTGACCAGTACAGCTAAAAGCTGAGAAATTAGTACAGTAACAACATTCAGGAGGATGGAGGTACACATTTACATTACTGTATTTGACTGAAAAAGTGTACTTTTTAAGGCAAATAAAGGTTAAAACATTACTTTCAATACTGAAACATACATTTTCCTACAGGATACCATCCTCTTCTCAAAACAAATCTTTGTAAAATCAGTTGTACTCTCAGGAACAGGTGAACTGAGCAAGTTGGCCAGGGACAAAATTTTAGGTCATTCACAGTAATGAAAATGGCACAATTATGATGGCAGGAATGAATGAATGAATGAATGATTATGGCTTAACGCCACATCGGCAATATCTCAGCCATATTATGATGGCAGGAAAAGTCAGGTACATGACTCACATTACTGGGTAAAGGTGGAGGGGCACCTGGGATGGTCCTTCCAAACATCCCCACATTGTCCGGCCGTGGTGGTAAATCTGCTAACAACAACATGAGCACAGTCAGTCTAGGAACACATTTGTTCATTTATTTCACTGGCGCTTACATGGCAAAGATTAGACTGGCATATTTCACTGACGTCGTGGGCTGACTGTGGATTGATCAACCACTAAGCCAGCAAAATCCGTGATTACATCTTTACGCCCATAGAAATCAGGTCTTCCCTGAACTGATCATTGTTTTCTTGTAATGTGTGAGTAATATACAGCCACTGCTCACGCCTCACCTAATATGAGGCTTACTGGCCCCATCTAATTTTGTATCCTTTCACTCAGTAGCCATGTAACGAATTCACCTGGCAGAACACCCTAAAAACTACACTGCAATTTGTTCCTTGAAAAACAGTGATTTCCTGTTGCCTCAAGGAGCCTGGAATTACCAAGCAGTGATCTGGAAATTATGACGTCATAACGTTATTGACAATGTTGTGTCAACGTCATTTGTGACGTGTCACGGGTACCATTGTTGCCTGATATTCTAACTGTTACATCTCTACTGTGGAGTCATAAGATACATACATCATCTGCTGCAGGGTAGAGTAACATACAAGTCTCCCATGTGACGACTGCTGTACAATCAAAATCAAAGGGTTTCATCTGAAGCAGGATTTAATTTTATTTATTTATTTGAATGGTGTTTTATGTAGTACTCAAATACTTAACTTATATGACTGGTGTTTTATGCAGTACTCAAAGTACTTAATTTATCTGACTGGTGTTGTATGCAGTACTCAAAATATTTAACTTATACAACTGTGGCTCATGAATAATATGTTAGCAGTTTGTTATTAAAACAAAGACAAGAATAAACAACGGGCTGCACAGCTTAGGGACAAATTACCTCTGGGTAGAAATGTTAGGTGAACTAGAGTGCAGATTTTTTTTTTTTTTTGATTTTTTTCTCCAAACTCGAAATTGACTGGGGACATTTTCATCAACAGCAAACAGTTGTTAATTAGGAATACATGTATCTACCAAATCTCCTTGTTATTTGCGGGGGAAGGTGATTCAACTATGTAATCCATGAGCATGATGAGAAAACAATATTATCCATGAGAAAACAATATTATCCATGAGGAAACAATATTATCCATGAGAAAATAATCTGACAGAACTGATGAGAGGAATTCTAAAATGAACAACTAGATAAGAATATACTGTAATCCATAATATTATAATTGGATTTATCAGAAAGGAATCTAATTCAAAATAAAACGACCCGTAAAGATCCATGAGAAAATAATCTAACATAAACCATATTCTTGGTGTTTACTGTATGTAAATAAGACAGCAAGTTATCTACATTAACTGCAAGCGTGCAAACAGGTGCCTGACATTTTTGAAAACACCCCTCTGGACAATGTGCAATGACCATGTTTTCCATGTTATATAGTAATGAACAAAGTTCACTTGGGTCAAACCACTTCCACAGACAGGCACCTATTTGGAGGCTTGCGTGTACACATGGCACTTGTAATAGTGAATTATCTTCACATATACACATGTATGTACTTACCTGGACTTGTCAAATGTTTGTAATTACTATACTCGTTCTCCTCCTCCAGGGGTGGTACCACCGACACCTCCACAATTCGGTTATCTGAAGAGAAAAAGGGAGAGAGAGAGAGGCAATCAGAGGTTGGAAATACAGACAACCGCCTTATGTGAGATCAGGTCAGAAACTTCAAAATTGGAAATTAACAGGTCTTCCACTTTGCTCACTGATGTTCTTGTGCCTTCAGCATCACTCAAGGGCACCTCTTGGAACTACTTACTATTGACTGTACCAACAGCAATATTGGGCATACTTAAAGATGATGACCATGTTTTCACTAATCACAAACAAGAATGGGACATCCACCTCACTTCCCATTACACTTCAACACAGACGAATTGCAATACATCAAGATGACGACCAAATGCATTGAAAACATATTTTGGCTATATGGTTGAGCTTTACTTCCAAGGAAATCAAGAAATCGGATTCTTGTCAGGACTCTCATAAAAGCGAAAGGAAGGAAACCTGCTTGGATAAAAAGCCTGATTTAAACTGATGTCTTTATTACAACAGAATGCACACTGCTTCAGATCATTTCAGTTACAACACTGAATAACAAAACCTGTTTATTTGTTTATTTTTATGACAAAAAAACCCTTCACTTGGAGCAAGTTCTCTTTTTTTTCTGAGTAGGCGATCTACACAGTACACCGTTCAAATCCTAAAAGTGCCAAACGTCTAAAGACTAACCTGGTGAGAGCGCTTTAACCAAGCGACAGGGTAAGCCATCTGCTCGCTTAGAGTAATGGTAGACCATGTGCTCCAGGGTCGGTAAGAATGGGCCGTCGTCGATGTAATACACAGACTTGTTCTGGTACATCTGTACCAAGCAGAAAACATGCTGTACACAATACTGTAAATCTCCAACCTTTTCAATCATTAATGCAGTTCTTAAAGGTTAGTTAATGCATACAGTTATTGTCAAAGTGAAGCCAAAAATGATTTGTCACCACAGGTATAAGTGTCATAAAACTATGAGAATTATTTCTATATTATTTTTATTAGACATACAGTTCTCCAAGAAAATTTTGAAATACTGTTTTCAGCAGTGGTTGAAAAGTTTGAAGAACTGGGGTAGCTCCTTTATGTTCAGGGTTACAGTGTGTGTTACTTGAGGTTAACCAACATGTGGAAAACCCCAAAACAAAAAGATCTGACAATTACAGTCTGAGGTGTTTACTGAATACCTTTCACATGTATCCAAATAAAACAGCATGATTTTCATTTTTTATAACTTTAACAAAAATGTCTGTATCATTTCGTTGCAGCTTACACGAGTGATATATTTGCATTCTTCTCAATAGTATGGGCCTTTCCAAACTGTCAAGCATCATCAAGGACACGCCTTTGACCAATTATAATCAATATTGTTGCAAGTAAGTCAACCAGATGTCCTACACATTGGTTACCAATGTTAAACCTTCCTACAATGTCATCATGTCACAACTGTTTTCACCAGTAACTGAACGAAAAGTAACACTGTCATGAGAAAGGGTAGTGGGACACTGCATGTGGAGGATCTATCCATCAGTTCACAGAGGCTCCACAGCATTGAATGAGTCTTACATTTTCTTTGCATTAGTATATTAATGCTGTTTTCCACATTATACAAACACTCTGATGTACTCACGCTCTTGCGTATCTCGTAGTTATAGGGACTTCTGTTGTAGCAGAGACTGAGGACATGGAAGTCTGCGACCCGTGAACTTGGACGAATCAGGAACAGTCCGTCCTGCACGCCATGCAAGCTGAACAGGCGGGCAGCACCCTGGGCAAGCCATAAAGAAACTCCATCAGAAATGTCATACTCAAGGAATAATGTCATCCCTCACCCCCACCCCCACCTCCACACTTTTGCAGATGTTCACATGGTGTCATTTTCACAAAGTTCTGTAAGCCATATTTCTTGCACCTTTTTTTGCAAGGTTGTAGTGTCATATAGCAACGTGGTTTACAGGAAAGTTATGAAACAAAGTGATTTATGAAGATTTGTGAAAGTGGGCCCAGGTGTGTAATGTGTAAAATTATGAGAGTTTTATTTTATTCAACAGAATAACACACTCCTTCAAGCTCTAAAGTTTGCCAACAAAGCAAAAATAGTTTCTTCTCTCTATTCAGTTGTTATGATTAGATAAAATGCATGTAAAGTAGCTTTTCCATATGTGAACAGGTTGACGATTTAGGGTAAATGATGTGTATCAAGAACCAGAAAAATGTTGGTTTTGTCTGAACTACATATCATTAAACACGTGACGAATGAATGAATGACTATGGCTTAATGCCACACCTTAATTATTATTGCTTAATGCCACACCTTAATTATTATCGCTTAATGCCACCCTTAATTATTATTGCTTAATGCCACCCTTAATTATTATCGCTTAATGCCACACCTTAATTATTATCGCTTAATGCCACCCTTAATTATTATTGCTTAATGCCACCCTTAATTGTTATTGCTTAATGCCACCCTTAATTATTATCGCTTAATGCCACACCTTAATTATTATCGCTTCATGCCACCCTTAATTATTATTGCTTAATGCCACCCTTAATTATTATCGCTTAATGCCACACCTTAATTATTATCACTTAATGCCAGGTCTTACACATGTGAAGAAGACAAGCTATAGTTGTCATTATAAAGCAGGGACACACTATGAACGTATATGGAGAAGGGTCCATTTAAATCATGACAAAAGTTGTACATGTATCTTTACACATTTGTCTTTGGGGACCATATCCAACCTTCGTTTTTGGTTTAATCGTGGCACCATGACTGTCAACACGCTGGCGCTATACACTCGTCATGTGAACGATGGACAGATGTGCCAGCATACAACGATAGGGTCATACCACCTGCGGCATTTTTAGTTGTACTCCAATGCCTTCAGGGCTGTTTACATGAATGATTTCGCCAAGTAATCACATGGCGTTTCCACTACGCTACAACGCCATGGGAGGGTCCCACTGAACACTAATGATGCAAACTCAGCAACCTACTGTCCTGATTTCACCCGCCCAGTTCGGCTCTGCTTTGGCGTTGCATTTTTCTCCTTGGGTCGGACGCTGCGCTACAATTTCCGACCCCTAACGCCCACTGTTAAGTCACAATAAAACTCAAGCAAATTCTTTCCCTCTTCATACACACCAGGGTTCGCCATGTTTGACAAAGCTGAGCATCCTGGTCTAGGGCTTCTGAAATTTTATCCTAGGAACTTATGCTCAGCTATGCCATCAATCTTTGCAGCTGTAGATGCAAACAAATATGAAATACTTCCTCTGTTTAAGAGGATCAATGTCACTATCATATAGATTCCAAAGAATGAACAACTTGCTACAACAGAATGTAAATCCTAGGATAAAATTTACAGACAGAGTTGTACCGATATTGCTTTGCCCCATCAAACATGGTGCCTTCGTGTGTTAATGGGGTCTAGGTGGAGTTTAATATGACTTAACAGTAGTCGTTAGGGGTCAGAATTGTAGCGGATGCACATCGCCCAACCTAATGAGAAAAATGCAACACAGAAGCCGAACTGGTCGGGTGAAAACCAGACGGTAGGTGGCCGAGTTTGAGCCATTATTTTTCAATGGGATCTTCCCATGGCGTTGTAACGTCGTGGAATTGCCATGTGATTAGAGAATTATGTGGCCAGAGAACATGCTGGATTGCCCATTGCAACTGACCAACAATTTACACCTGTCACTTTGCTGTCACGGGCTAGATCTCGCCGCCACGCTTAACCCATGAATGATAGTTGGATATAGTCCCTTTTTTGAAAGCATTCAACTGGATTCATTCTTGTCACTTTCTAATATGTATGTTTCAATATTAACAGCTTGAGGAAGACTTCTTTCCCTGCAGTAAGTACTCTGTCAAGTGAGAAAATATGAAGTAGCCTGACAAGAACAATGTCCTGGATCAAATTCTATCCTGTCAGGTACCAAATAAGTGGTGTCTGACAAAGTTGTAAAAACATACAGAATCACGAAAGCACTAGTTGGCCTGAATTGGTTTTGAAACTTGTCAGCCACACCTCAAAAAGTTTGCCGGTGTGCTATTCAGAAAGAGTCGGGTGAATCCCAGAGAGCTGTTATAGGTATTTAGAAAAATACTTGTACTATGCAAAACCTGACAAATCCTTAAGTCCAAATGATCCCATACAAAAGTTCTCCATGTCTCTGCCTCCACAAAAATCCTCACCTAAAGTCAATGCACACACTTTCTCCTGTCACAAAATTTTCTAATCGCCAGATAAAAATACAAATTAGGCTATCCTTAAAAACATGTTTGTTTCACCTAACCCAACCCTTTCTGGAAAAGTACAGTACACCAGAGGTCATTTTTCATTCTTTCTTTTATTGTTCCTTTTTACCTTTGTCAACAAAGGATTGCATTCAAGGGGAAATTTCATTGGAGATAAAAAAAAAAAAATACTAATAATAAAAAGATTTTCCGAGAAAGGGCTCATTACAATAGAAACATTTGAGAATCATGGCCTTCTCTGATGTTTGAAACAAACCCATTTTCAAAAACTGCACTTCACACTATTTCATTGGTGTTTTACACCGTACTAAAAAATACTTCACTTAAAGAAACACGACCAGCATTATGGTGGGAGGAAACCGGGCAGAGCCCGGAGGAAACACATAACCATCTGCAGGTTGCAGGTGGACCTTCTCGCATACAGCCGGAGAGGAAGCCAACACGGCCTGGTCTTGAACTCACGATGACCGCATCGGTGAAAGGCACGGAGTCATAACGCCGCGCTAGCGCGCTAAATCCCTCAGCCATAAAGGCCCCTCAACTTGATATATGTGGTGCTGATTAGGGTTGTTAATGACTGTGAAAACATGGCAGCATCCACAGACCTGTCTGTCTAGGTTAGGATGGTACCACTGCTCCTTCTTCAGTTTGGGCTTAGGTACTACATATCTTCCTGTAAATTGAAATGGAAAACAATACTGTTCCATTCAGCAATTCCCTTACACAAAAACTAAGGAATTAATCAGATGACATGAAAAAATTAAGCATTTTAAGAGCCATATAGGCCAAGAGCCATATAGGCCAATTGAAAAATGAAAATTTATAAACTTTCAGTTGATTGTGTAAAAGATAATCAGTTTGACAGATACCCCATCCACCTCCTCCCCTCGCCCCTGGCATCTAAAAAGTGATTTGGAATATGCATCATGAGAAATAGTGGTTAAACTTCCTTAATGATATGACTTCCATCAAATCCACTTACTGAGGACATTACCACACTCCAGCTTGCCATACTTCAGAGCAATGTCAAGTGGTGTGTCACCATCATGGGTCCGAGACATCAGAGGGGCGTCAAACGCTAGCAACATCTGAAAGGCAAAACATTCATCTAACAAAATAGCTGCCAAAAATACAACCATGGTGATACATCATGTACAAATTAATAACATGTTAGTGACTGACAAAAGGCAATAATTTGTTCTGGCCAATTCACCAATGAAGAATGCGGTTCCAGACTCTGGATGCAGCTCTAGTCTTCATGTCATAACGCTTGTCAGCACCCTGGTGATGGGGCGTACTCCAGGCACCCTTGTCTCCTCCGCTCATCAAATAACCATATGGACACTTTCAGAGTCAAAAATTCTTGAATATGGTCTTTAACACTAATCAAACATACGAATTTAATCTTGAATTACAATGGCTCCTTAATACACATTTACGTCTTACAGCCGAGGTGCCTCGACTGCTTACTGTGATCAAGGCCCCACAAGCAGGAAGACAGGGGGGAATCTACAAACCCACACCTCCTGTGTCCTAAAAATCGAAAGCTCCCACCTCAGAGGGCTGAGAGTGCAAGTCATTTCTAAAATACTGTTATATGCAGCTGGAAATCTGGAGCTATTTAACCTTGACACATTCACTGTGTCCCCTCATGGCAGCCTCATGGAGAGGCACCCAGCCTGTCTTAGGGCATGGTTCCTGGGGGTCCGCACCACCCTGGGTGATGAGAACAGCCACAGAGTTTGGCCGACCACTTCCCCCACAACATGCTCTCTGGAAAAAAGGGTGTATGAATCAATGTAAAGAAATTTGGGTCAAGGCTGTATAGTTTTATATGGTTCAATGCTGACAGCTTTGTGGGAAAACTACCAAAAATGCTTTTAACCAATTATGATAATATCTAACAGCTAAAATTACCTGCTTCATGGAAGTTTTACATTACAGGAAAAAAAGAGAAAAACAAATTGCTTAGTCAGCAATGTTTTACTGCCAACTGTTAATTTCAAAGGCAGCCAATATTTTCTGTATGTAGCACATGGATTCAGAGAATTTTATCAAATTAAATGCAGAAAAAAACACAGCACAATTTTTTGCTAAATTCATACATGTTTTACACACTATTACAATTACAATGAATTACTAGGAGTTAAAATCAAACCAGCCTAGAGTCTTGGAAAGGATTTGTGGGAAATTTTACACACAGCATTATGTCAAGAGGAAGGGGCACAAAAGTGCTTGAAAAATTGTACAGAAAAGTGCATAAGGAAGATCAAGGACATTAAGGATGGCTGGTATAACAGTTTCCTGGAAAGCAATTTCAAGGGTGTGTCGCAACTTTTCGCTTGTGAAAAATTTACACCAAATCAGTGGTAGAATACATCCTGATCAGTATCAACGGCAACGCAGACTGAAGGCATACTCACACATCAAGTGGGATGTTACGATTGTTACTATTAACTCACCGCCAGAGCCGTGTATGCCCCACTGTCACGACTGTTAGCATTTGCGCCAGCAGCCAAGAGAAGTGACACAATCTCACTAAGGCCATAGAAACTGGCATCATGGAGAGCAGTGGAACCTGTGGTCAGGGGAGACAATTCATCAACAGCTGACAAAAATTTTGAGGCCAGATTTCATTTCAATTTCACACATATTTTAGACCATGAACATCAGGGAAACGGCCATTTTCCTTGTGCCTTGAGCAAGGCTTTATTTATAAGCACAGACACAGAAGTTAAAATATTATTAGTTACGTGGTTACTGAGTGAAAGGATGCAAAAGTACATGGAGCCTGTAAGCTGATGCCTCGCCCCACTCTGAGGCTCTTTTACCTCGCATAATTTTGTATTCTTTCACTCAGAAACCATGTAACGAATTTATCCCATATACGACCTTTAAAACTACACTGAAAGTTGTTTCTTGAAAACCAAAAGGAGCTTCAACTGTAATTTCCTGTCGCGTCAAGCAGCTTTAAATTACCACTCAGTGATCTGGGAAATATGACAGCATAATGTTATTGAAAATGTTGTGTCAACATTCCTTTGTGACATTGTGTCATTGGTGTCATTGTTGTACTGTTACTGTTGTGTCACAGTGTTCTTCCTACTGTTGAGTCATCAGATGTATATAACACCTGCTGCAGGGTATTGAAATATACATGTCTCCCATGTGACCATTACTGTTCTATCAAAGCAGAGAATTTGGCATTTACCATGGAAGAGCATAACTCTTCTTTAATGCAGGGGCATAAAATTTTCAAATAGCACTTGGTTGATGGTCACCATTTACGTATGCTATACAGATTTTGTATTGCAGAGGATTTGGATTTAGTGAGACTGGTTTACAGTTTACCATCTATCTGGATTTAGTGAGACTGGTTTATGGTCATACTGTCCATCCAGTTTTGGTGAGGTTGGTTTATGGTCTTATCATCTATCTGGATTTAGTGAGACTGGTTTATGGTCTTACCATCTATCTGGATTTAGTGAGACTGGTTTATGGTCTTACCATCTATCTGGATTTTGTTGAGTCTGGTTTATGGTCATACTGTCCATCCAGTTTTGGTGAGGTTGGTTTATGGTCTTACCATCTATCTGGATTTTACTGAGTATGGTTCATGGTCATACTGTCCATCCAGTTTTGGTGAGGTTGGTTTATGGTCTTACCATTTATCTGGATTTAGTGAGACTGGTTTATGGTCTTATCATCTATCTGGATTTAGTGAGACTGGTTTATGGTCTTACCATCTATCTGGATTTAGTGAAACTGGTTTATGGTCATACTGTCCATCCAGTTTTAGTGAGGTTGGTTTATGGTCTTATCATCTATCTGGATTTAGTGAGACTGGTTTATGGTCTTACCATCTATCTGGATTTAGTGAAACTGGTTTATGGTCTTACCATCTATCTGGATTTAGTGAGACTGGTTTATGGTCTTATCATCTGTCTGGATTTAGTGAAACTGGTTTATGGTTTACTGTCCATCCAGTTTTGGTGAAGTTGGTTTATGGTCTTATCATCTATCTGGATTTAGTGAGACTGGTTTATGGTCTTACCATCTATCTGAATTTAGTGAGACTGGTTTATGGTCATACTGTCCATCCAGTTTTGGTGAGGTTGGTTTATGGTCTTATCATCTATCTGGATTTAGTGAGACTGGTTTATGGTCTTACCATCTAGCTGGATTTTAGTAAGTCTGGTTTATGGTTATACTGTCCATCCAGTTTTAGTGAGGTTGCTTTATGGCCTTACCATCTATCTGGCTTTAGTGAGACTGGTTTATGGTCTTACCATCAGCTTTCTTCTTGTTCACATCTATGTAACTGTCTGAATTCAGAATCTCCTGTGTGATCTGTACATTACCTAGAGTAACAGAAACGGGTGGTGTTGTTGCTCATTGCAATGCTCCAGAATTCAGTTTTTTCAATAATTGTGAAGGAAACTGGAGTATTGCACAGGGTATTAACATGATTAAGTCGACGGAAAAAAGTTCGAGTGACCGTTAAATAACCATCTGAAAATATCTTCACCGATTTAAAATTTTTTTTCTTTCACCAAGTCAAATGTTTGGATTGCATGGTGGGTTTTATGGACCATATTGACAATGTTTGTCATCAATGATGGCAACTTTTCTCTGGCCCTAAAGCAAGATTTAACTGTCATATTATAACTCTCTCATACACAGGAACACATCACAGGAGTATGGTTCACAAGAACATTATTCACAGCTGAACATAAAGGTGCACAAAAGGCTTCATGACATCCCTGGTGACAAATTTTATCAATACGGTCCACAATACCCACCTTACGATCAAAACATTTACTGCATTTAACGTGGTGAAAAATAAATCTTAAAATTAAATAAACATAGTTTTAGAGATAGTTATCAATGCTCTTTGTACAAGATCATCACATTTTTAAGTGGTTTTTGCCTTTAAACCTATGACCTTTAGCATGTCACTTGCAAATTGAAACAGATCAATAACAAAGAAGGATGATGAAATTGGAATGAACAGATCAGCAGAAGTAGGAAGTGGATTACATTACCCTCGGCAACGGCTCTGTGTAGAATGTTGGTGTAGCCAAACTTCCTGGCCTGGTGAGGGGGAGGCTGATCGATACAGAACTGTGTTAGCTTGTGAGGTAACCCATGGTCGTCCTCCTTGTAACGCTGTATCAACTCATCCAAACCTGCTCAACCAAACACGACACACAAATCATATAACACTGTATCTGACTTAAGCAATTGCCCACAAAATTGTGTTCATAGTGCCCAATTAAAATTATAAATATTACATGTCCTTACATGTGAAACTTGAATTTTATACATAAGATTTCATCCAACTTACCAAACAAACCTGAAAACACCTTTCTATTATTGAAACGTCAACAGGAATACATGTATCAGAATCCAGCAATATCTTATTTATTAATTTATTTATATTTACTGAAGTTTTGACAAATACGATAGCTGTCAACATCAACTTGGAATGAGAAACAGCGTGTACATGTATAAACTCTGTGAAATCTGATTAAAAAAGACTGGAGCTGTTGACTTATTTATTTATCATTTATATTTATTTGATTGGAGTTTTTATGCCATACTAAAGATATTTCACTCATACGACAGCTGGCAGCATTATGGTGGGAGGAAACCGAGCAGAGCCCGCAGGAAACCCACGACCATCTGCAGGTTGCTGGGAGACCTTCCCATGTACAGTAGGAGAGGAAGCCAGCATGAGCTGGGCTTGGAACTTACAGCGACCCTGCCCGGTTTCCTCCCACCATAATTCCGGCCGCCATTGTGTAAGTGAAATATTCTTGCTGATGGCGTAGAACACCAGTCAAATAAATAAATAAATAACTCACAGGGACCACATTGGTGAGAGGCCCGGAACTGTTGACAAGAGCTTGTTTAAATACATGTATGCCAACTGTATGTCATGGGCTACCAGCAACCAGCTGATACATACAAATTTCAAGAGGCTTTGAGTAGGCAAAGGTGTATGGCTATTCTATACAAAAGAAGACAAGTTCCTGATTTTAGTTGTACATGTACATGTACTCTCTCTGCTGAAGAAGTCAACACACGCCTAACCTGAAGGAAGTTCTACCCAGCGTATAACAGTAAGCACTACTTTTGATGCGGCGTTATCACCTGCCCTGGCAGAAACATGTAAGGGAATACACAGAACCTTTGTGTGTGTAATTCCATTATAACTGCTTTATCACACAACATTCTGGAAAAGGTCATAATGACAACAGATGAACAGCGCAATGCTTCTCTGCCACTGACATATGATACCAGACGTGACTCATTTTTCCGTAACCATTATGCACAGTTTTTAATTTCCTTTTCAAACTGATGACGACAATTCTGCGTTTCTGGGTTAGATACACATGCACAGTTGCAGACAAAGCAGACCATGAGCTGCCAAATACAGACACTGTCAGGTTCTACTCCTTTGAAACTGAAATTCCTGCATGTGCGTAAATAAGGCACGCTGGATAGAATTTACAACTGTCACGTATGTTGTCACGAAGCGGCATTCCACGACCAACTTCTTAAAGAAACTACATGGATATACTGGAAACAACATAATATTTTGCTCAAAAAGAGGGCCTTCTCAGAGGCTAATAAATGTCATAAAATCATATTACTTTTGTATCTCAATCTTACATTTTACCTTGTAGGATTTCGTCCGAATTTTCCAAACAAACCTCAAAAAAATCTTTTTAAGGCGAAGTAGAACTCGGGTCGAATCAGCAAAAATTAGCAACTTAGTTTTGACGAAATTTTACTCTTACTGTAACAGTAATCTATCACATTAGCCAAGGGTAATAAGCCTGGGCACAGTACTTACATATATAAACAAGGACTGGAATGATTATGTAACATATATGTATGTATAATTCTGTAAACAACAGAAACAAAGTTCTGAACACAGAAACAAAACGGAGGTAGTGGTATAATCACAAATAGGCTATAAATGATAAGTGTGGGCTTCCATGAACAAGTACGTGTACTTTACTTCAACCTCTGGCTCATCATCTCTCAAATATCCATCTAAGTCTTTGCCGCTCTTTTTTATTGAACATCATTATTTTCTTAAAACTTCATGCTACACCAATGCCTTATTAAGATAAGGTTAATTAAGACATCCTTATTAGCCCTTCCTTTCTCTGCATAGGCCCAGGGACATGAATTACACAGCAAAACCAATTATGCATTTTGGCCACCCGTTCTTTCACCCTAGGCCCTACAATCACTAAGTCATATAATACACAGGTGGATAAGGGAAGTTGAAAAATTAGTTCTCAGAAAGTGAGACAAAAGTGAAAAAGAAAAGTATCCTTACTGACATTTTCACCCACTTCTTTATCACTTTCTACGACTCTAGACTCTTGATCACTTTCTGAAATAAGGTTTCAGTTTAAATCTGATAACGTTTAATTTCAGATCATTTCAGACACTTTATATAAGTTCAAGAATGCTGCGCACAAATTTGAGCAGTATGTGAAAGGGCAGACAACTTCTAAAATAGATCGAAAAGCGAAAAAATAAAGTGACAGTGAACGACTTCAGGTCATTTCGCACAACTTGTATGAGTTTGAGAGTCCTATGCCTAAAATAGAGATCCTATAGGAGTTTTACTTGTTTTCCAGTGAGATTTTTCTCACTTTCCAGTGAGACTTTACTCACTTGAAAGTAAGACTTTTCACTGGCTCCCTATATTTCCCAATTTACCACATTCTGGTAACAGAGGAAAGCTTGCAATATTTATTTGTGGCACGTTAGAACATGCAGAAGTACAAATAAGTTTCTCTGCCTTGTTCATAAAGTCTGGCTCTCATTCACATGGAGACTGACTTGCTGGTTGAGTTGGCCAAGACTGGGTATTCATGTTATGACAACAGAGTGATGTCCATTTGTGAAGTGCTTTACGGATTGGTAGGGTCAATCTACACTATTTAACAAGGGCTTGTAACAAATATCAGAAATTATCAAAAATAAAAACTTCCAAAATATGTTCTCCAGTGAAGCTGGGTATCATTTTGGGCTAAAGAAACGGAATTCGGAGTGCAGATTCTTCTGAACACATAAGCCGCCGTGTTAAGGGATGGGCAAACCGACCCTACCGTGTTGTAAAATGGCAAAGTCATATCAGACCTCGCTCTGTCGTCGTAATGAGGTAACTCAAAACCTGTATATTACCATAAATGCCCCTAATGTAGACTGTAAAGACAATCAGAAACCACTATGAAGGAATAAACACAGGAGAGAGGGAGGGAAGTTACGGGGCCTAAACGTAGGCAAGTCATTTGCACCTGATGCCCCTTTCAAAAATTCCAGAGTGCTGATGGAAAATCCATAAAAATGGACATTTTCATGACAAGACAGCCAGCACGACCCCAAAAGAAAAGAACTATTTTGCACCATTAGCACAATTAACACTGAATCTTTCACAGTAAATACTTCATGGATGTGCATCTAAATCCTTTGAGAATAAAACCATCTGTTTTATAACGGGAGAAGGTTTGACACACAAGAGTCCTACACAGCCTAACGTGCATGAAGGCATGTGGTTTTTGTCATAATCAGCATCAACAAAGCAGCCTTTAATACCGACATGTACCATACATGCATACTGTAAGTTAATCTAATACACCTACAGGCTATTCACCACACACTTTTCTTCTTCGTCTTAATTTAATGCATGAATAACCACTGATACATGCATATTGTACCTAAAAATCAACTTAAGTACACATGTATATATTATCTCTAACGCTAACATGCATGTATATGACTTAAGGAAGTTAAAATGACAGTTTATTATAAAAATAAGGTTGGGGAAAAAAGGAGGATTTCAAATGAAAATGATCTCACGCCATAACAACATTCTGCAGACACCATGACATCAGCATTAAAACTACAATTATACATGTAAGCCATGAGACAGAGTAATTTAAAAAAAAAAAAACAGCTTATCTGAGTAACTGTATTTGTCCTAATAATTTAGACGGAAAAATCCATTTCTTAAGCGGCGAACAGAGGTCATAATTTATTATACTTCTGAGGATCAAGCCCACATTTTCCAGAAGGATAACCCCCTGAATCCTTTAAAGACAAACCATATGCCGTAACATCTTTCTAAGATAACTCAAAATCATGAAAATGAGCGATTTCGCTGTGGCTGCAATTTTAGGTGAATTACTTTTTAAATCACCATCTCTGTAATAAAAAAGGCCACCCTTTAAAAATTCTTCGAAGACAGGTTGGTAGGTAATTTTTTCTTTATTCTGACTTACAAAAAAATGGGAATTACATGTCACTTGATAGGAAAATTTTCCTGTATTCTGGCTAATAAAAAAATACATCGGGAATTTACAGAAATTCCATCAAAAGCCCACTAAAAAGTTTTGACTAGGGCTGTTTGTGGGATGGGTGATCTGTGACAAACTTACCCTCGTACACGTATATATGTATTTGTGTTGTACCTGTACGAGTATTTTCATGAGGGCCTAATGCCAGTCATACATGTACACCCTGGAACAGCCCCCACCCCTAAAAGCCCCCGGTTCACACCCATCACTCACCGTGTATTACTGGTCCTTGATCAATCCTGTAGTGACCTTCACACTGGTTCTGAATAACAAAGTGGTACGGGTCTTTGTTGTACATGAGAGAGAGGACAAAGTCCTTTGGAGATGCAGTGCTCTCCCTTACCAGAAACAGCCCGTTTATGTTGCCATGGTCAGCTATGCCTGTCAAGAAAAACAACGCAGTTATTATTTATTTGCTTATTTTCTGAAAGAGCAAGTGTACTGGCACAAAAAAAAGGCAGATAGGCAAAAATGCAAGCTTTCTAATTTGTTGAAAAAGCAGTATAAAAATTACTATTTCTTCACTTACCATATCCACCTGTCTTCACAAGCGAAAGTGAAAGTCAACAGATGTGTCATAGATCAACTGAATGCCAGTGTAACCTGGTCAAATACTTCATGATAGGTAGAAGTCTACAGGTACATGTTGCTCAACTTGAATGTGACCGGTTAGGTCAGCTCATGGAGGAAAATAATAAGGACACCACCATAGGCTGCTGTACATGGTCAAATTTATTCAGTGACAGTAAAACTAGGACAAAAGTGACCAGGGGTGGGTACCTCAAGGAACCTGTATAATGATAGAACAATTTGATTAGATCTCTGCAAAAACTCTGCACCTAGAGCTCAGAACCTATCAGTATACCCAGTGTAGTTATACGACTTTATCGGGAGCTATTAAAAGCAATTAATCACACTTCGTCGATCACTTGAGCACAACATAGTGGTTACCCCCAAAAAACCATTCACATACATTATTGAACAGTATTGTGGTATACTGTAGAACAAATGATAAAGATTATCAGAAACTTAATTCTCTTATCATCTTATTAACTTACAGCCATGAGTTTACTTATGTCACATGTCAAAATATCATTGAACCCGCACTTTAATGCTCCCATGTAATACCAGCTCTTAATGAAATAACTGTTAACTCCAAAACTACATTTATATCAAATAAAGAAATCTGAAAACAAAAGAAAATATTTGTTGCTACACTGTGGCAAAACATTAATGAAATGAAACCGTTATGACACTCGGTCAATAATGACAACACCTCAATATCCACTAGAACTAACTGTAACATACTTTAGGTTATAATGAACACTATATACATGGACCGATATGATGACTCATAACTCCTTAACTTTCTAACCAAATGGGGTTAACTAAGACACAGTGATTCCCACTGAAACATCCATGGCTCAGCAACAGCTTAACTACCCCCACCATCCAAATGCTATACTACGCCAATGTCTCAACAACGCTATACACATCCGAATTACAGCTAAATCATATGTAGTATACACTCAGTTAGCTCGAAGAGATGAACATGTACAGTATACATGTTAACCATAAACGCAGCATTATGCAAAACATTTAATTGTACATTTAGGCTCTTAACTTGAAACAATAACAAACACTTGTAAAATTACCTCACTGCCCATCATGCAGACTGACCATAATGTCAAAGGCAGGCAGAATAATACTGGCTACAGCTTCGAACAGCAATCTGGAAAGCTGAGCTATACCAGCGCCTCTATCTTCTGCCCATGAGTTCTGAGAAGGGGAGGTAACCTTACATACTTATTGTGACGACCTGTCACATGAAGAAAAAGACTAAAAAGCACACTTGTGATCTAACTTGAACTTCTCAATTTTTGAAGTTTTTCAAAAGAGAGCCACATCTGCTGCCATACTTCTTTCAGCACGCACAGAAACAGTTAACCTCTCGAAGTTGGGTTAAACAAGAACTTATCTTATCTGAATATAAGGAACTGAAAGAGTCAAGTCACTTAACTACCACAGAGACAATGAATGCTCTACTCATGTAACTATGCAACTACCATAAAATCCCATCTTTAGCTCCAATAGTTTGCCTAGTTTGCCACTTAGGC
Source organism: Acanthopleura granulata (assembly GCA_016165875.1). Lineage (NCBI taxonomy): Eukaryota > Metazoa > Mollusca > Polyplacophora > Chitonida > Chitonidae > Acanthopleura > Acanthopleura granulata. The sequence goes on along the minus strand of JABBOT010000011.1, from coordinate 11,343,652 downwards.
TTATCCAAGTGACATATTTGGAACTAGTGTCAACATTTTATATTCAGTGTCATGATTGAACCGCAACAGTTCTTATCTCCTCATAGCACGGGTATTTCAATATATACCGGTACAGTATACATGCATGAATACACACACACACACACACACACACACACATACATATATATACTACAGTGTATATGTCATTTGGTATGCATATATGGAGAGACCCGGACTACAAGGAAATGGGGCCTCTGTGGATCAATCGCGCGTTTCCGCAGCATAATGACCCAGGTGCTTCTCACCAATGCGACTGCTGTGAGTTCCATCCCAGCTCACGCTTCTTCTCCGGTTGCATGTGGGAAGGTCCACAAACAACATGCGAATGGTTGTGGGTTTCCTCCCGGCTATGGTTGGTTTAGTCCCACCAAAATGCAGGCCGTCGTCGCATAACTTATAAGCCAAATATTCTCGAGTACGGTGTAAACACAAATCAAATAAATAAATAAATATAAACAGACAAGAACTCCACTGGGTTGAACCCATAACTAATTCGTTTCATGATCAGGAGTGTCTGCCTCACTGAGCAAGTTCCATACCGATCCCTAATCTTTACTGAAGCATTCCAGGCACTTACATGCTCTTCTCTCTGCTAGCTAAGGTAGTTCTGCATCTACATAAGCCAAACATTTTGACTATACTTCTTTTGGTGGGCGTTTTTTCTCTTTTCTTTCAAGGTACCGCATATGATAATACGATAGTGGGCAGTAGTAAGGATGACGGTGATAATACATGATAGGATAACGTCAATTCACTGAAAAATATCCTTTTCTCAATGAAAAGTGGGTCAGTAACGAACAATAGCTCAACCTATTCTTTGCAAATCCCCGATAGTGCACTGATGTGGCGTAACAACTTCTAAGACACAAAAGCTCTTCTGAGTTCGTACAACATACCTTGTCGTAAGATAGTCTCAGCTGTTTCTCGTGATATTTTACCATGGTACCAAGACACTTGCGCTTCCGAGATCTCCTCTCTTTTACGGTCCTGCCGTAAGAGTTCTTTAAGTGATGTACGTGACAGTTGTTCACACAGCCTGGGCACTGTTTCGTCTTGATCATCCATTGCCATTGAAATATATGTATAAAAAAACTAAATCGAACGCATTGTTATCATCATTTAGTTACCTTGCGATATCGTACAACTTCACTTCCTGGACTGAAAGTGCAGCATCAACCTCTGACCTCATGGTTAAGGTCAAGTTCATCGTTACCCTCCGGTTTAATTCTACCTCGGTTTTTTTTGTTTTTGAAAAGCCAAGTGTTGCATTTTTAAAATTTATACATTATAACTGAATTGTTTCTAACAAAGGGAGAGAGAGGTTAAATATTAACAAATCAAATCTGTGAACTTGTTGTTACCACCAGGAACAAGATGGCGGACGAAAACGAAGACCGTGAAAATGCGACGAAACCAGATAAAATGTTTACGCTAAAAAAATGGAACCTAGTAGCCATGTGGAGTTGGGATGTTGAGTGCGACACATGCGCTATCTGCAGAGTACAAGTAATGGGTTCGTACATATTTATTTGTCTTATTATCTCGAGATGAAAACCACCGAGATTTAACGTAACAGCAACAACAACAACATAAGGTTAAGCTAAAGAAGGAAGGAAACAGAAGCGAATTCAGACCAGTTTATCGTCATATTTACGTGTTGCTGCGTACGTGCTTTTTGACATCATGCATTTTCCTGCGGCCACGCGTTTTTAATGGTTAAAGAATAAATGAAGAGATGATTATTCAGCGAGCTAAATGATCTCCCTTCTTATTAAACATTCTGACATTTACCCTTTCGGTGAACACAAGCTAAACCAGTTCTTCACATGGTAGCACTGCCCACTGAATTTTGGAATAAAATCAGTCTGAAGTTTCTCATAGCGTTGTTATACTTTGTTTTCCGGATAGTTAGTGTCTCTATATTAGTCGCCGTATAGTACCTCACCAGTTAAATGTCTACCGACCAAATGAAGGTCAGAAATATAAAATATGGAAGTAGCGTATTTAATGTCGTTGAATTTAAGAGATGAATGAAACTGTGTTTCATACACATTTCAAATGATAGTCATCTATTTACCATGGAGATAACAGAGCGGGATATTTACTAAGTTACTTTGAAGTTTCTCGGGAAAATTGCTGGATTTTAACTAACATCGGACATTAATGTTGGATCCATAGGCAGACGTCCATAAGTAGTTTTGCAGTCATGTCAGAGCAGTTTTGAGCCAATCAACAGCATTGTCATGGGCACATGACTAGACTGGTGGAGGTGAAAACAAAGAAAATTTAACCCCGGCGAGATAGGCCTTCGGTAAGATTTCTCCACTTAAAAATGAAAAATAAAGCTTTTAGACGAGGAATTTTTCTACAAAAGTAGTCAGAATTTTTCTAGCCTTCAAATGTTACAGTTTCACTGACCTGCAGTTCATTAAACTTTAGAAATCAGGAAAAATCAGCATTTCACCCTATCTTGTTGAATAGTAACTACAAATGGAGGGGACCCCTTTCAGATGTTGTCCACATGACATCGCACATGTGAGCAAAGTACCCACAGGCTCGGAACTGTGAGTACCTCAAGACCATTTAGTTATTTTAGACGGACTGCGTTTTTTTAGATGTGTTGAACATAGATGAATCTAATAATGATTTTATGCACATGTGCGATGTTACGTGGACAACATTTGAAAGGGGTCTTCTCCATTTGTACAATTACCATTCATCTAGATTCACTCAATCCAGAATCTAGAAGCATAAATGAACTGACGTATCACCTGGAAAGTAACACATAAATACTAACCCAGACCTAGTCTTTACTACAGTCATCCATGGCTTTACCGCCCCTCTTTGTAACACCACCCTTACTTAATGCCAGCTCAACAGCCTAGTAAAAAATACCTTATACATTTCTCCATAAGCTCCCGCCACCCTGGCTTACCCCCATCTACCAGGCCCCTTTTCTGAACAAACGGTACTTTTAACATTGGTTTTACCCTGGCTGCATTGCCAGCAATGACCACCTGTGCAGCATCAAATACAACTATTGATTCAGTGAACGGTGTGGATCCCTGATGCCCTCCCACCATAATGTTGGCAGCCATCAAATAAGGGAAGTATTCTTTAGTACAGTGTAAAACATCAATCAGATAAATAAATAAATAAAGTGGACATCTGTAGGTCTCCTGCTTTGTCCTTGGAAGTCTTTGGTCTCTTGTGTGTAAACTGATAGCCGACAATATGAATGCATGTCATGTATATGTACAGAGCCCTTCTTTATACCGCCAAACTGCTCATACAGTCAACAAGGCATTGGTCCCCAAAATTAGCATTATGATCAGGGATGACTGTATATCACAATTTGCCAATCAGCTGCAACTATAAGACAACCCGCTCCAAATCCTGAGTCAACCATACAACAGAAAAGTTATGTACAACATACTAACTTATTGACAAATCTGAGAGTCAGTTGTGTATCTTCATTGTACAGTACATATATTGAGCTGATTTTTTTGTTTTTTCAGTGTAAGCAGTGACACACTTTTGAAAGTGAATTTGACTAGTTAAGCCTTGTCCATATTATACATGGAGTTATGAACCTTTGTTTATATGACTGACTTTGGTGAGTCATATTATGACTTCAGGATGTTGTCCATCTGATGGCCCTCTCTGTCCGTATAAATTTCAAGCTACATCTCCAGTTCACCTGAAATCATTTAGAACATCATCACAGAGAACTATTTGTTCAGCCCTGGGAAAATGGACATATGTGTTGTGTATCCTATGATCATAAGAAACTGCCATGTCATCAAGAAAAATTACCACAGCCTGCTAAACTTCACTTGTTCGAGAACTTACACCATACATTCTGTTTTATTGCTTAGCAGACATCCTTCAAATAACCCAACCTTACTAGAAAATTCCATAAGTAAGGCAGTACAGAAACCTGTTTTTTTTATTCTGAATAGTGAAAAAATAGGAAATTCCAAGAAATTAACTTCAACATAAATACAAGAAAGAAATCTAAATAAAATGTGTTCTTTTTTCATTTTTGGAGGATTCCCTCAACCAACATGTTATTGATAATGGGCATTTACATCTGCAGCTTTTGTTCAGAAGTTTTGAATGTAACTAAGTGCAGTGTTTTTTACATATACCATAGGTGTATTCATAAAGGGTCCTTAGAAATGTGTCCCAAGTCTGTTAAAATCATGAAAAGAGGCACACATGTATGCATGTGGGCGAATCATTTTGCACTATCCATATCATTGCAAAATGGTGCTGATGAGAATGTATATAATGAAAGCCTTTCAGGGAACTAGAAGTCCACTGTGTTTATGGTGTAATGACTCATCATAACAAGATGTATTCAAGTGTTCCAGTCTTTCTAACACGCTTATCTAGATTTACAAGGATGATGTGGTGAAATGTAATGCGGGAAGTGGTTGCTGTCAAACTTCCTGTTTCAAACCCAAACCGGTAGTTTACATTGTGTGCATTTACAACACACTGGAACTCCTCGGCATGTTTGAGTGACCCATTTCCTTGTATCTATTTCAGATGCTTGTTTGAGATGTCAGTCAGAAAACAAACAGGATGACTGTGTGGGTAGGTACTTGTACATTAATTGTATGGTATGAGGCGAGTGAGTGGCGTGCTGTGTTAACCAATAACTAGATGTGTTAATTACTGTACTCAAACGCAGATTTCATGTATGACTAAGTTACTTATTTTATTTAACCTTATTCTGAGAATTCCGTTGATGTTATGAAGGTGTGTTATTTTTTTATTTAAGGATCATATGCTAATGAAAAAATTAAATGGAGTTTAATCAAAAATATTATAAATATTTTAATACCTTGACATTTGTTTCTGAAAATTTTTTGCCCAAGGAAATTCAGTACTCGTTACTATTTCAGCTGGGACTTTATCATCATGATGGTTTGTTGGGTAGCTGAAGATGCCCTGCTTTGCCATCATATTAGTGAAACACCTGGGAATAAAATGAGGAAATGTTTCTAGAAATGCTTCTAGAGGCTCAGGTTTTAGTACACAAGCTACAAATGAATGAACACCACTTTACTTATCTGACTAGATAAACTCTTTTGTACTAAGTACATTGTACTCTCTACCCATGTGTTTCTAACGGTACCAAGTATGTATTCTGCCTGTTTCAGTGGTGTGGGGAGAGTGTAACCATTCCTTTCACAACTGCTGTATGTCTCTGTGGGTGAAGCAGAACAACAGGTGCCCTCTGTGTCAGCAAGAGTGGCTCGTGCAGAAGATAGGCAAGTGAGGACAGCTGAGACAGGAGGACTGGCTGGCAAGCTGAGTGGATTGGGGACACGAATGGAGGTTCAGGTTGCCCAGTTGGCTGTGAATCGATGCCCAAATGTTCACAGTCCCATTGTACTTGGTAACAGCATGTGGCGAGGTGGGCCCAAATGTTGGCTATTCGGGAATGACTTGTGGAAGCTTCAAATTGGTATGAACATGTCTTCAGCATGATATGAAGATGTCCAGATGGAACAGAGACAAGTTGGGTTAACATAGCAGACATGTGATTTGGAGTTTTCTGTTCTGGATTGAAATTCTTTCGCGTATTGCATCATGAACAAATAATCAATCCATCCATCCATGATTGTACTGTACTTGCCTTTTTGTGCATGCACCGAATCAGCTGAAAAAGAGCTACACCTGTAGGACGTTGATGGCTAACTACACGGCGGTGATATCATTATTGACCCACTCATGTAAACATGGTAAATAACATGTATCTGTTACTTAACAAGACGTTTCCGAGCTGTGTGTGTGAAAACAGACTTGTTTTCGGTAGGCTGTGTTCCTCTGTTAGGCAGTTTCTACAGACCTATCACGGAGTTCCAAGAATTATCAGTGGAATGTTGGACTTAACGTGAAGTTAAATTATTTGACAAACTTGAAATATTTTTTCACATTTTGTCAAAATAACGTGCAATTTGCAGCATGAAAGATTTTAGAAGGTTAAACGGCCAGCTGAGATTGTGTGTCATTATGTGGTATTGTGGAAACATATTCTATGTTCCAGCTTAAATGATTGGAAATTCTTACGTGTCCACATAATCAAGAATAAATTGATTGAACTGAATTGATTATAATATCTTGTCTGACTGTGGTTGGAAGATTTTTTATTTGTAAGTCCAGACCTTGGCCATGCCAAGATAAAGTGCACACTGACTACGCTAAATGTCCTGAAAATATTTCCTTGACTAAGTTGCTCATTTTTGCTCGATTCCACGAGCTCTCAAAGGATGCCGTAAACACTGATGCACCTTCAACCTTAGACGATGGTTAAGATGCTTTGCCTTTCCATTACTAGGACTCAACCTGGACTGGGACAGGGAATTTATGGATTCTCTCGGTCCAAATGTATGCATAGGCCTTTAGTGACAACAAGCACTGGACAACACTCATATGGCCAGTCAACCAATTTAAAATGCATTGAATTGATTCACTGAACATTCGTACGGATATTCCACCAACACAGGTATGTGTCTGTGCCTTGCACATGGCAAAAAATTCTTCAGTAACTTGCCAAAGGTTGCTGGTTTGTCGTGGACACTCAACCCATTAAACTATCATCAGAGGAATGAGAAATGCTTGGGTAAAGGCATTATACAACAATCAAATCAATCAATGTGAGGTTTCGAGTTTTAGAATTGTTCTGAGGGAAAAACTTTGAATGTTCTGTCCATAAATTGATGAAAAATATGCTCTGATAAACTTGTTACTTCAAAAGTTTTGTATCTTTATGGAGTCAACCCTCTTTTCTATGACCCAAGCAGAATATGCCACTGCTGTATTAACCATATTGCTCTGATACACTTGTTACTTCAAAACTTTTGTATCTTTATGCAGTCAACCCTCTTTACTACGACCAAGTAGAATATACCACTGCTGTATTAACCATATTTCTGCAATAGGCAAGCTACATGAAGTAGTGGAATTGAGAGTGGGATCGTATTGTGGATTGATTACTGGCTTTGTTTTATTATGGCTTGACAAAATGCTAATTAGAGAGCAGAAACACTTGAAAAAGCAAGATCTGACCTTGTCGTTTGGGTTGGCCTCAACAGTGTTATGACCTCATGAAATCAGTTTGTATAAAGAACCCGAGTCAATTAAATATGGCTTATTTGTGCCCTCAGACCAATTACTCTTAGAACAAAATTGCATTCACTTAGCTGCTTGTTGATTTCTGTGAAGAAAAGACAACACTAGATCAAATGTATATATGTACTGATAAATAATACTATTCATCGTTCCAAAAACGTCACTTTTCACTATTGTCATGTATGTTAATAGAGGTATTGCGGTTCAAAGTAAGGAAAAACGCCCACATAAAAGAAATCAAATGGGCCGCCACTCTCTCAATTTTCACCAATCAAGAGCGAGATATTTCAACCACCTGAGAAGACATCGGTTTCTGCTGCGATGTCACCCGTACCTAGTTCACCTCTTTGCCATATAGACCCATCTGGATAGCGCAGTTGGTAGAGCGTCTGCTTTCGGATGGGGAGATCTGGGTTCAAACCTGGGTCGGGTCATACCAAAGACAAAAAATGGTATATCCTGCTTCCTCGCTAGGTGTTCAGCAATAAGAGGATAGAGGGTGGACTGGTCGGCCCGGTGTCAGTATAATGTGACTGGGTGAGGGGGCTTGTTGGGTTTCTTCGGCAAGTCGTCTCGGTGAGGCAGCACCAGATAAAAGATACGGTGGAAATCTGTCCTGCACCAAGGAGACACCGCCTTCATATAAGTGAAATATTCTTGAGTAGGGTGTTAAACAATAAGCACTCATTCATTCATTCTTTGCCATATAGAAGTAGTGTTAAATCAGCTGTTGTCGTGATTACGAGACAACTCTGACATACTTAAAAACCACTTTCAACGAGAAAGTGGCAGTGGATTACGTCTGGGAGTAGTTCTCAAGGTCTCGGCCAGAAGATGACAGTGAGTGGCCTTCGATTGTATTAATAAAGGAGACCGTACTTACTCCTTCTCCGCTTATGTATGCATGGACTCCGCTTCTGAAATAACTTTGGTTACATTAGTTGTCTTTTCTTTTAGCGTGTGTGTTGGAAATAGAATGTTTTGTTGTAAAGATCTTGTTGACTTGGCTGTATCCCTTAAGTTCAGGATAGAAGTTGTTGTCATAAAGAGAGCTTACTGCATTGTCATACAACATTCATACCAGTACATTAAGAATATTGTACCAAACCATACAAACCAAATACAGGTATATTATTAATCAGGGGGAAAAAGTAAAAATTACACTAGAATAAAAAAGTCATAGAAATCAGATGGTGTATATGTCACAGGATATATCATTTAACTACATGATCTACACCTACATTCTTTCACAAGCCTGCAAATAGGTGCCTGATATATTATTGAGAACACCCCTTTGGTGAAAGTGGTTTGCTCCAAGAGACCTTTGTTCATGCGGCAGCATACCACAATTACTTTCCCATTTACGTACATGTTAACGTTCAGCCTCACAGCACTGTCCCTAAATCTGCATGCCCTAAACCCTCTAGGCCTCATAATCCTTGTCCCCTGAGAAAACTCCAGTCAAATTCCTGATATGGCATGACTGATGAAATTTTTCACAAATTTGATGAACAGCTGATGTGTCAAACCCATCCAGTGAGCCCTGATTTATCACTACTTTTGCCTTGTGTGCATCCGCCGCCATTTCCTGAAAATCACACAAATTTATCGCTGGAAATGAAAGTTTGAAGCCTCTCCTGTAAAATGACACCACCCAACAAGCAGAAAAAATGGAAAAGGGCAGCCTAGGGGAGCAAAAGAAAATATCACTAAAAATAGAAAGGAAGTAGCTTCCTCTCGACTCAGAAGCATTAACTGTGGTGTGCCACCGTTTTATTTATTACAGGGGACAAGGTGGTAATCCATTTTGTCCAAAGGGTTGTCTTCAAAAATGTCAGGCTCCTACTTGCAGGCTTGCATTACACAAAATCCTGCAGCATTTGATTCAGTACCGGCCAGATAGCCTGATATATACATCAGAACAGCTGAATTATTTACCACTCTAAACTCATTAACGCGTGAAAACATACATGTCAACCAAAGAATGTGAGTTGTATGAGGTATCTATGACAGATTAACCCTATTTATACATTTGATTGGTGTTCTATACTGTACTCAAGAATATTTCACTTATACAACAGCGACCAGCATTGTGGTGGGAGGAAACCAGCCAGAGCCCGGGGGGAACCCACGACCATCCGCAGGTAGCTGGCAGACCTTCCCACATACGGCTGGAGAGGAAGCCGTATGTGGGAAGGTCTGCCAGCTACCTTGGACCAGTCCAGTTCTGAAGTTCATATGTCAAACACAATTTCAGGAGTTTTCCCAGACTGAGAAAATAACTTTTCTTGTCACAGGATAGATTATCTTAATTTTAGAAACTGACAGACAAAAGACAAAAAACAAATAACATCTTGCAGGTTGTGAATATACTGAAGCTATCTTAGTTGTATATATCAAAATGTTTGAGCACATACATGTATGTGAAATAATTATCACACAGACATATCCACACTTTACATTACAAAAGAATACGGCATGCATTTCATGTAATTCAGATCACACAAATGACGGATACATACAATTAGATTATGTAGATATCAAAAGGTTCATTCAATAAATGCGTGTTGAAATGGCAAATACAAAGATCAATATAGTATCTGGAGATGTGGATAAAAACAAGGTCAAGTATAAAGAGTTATATTTATGTAAGGTATTTATGTAAGAAAAGTCAGGTAGGCCCATGGAAATGCCTGTCCCATGACAGGGACCCCCCCTGCCGAGAAATGAGAGTTGAATCCATAGCATCGGAGTTCATTGGTCAAGAGCAAGGGAACTTTGAGCAGACGACAAAAATCACTCACACAAAAATGGCCCTAATATTGGCTTATGCTCGGCGTAATAAAGATCCAAGGTCACACCTGACCTTTTGAGTACAAATAATAATACCTTGCAATGTAGTGTATAATGTGTATATATGTAAATCAGTTCCCCTTATAGGGGCTCATCAGATACCCATTTCATATCCTCACCAAAACCAGACTGCATTCAAAGTATAAAAAAATCATCTAAAAAAAAAAAATAATTAAATAATCATAATAATTAAAAATCAGTGATTGTAAAGCATTCAAACAGTGAACTTGTAGAACACACTGACTGTAATGTTAAAAATGTTGACGACTACTTCTGTCTCATCTTTCACCCCAGGAACGTAGCCAGGGACCCTTAAAGCTTCAAGAAACACCTCAAAAGTCTTCAAGGTGAACTGTCCCAGTTCTATTTTTCACTTTACTTAACTGAATAATATATCTGTGATATTACAAATATGATAAACACAAAAAGAATGCACCTGTTGAGTATTTTTACTTGTTGAAAATAGAAACACATGTATATTTAACTCCAAAAATTCAGAGCAAAAAAATCGAACTTCGCTTACCTGCCTAGTGTGATGCATATACATGGTGTACATGTAGCATTCCCAGTCTCCGAACAAACTGGCTAGTGCATAATTCAGAGTGCTTATTCACCTTGAAATGGTCGTGGCGCAATTGGCAATAATTCATTTTCGACGCATGGTGGGGTCGTATGGGAAGGCACGAAAGCTAATCCCACTATAATTTGGTGTGTGATTACCACATGGATTTCTGCATGAAATGGCTTATCGCAACTGTGACATCATACACTACCGGGGCATCAAGGGCAGATAAGCATGTAGAGAACACCAAGCTTCACAAAACTCTGCCTATCGGTCATGACAAAAGTATTTATTTAACATGTCTGTATTATTCCTTAAATGACTTCGGCAACATGTTTCAGATATCTCTGGGATATACTGTGTCAATTTCTGTGAAAATATTTATCAACCAGGACAGTTCACCTTTAAAACCAACATGCTTTACTTGGTTTCCTGGACTGACACAAAACAGGAAACATTTACTGATCCTTAGAAACACACATTGTAAATATTTGTCTCTCTGAAAGTTTGAAATATTCACATTAAAACAGGTAAGAGTATATGAAGAATTTTGATACAAAAATTTTTATGCCTTATCAGTCATTCTAGGTAAATTAATATGGCCTTGAATTTAACAGTACAAGAATATCTTTCAGTTTGGGCAATGAGAAGAAATAAACAGACGATACGTCAAAATTACATATCTAGTCAGTAGTTTAACGCCCTAAACCCATAGAAAGCACATGACATGCATATACATATGTAAACTCCAACAACAAGGAATATAACCTAAACATGAAGTGTAAATATACATGTAGAAGCAAAATAAAACTAAAATTAAAATTTGTAATAAAAATGGCACTTATACACTAATGTAGTAAATTACATACATTTTCAGCTAACAGCAGTTTTTTCACTCATATTAGTGACACTCTTAGATCACCACAATCCAGATAAACAGACCCATGGTCATTGAAAAAGCAAACCTCAGCTGTAGCCAATAAAAAAGCTTCAGCACATTTCGAGTTAATAACTGAAAACAGTAAAAGTAGAACCGGAAGACCATATGAAAACAACAAGCAGATGTACTGCAGAATTGCTAAACTTGAAAACTCCCTGCCCTAACTGAATTAATTCATATTTTCTTTAGCAGAATAGTCAGGAATCAACAAAAAATACCACTGTTCCTAACAGCTGACTCAGTTATATACGCAAGTGACTCAGTTATGAGCAGCTGATTTCGTAATGAGCAGCTGACTTCGTAATGAGCAGCTGACTCTGTAATGAGCAGCTGACTGTAACGAGCAGCTAAGTGATGAGCAGCTAAGTAATGAGCAAATGACTCAATAATGGGCATATGACTCATTAATGGGCAACTGTACTTTGTAATGAGGAGCTGACTTTGTAATGAGAAGTTGACTGCATAATGAGCAGCTGACTAAGTAATGAGCAGCTGACTCAGGAATGAACAGCTGATTTTGTACTTAACGCACAAGACAGAGAGCTTGTAATCCAACAGGTCAAAAAACTGGTTAGTAGAAAACTCGGCACAAAATGATCTCAGTATAAGCCTTAGTAATATCGATCCTACTAGTTTGTTGGGATAACAATACCATTCTTAACAATGAGTCAACGAAATCAAATCCTACTTAAAAAAACCCTTAAAATTCTGTTTAAATATACATGCAACATACCAAGAGAATGGTTGAATCCATTATTAAAATGGAAAGATAAAACATTCAGCTGTGCATGTCTGTACAACGACTGTGAACCATTTACACATGCTAAAACAACAGGTACTTGTGTCAGTTCAACAAGGCCACATTTTATCAATCTCTGATCATCTAATGCTATTATTAATAAAAAAAAATCAGTGACTTTAAAGTTTTCCCAACAAATGTCCAAATTCCCTGAAGTTTTGCTGAGTGGAGGCCACTGTTTGGGATATACTGGAACAAAAAGAAAAGAAGTTTCCTTGATCTATGTATATGACAGCACTGGTCATGCTTATTCTTATCATCAATAACATGCATGGGGTTAGTCAGAAATGTGAGGGAGGGGTCCAAGCAGCCCTTTTTGTGGCCAATTCCTGGTGTCCACTTTTCATTATTATCTCCCACTTTAGGAGTGCTGATCGCAGGAAGTCCAAATAACTATAAAGCCAACAAGGAAACGCACTTATCTATATTCACCCAGAGCCTACTTTTTTGGTGCTAAGACTTATCCAAAATCTATGCACTGAATTGATGAATGTTACAGGCCACCCTTACAGCAAGTAAGGAAATTTCAGCGGCAATTCAGAGGAATTTTTTCAAGCCTGTCTTCACCTTTACCACATCTCATTTTGGTGTGACACGCAAAGAACAAGGGTAATCAGCCCTGAACTGGCAGCCAAAAAAAGCCTGTTTGACTAAGAGCTTAGAGACATAATTTCTTTTTAAAATTACCTACCTGAGTAGCTGAATATGACTTCTGATTTTATTTTCAAAACAAATTTCTGGCCATTTCAATTTTGATTCCATCTCCTTAAATTATCCCCATATGAATCTATACTTCATTTCCAGCAAAGGGTGAACTGATGCTGCATTCTTGTTTGTTTATTTCCATCATTCTTTGTCATACTGAAGACAATTTCACATCAGCAGAAAAAATATCAGCACACCAATGGCATGAATAGTGTCTGGTTAGACTGGTCAAACATTCATTCCTCACGACATTTGTGACGGATGTTTTGAAACCATACTAGCATCACCTTGTCATTTTACATGTAGATATAGGTGCATATAACCTTCAATATTATGTGATTCACACCACTGTAATCTTTCACTGCAACAGGCAGGCCTCAATGCTGACACCTTGGTAGTGCTGCCTACCTAAATTCACAAATAGTAGACACCAGCCACTCCCCCCTCCCCCCACAGAAAGAATGTGAATAAGGTGGGTATAAAAAATAAATCACCAAAGTCCATGGAAACCAATTTGATAATACACACACATGTACTAGAAAGTTATTCTATTCAAACATTCTATTCAAAAAACTTATACCAATTTTAGCACAGTGAAAACATTATACGTGGAGACCAATTTGATAACACACACACATGTACTACAAAGTTATTCTATTAAAAAATTCTATTTTAGAATGTTATTCTAATCAAAAAATGTATACCAGTTATAGCATAGTGAAACATTATGCATTTGGTTCTTACCTTTAATGTTTGATTTTCTTGTTGGATTTGGTCCCTCTTTCGAAGAACATGAAATCCTGCAAAAGGAGAGCAGACAGCAAAGGTCATACAGACGGCAATGCAGAAATAATTCAAGGACAAACACATGATGATTTCTGTCACAGTCAGTGCTCGAAAAATGTGGTCGCCAACTCACCATCAGCGACAAATTCCAAGGGTATGGCGACTAAATGTAGTGATCTACTTTCCAAGATGGCAAATATTTATTTAACTTACTTGCTTCCGAAAAAATGTAAATTCACCCCATATTTATTGCCAATGCAAGGAGAAATATTTTCGTGTCAGACATTAACTTTCATCAATCACTTCGGTGATCACTTCACAGCGAGAATTTTGCGACTACGTCCGTCAATGACTGGACCCTGGATCAAAATGAAATACATGTATTTCAAACTTACTCTCTGGTTATGGCTCATACCATGTGACTGTTTTGCGTGAAAAGTTAAAAGTTTTAAGTTTAAAGCTCCTGAATAAAAAACAGTGCTGTTATTACAGAAAGAAAGGCTACATAAAGTAGATAAGGGCTTCACCAATGTATCATTTCAAAATATCGTTTTGTTAAATTGCTGAATGTCTGAAACCAGGTCTCAACCACCCGGCAATAAAGAAGTCATATGCAACCATTACTGAAATAACAACACTAGGAACACACAGGAACCACATATTCATGTGCCAGTTGATATCATATTTTTGACCACGCATACATGTCTTACGATATTCTGATTTTCAGTTCTTTTTCATTTTATACCAAAACATTTTCAATGCAAGGCCATGAGCAATTGCATTATGGTGACATCAAACATGACACTCCACCCACTCACAGTATACATGTACTTACACCAGACATGATGACCCACCCAGGCGGAGTACAATGGCGCCAGACACAACACTCCACACAGTTACAGGGACACCAGGCAAGACACCTTACCCACTCAATTAATACAACTGCCGAGTCATAAAGTACCAAACTGGTATGTATGAAGATTTCTGACTTTAACACGTTAGCATGCTTATGGGTGCATGTGTAACCCAATTAGGGACTGAGCCCCAGGGCCACCCACTTTACCGGGTGGACATTCCGTCACCCAGCGACTCCTTACGATGTTTACACTCACAATTAAGAAGACAGCTCCCAGCATGACAGCTTTAATGTTAACATCCAGGTCCATAGGGAAGGAAATGCCAAAGTTGTCCGCATCTGTGAAGTACTCCTTGCCCAGCCCTGACCACTGCTTCGTTATCCTGCCCACTCGACTACTTCCATCCCCGGTCAACACCTGCAAGAAATTCAACTAATAGTTGCTCAATGACTTCTTTAAGATTTTTGTACTATGGTTTGTTTGTTTATTTATTAATTTATCTGACTGGTGTTTTACGCCGTACTCAAGAATATTCCACTTACATGACCAAGGCCAGCATTATGGCGAGAGGAAACCAGGCAGAACCCTGGGTAAACCCATGACCATCTCCAGGTGGCTGGTGGACTTTCTCACTACGACTGGAGAGGAAGCCAGCATGAATTGGACTTGAACTCACAGCGACCCCACTGTTGAGAGGCACGGGGTCATAACACCGCGCGCTAACCCCCTTGGCCACGGAGGTCCCAAAAAACAAATTCTGTCGAGCCGGAATACCATGGGTGGATGAAATCGAAGTCATGGCAGTAAAGTTGACCTATAAAAACCACAGGTAAATCATCGAGAGCTGGATTTGAACATCAAATCCACTTGGTCAAGAGCTTGACACAAGAGCAGCAAGCCAACAAGGACCACTTCATTTGCTATAGGACTATGGCCAGTTCCATGGGAGGAGGAAAATGGAGAGCCCAGAATGAACATCCAAGCCTTGGCAAGTTACTGGCAAACTTTCCCAAATTTCACACAAGTGAGCACCATCAAACACTTCCTGCCACCATGTCCAGAGTGCCTGAAAATTCCATATAAGGAAATAGGATTGAACCCATGCCATGGGTGACAGGCCAATCGAAACGTATTTACAAGTGGCCAAGTTCAACCTGAGTATCAGTGCGCGGCTTTAATTTGAACATAGTTAAAAGATTTGAACACAGTTATTATGTCAGCTACGAAACAAATCTCCTGAGGTATGAAACCGCACATGCTAACCACAGAAACTTACGTCAAATTCCACATCTCCGCACATGTTCCATGTACAGCAGGGCCCGGAGATCTTCAGCACTGTCTTGTCATTCGCATCCCTGATGGAGAATCGTGGGTAACATGGACTGCACTGCTGACGGATGTATCCCACAATGTTACCAGGGGGCGCCTCCACTTCCACTTTCTAGTTAACAACAACAACACGGTACGATCTTAAAACCCGTCTACCTTGAGTAATGAAATTAATCATGATACACACATACATACAGCTACAGTCTAGCCGAACCCTAGAAATTGAAAAACTGAAATTCATGTCCAGTATAACAAGATGTCAACAGAGCAATTACACATACATGTACATGTATATACAAAGGACGTGTAAAACAAAGCCTTTTTTTTCTTGTTTTATTTGGTTTACCTGTGAGACAACTCCAAACAATAAATAACTCATGTCCAGCACAAAGAAATGTACGGAAATGTACTGTTTGTAAGGGTTGAATTGCTGTTCATTTTGAACTACAATTTTCTATTCTCACAACCTAACATAGAAAAGTATGTTTAGTTGCCTCACTGCTTATGCCCCCCAAAAATATGTAGAACTCAGTCTGGCCACAGCTGAGCAACATTCCTACTCTCATGAAGTCCCGTTTGCCATACCACGAACAAAAATATCAAATGTCCACCCTCTAGCCTGTGGTTAAACTACCTAAGTTTGACAGCTGAGCTGTATTTACCTGTACGCAGCAGAAGCAGGATTCACAATTGAACGCTCGGTTCAGACAGATCACCTGTTGACAGATCCCCCCCCCTCCCCCCCGCTCTCCTCCATGCTGTACAACTGATGCTTTACCTGTAGGCAGCAGAAGCAGAAGCAGGATTCACACCTGAACGCTCGGTTCAGACAGATCACCTGTTGACAGATCCCCCCCCTCCCCCCCGCTCTCCTCCATGCTGTACAACTGATGCTTTACCTGTAGGCAGCAGAAGCAGAAGCAGGATTCACACCTGAACGCTCGGTTCAGGCGGATCACCTGTTGACAGGTGTTGTCCATGATTCGCATGTGGAAAGGACGACGTGCACCACAGCAATTACGCACACAGAAATTTGTTTCTGAAAGATTAAACACAAATATTCCTCACACATGGGTGGATAAAAGGCAATGTATTTACAGTAGGCACATTTAATAGTGGAAGCTACAAGTAACTTTAAGATTATCCTGTTCAATCCTGTTACAGTTTAAAATCCAGGAATACATGTATGTGGCAGTGTCTTTATTTCAAAAAAGGCCACTGGTAAACAGGTGCTACATATGCCAGAAGCAAGCTGTTGGTTTGCTACCTCTAATGGAGAAGCAAGTGAACAGGTAAAGGTTATAATACAGGCCCTAGGCATAAGGAACATTTGTCATGTTTGTGGAAAGTGTAAGTTCCTGCGAAGATATGGCCTGGAGAACATGATGTGGACAAGGGAACAGAGAGAGAAATGGACAGACTTTAGGGTGAAGGTCATGACATAACCCACCGACATGTATGACCAAAGCAAGGTCATGGCACACCCTCCAGACCTAGGGAACATTTGTGTAAAACACAAGATTCTGTAAAGTTATCGTTTTTAGGTTGTGGCCCGGACCAAAATTTTAGCATACAGTGCTATGGTGACCTTGACCTTGAACAAATGACCTTGGCTCAAGGTCATGACATACCCTCCTGGCATAAGGAACATTTGTGCAAAGTATAAACTTCTACAAAGTTGTCATTAAAAAGTTATGACCTGGACTAGGCGGTGAAAATTATATGCTATGGTGATCTTGTTTCATGACCTTGAAGCAAGGTCATTAGCTCAACGTCATGAAACACCCTAAGACCTAAGGAACATTTGTGCAAAGCATAAGCTTCTGCAAATATATTGTTTGAAAGTTATGGTCTGGACTAAAATTTTAGGATTATATTTTATGGTGACCTTCACCTTCACCTAATGACCTTGGTTCAAGGTCATGACACACCCTCCTGGCATAAGGAACATTTATGCAAATATAAGCTTCTACAAAGTTGTTTTTAAAAAATTAAGGCCCGGACAAGGCAGTACAGCAGATTGACAATGCCATAACATAACACGTCTGCTCTAAAAGCGGGCGTAGAAAAAAAAGTCTAAGAAATCTTTAGTTTAGCCCCCAAAACAATGACGTAGTTATCAACATAGCTAGTCTGGCACGAATGACTTTCGAAATGGGGCCACAGTCAAGGAGTTTTGTACCCATGTGCATTTACTAGAGGCTGTTCAACCAGACAACACAGGACAACCAACAGCAAGTAAGTCTACGTAAATGAATGTTTTATTGATGCGAACATCAAACTGAGAGAGACACCACTGTGTGTTGGCAAATACGACTGCAGGAAGACGTAAGGATCCAGGGCTTACCCTTTATAGATAATAATCTCTGGGTAACCAGCTAGAGCTAAGTCTATATATACTCTACTTTGCCTTACGTTCTACCTGTTACAATGCACTTTCAGAATCACAGGTCTTAAAATGATACACTTTTGATGCCAACCCTCAAGATTTCTAATACAAATTTAAATAAAACCCATGGTGTAGAAAGCTCTTCTGCACCCCTTTAAGGTGTGGATGAATTGATCAGAATCAAACTAAATTTGTCAGTTTAAACAAAATTTGTCACTGTGGAAACAGAAGTCAAAAAAGAAAATTCTTGGTGAAATACAGTATTTTATTAGAGCCTACATATGTACTTCACAAGGCTAACAGGACCACACACTGTCTCACACACTCGTCTTCTCACAAAGCAGACGGTGTGCATGCCTTGATCTCTTTCATGTCATTGCCAGATCTCTCGCACGCATGTTGAAATGCTGGAAACATCTGAGTGGATATGAGTGCACTGATTCATGGGGTGAGCTTCTGCACCACATGTACAGCAAGGCTATCCATTAACCATGTTTACACAACCAAATGACCCAGTTCTAGATCCGTATTATCTTGAGTACATGTATACGTGCGCATTCCTCTGGTAAATGTGTTCTCCAAATCATTTCACACCTTCGGATTTTCTGCATTAATTTGCACTGAGATGCTTAGTTATCATGTCCTTATTCGTTGAGCGTCATGACATCACGCTGCTTTGGCTTGCAATTATAAAAGTGCAAAATCACGCTGTGTTCATTCCAATATTAATTTACATGTATACAATCATGAACATCTCAGTAGCTAAGCTACGGTTATCAGTTTATAGTGGGCACAAATTTAGGCAGAATTTGAATTCAAGGCATCTCATTTCCAAATTTTAACCTATTTTCCCTATCTCTTCTACGCTAATTCTGTGAGAATAAGGTGTCTCAAAGTCACTGAGACTGAAGACAACACCTTCTCCACCCTTCCTATTTTCAATATCCCTTCGATGCTAATTCTGTCAGAATAAGTTGTCTCAAAGTCACTGACAACAGCTCACCCCCCCCCCCCCCCCCCGTACACACCCACACCTCCGGCTAAAACTATGACAGAGGGTAAAAACAACAGCAATGTCATCAAGGAGAGGAACAGATGCTTTCCTCACCACAGACCAGGAACAATTTAGTCAGATACTATTGATTGATAAATCAAACCAAGCACCTGCAGCTTACAGGTTCATTCAGTTTAGGTTTTCATCAATAAATAACGACAACTTAACGTATGCGTGAACTTCAGCTTGCTAGCTTGCATATCTGCCACTGTTTAGGATTCATCTGTAATAACAGGTCCCATCTGACACATGAATGGTTGCTATGGCCTTATACCGTGAGGTAATTGAGCACAGTACATCAGATGTCCATTTGCCTACCATGCAGAAAAGGGGGTCGATCATAGAGGTTAATTACGAAGTCACAGTACTAGATTTCCAAACTGGCTACCATAAATGTGCAAAATATTTGAATCACAAAACATGTCAAAAAAAAAAAAATATATATATATATATGGAGGCCAATGATTTTAAAGAGCACAATGGCAGCACAAAAGTAAACCAAACATATCAAACACATTTAAAACAACATTTGCACAATGTACTAAATTATACATCCCATTTTATATTATTCTTTTTCACTATCATTATTTTGCAACGTTTACACGCCAAATGACACATATATGTATGATGTCACCAGCTATCAGGTTTGATATGCAAATGATCTTAAACCACTCCTCAATCCATATTAGAAAGTTAGGCTCGGAATCATCACAGTCATATACCTAACAGACAGAGATGTGGGCCTGTATATACTCATGTATTTGCCCTAATAATAAACCCCCAAAACGTGAACCTTTAGATGCAAATAAAAATCAAAACATTTCACTTTTGGTCCATAAACATTTTCCCCAAAGGATGAACCTCAAGACACCATTTTAAGATCACTGAAAATTTCAAAATGAGGCAAATGTGACTTAGTCATGGACAAAATTTGAAGTCAAATACAGAACACACCTTAGGTGAAGTTTTAAGTCTACGTCTTCTCAAACTTACACCAACAGTACTGTGTCTTTCTAACTCTCAGAATATCTGGTCATTCCATCCGTATCCAAAGTTCTTTCAGTGAAAAAATTTCATTTCTTGCTTTGTTTTAACATATTATATTGAATGAAATTCTCTATACAAATTTTGAAATGCACCTTAACCACATTCACATGTAAAATCATGTCAAGCAAAGTGTCTGCATGATACTGGTGTTTTGACGATTACCATGGTGCACCAAGAAAACATCTGACACATAACTGTATTCCTTATTTATTCATATTTAAACAATACAATCATATTTTTCAGAAATTTCAATACTTGGTTACAGTGAAAGCGTTAATAAAAGTGAAACAGTTAATAATAATGAAAACAGTTAATAACATATATCCAAATCTTTGTCTTCCTTGAGACTCTCGCTAAAAGTGTACTGTCAGAGCTAATTATGCCAGGGTGCTGCTGCTGTAAGCTGAGTTAGTGTCATTCTTCAATCTTTTCGCATGTTTACAAGATGTTTATTCAAGCATATTCTGAAGGCATTACTCTGTGCTGACTGATAAAATTATACTTTTTTGTGAAGCCCAGATCCTGGCCAATCCAACTGATGTTTGTTTTGTCTTCAAAACCAAATCAAAAATGTGCATAAATTGCACTGAAATTGCTCTTTCATATGCGAAACAGTTGAGGAATTGGGGTAATATGTCCTCTGGTCTCCAGAGTTAATAATATAGGCCCATCAGCCAAAGAGGTTGTTCTATTTTACTCCCTCTGCAAAATTTGCATGTAGAGACAACACAGCAACTCACCATAGAGCAATTATATCATCAAAAAAAAAAAAAAAACAACTATTTTTTCAGTATCTTCTCATTACAAATTTGTTTACAAAACCAAAATGTATGTTGAATGCATTTATTCTACTGGTCACAAATGAAGAGAAAGATTAATTAATTCGTTTGTCAATACCTCCGCTCCCTTTGGGAGGGGGGAGGGGGGTGGGGTCAGTTGCACTGCTTGTATATTTATTTATTTATTTCATTGGTGTTTTATGCTGTACTCAAGAATACTTCACTTATATCGGGCAGAGCCCGGAGGAAACCCATGACCATCCGCGGGTTACTGGCAGACCTTCCCACGTACGGCCCGCATGAGCTGGGCTTGAACTCACAGCGACCGCATTGGTAGGAGGCTTCGGTCATTGTGCTGCGCTAGCACCCTAAATGACTGAGCCAATGCTTGTATAATCTGAAACCCTGATGTGGCTTCAAGATATTCCCCAGTTTCCAGGATTGAGGGCGTACACATGTAGTTTTGGCATTGGAACCAACTTCATAGGAATGAGACCCACATTCCTGGAATGAGGCCCCATTTCTAGGATTCTGGCCCAGTTTCCAGAACTAAGTTCCAGTTTCTAGGACATAATCCCAGTTTCTAGAACTGAGGTACATTTCCAAGACTGAGCCCCGTTTCTAGGAACGAGGCCCCATTACTCAGCAGTGTGTAGGACTGAGGTCCCATTACTAAAAAGGAGTCAAGGGTTTCTAGGATTGCAGTGGAATCCCCATTTCTAGAACTGAAGCTGCATTTCTAGGACATGCCCAATTTCCAGGGCCAAGGACATAAGCAGACTTACCTTCAGCTGCATAATAAACCCTCTGTCCAATGGAGTTTAGGATTTCATATTTGTTATTGGTTTCAAATCCAGAGAAAACTAAGAGAAAAAAAGAACAAAAAAGAATAGTCCAAATGTCCATGCTCATACCGTGTTTGAATGAATGACTGGTGGCCTATGACCACTGATTGCAGATCTGAGATGGTGATATTCTAGCAGTCCACCTGAGCTAATATGATTACCATATTACAGAAGTTGTCTTACACATAACCAAACATTTCAATGTTCACAATCACGACATTGGCATGTCCTAGCTCCTGTCAGTTTCTTTGCTTCACCTTGGGTGTTAGGAAAAAGTTCTACGTTAGCAGATAATGGCACAGATTCCAGGCCTCACTCAGCACTTGAACTTCCTGACTGCTTAAATTTAACCTTAACAATGCTCTAAGAATACATTCACGTCTAATGGGTAACACTGCCTGACATACACAAGTAACTCCAAGCAGTGTTCATTTCTGTCATGCGCACATGGCTGTTTCTGAATTGTTCTGCTCATAAAACAAAGCGATATGTCACACAAATTTGAGCTAAACAGGTGAAATGACATGTTTTTCCACACAGACTGGAGCTGCCTTATGTAGGGTGGAAATGCTCAACAATCACCCTGTTATGCACACCACAAGAACAGGAAACTTCAAAAAGTGTATTTGGTTTCTAATTTGAAATGTCACCCCTAGTTTAAATAGCTACTATAGTGTGAAAACACCTCTGTCTTAAAAGCACGGTGAAACGATAAAGATTGAGACAGTGGGAAAAGCTTTCCTAAAACTGTGACAACATTGCAATATATTAAAACAGATATTGTACATTTCATCGGAGAATATGGAAACAAAATTTTTCTGTCCTTTTCACTTTGCCTGGTGTGACGTCACACACGAACACGACGTCTCTTATGGCTGATGTGTATCCACAAATGACGTTGTTCTTGCAAACGTTTTTGATGTCATCCCTGCCTAATTGCCTCACTCGACGTCACATCTTCCTGATTAGACGTCATATAAAGAATACCATCACGTCACATCAGGAAAATTTTACGGACGCAGAGGAAGATTTTGTATTTTAAGGAATGTTGAGTGGAATGGGTTAAATAGTGTTTTTCGTCAAAAATCCTTTTGAACCATGGTGTTAGGTTTGGCCCATAGAATTTCTTTCATATAAGTTTAATATTTCTATGTATTTTGTATTCTGACCACAGTCGTACTTTAATATCACAGCCTTAGTACTAGAGTCATACTCCTACCTTCCAGAATCTCGGTTTTCTGTTTGACCAGCAGTTGGTCTATCTGACTAAGGTACTCAAGCCCTGGGGGACAGTTGGGGGGAGGGGCATGGGGCATGGCCATCCAACCTGGGCCCACTGGACCCCCTGGCACAGCTGGCATGCCAGGTTGATATGGCTGGACTGAAAACAGAAACCAATATGATGTTATTACATGTGTAACAGATAATACAAAGACAATTTCCCGTCCGATAAATTAATTGTTGTATTTCCCGCTGTATTATTCTAGCTATCTTTCTTGTAAACTGTTAACATTTTTAATGTACTTAACATAGAAATCTCTAGGGACCACATTGTCCCTCTAAATTATAACTTACTTTTTATAGCTGTACTTGCATTTCATTTATGATGTTTAACCTTAAAAACCTAAAATTTCGTCCATGAAAAAGTTGCTCATTTCTTCCTGATTCTGAGAGTCCTGTTGACTGTAGACAGGCAATTTGTGTTGTTTGGAAGGTACAATGGTACGTGTATATGAGTGAAAAAATGTAAGTTTCAGCTCCAAAAGTAATATTTTAAGGTGTTTATTTTCTTCTAAAAATGGAAAATTGGCATGAAATTTTAGGTCATTTACAATATATATATTTTCCACATTTCTGTCGAAATACTGTATGGGGAGAAACCTCCATCAGCTCCTTTCGTTGTCGGTCAGACTCAATGCTTCATACCACAGAGCTTTCTTCATATGTTTGGCAACACAGGAATAACTTTCTGCAAAAATTACATTTTTAGGAGTAAATAAACGTCATGGAGTCAGGCCTTCGTATTTGAGGCAGCTATCACACTCCCAAACCCAGCGCACTCCAGAAACAAAATCCAGGTGTGCAAATGACACACACCTGAAATAATGAAGTCTGGCGAGTACGAATCTAAGCGTGCAAATCACACTCCTGATCTTCTGCAAGGGGTGTGATAATCACACTCCTGATCTTTTGCAAGGGGTGTGATAATCACACTCCTAATCTTCTGCAAGGGGACTGATAATCACACTCTTGATCTTCTTCAAGAGGAATGATAATCACACTCCTGATCTTCTGCAAGGAGAATGATAATCACACTCCTGATCTTCTGCAAGGAGAATGATAATCACAATCCTGGTCTTCTGCAAGGGGAATGATAATCACAATCCTGATCTTCTGCAAGGGGAATGATAATCACACTCCTGATCTTCTGCAAGGGGAATGATAATCACAATCCTGATCTTCTGCAAGGGGAATGATAATCACACTCTGCCTCAAGAACAAAAACGAAGGCCCATATAGTATTATATCTGGGGCTGAACCTTGTTTTTTTTCCTCAATAACATATCATCCAGCTTGTACCTTTTGAACAAACTTCACATCGCCTCTCTATGGTTCTATTAATCAAAGAACTCTCAGAACAAGGTAAAACATGCAACTTTGCCACGTGCAAAATTTGGGGGTCACTGAGCGTATCAGAAAGATGTAAACCAGACTTACTTGGCTGCATGGTGATAGGCTGGCCTTGACCCTGGTGATAACCTTCCCCAGGGGGGTACTGAGGATTCTGGGGGTAAGGTGGATTCTGTGGATGGGACATTTTCTGGGATATTCTTTATGAAGCACGTTACGTTCAGCTCATGGACCACAACTGCAAAGCAAAAATAAGTAATCACAGTTTACTATGTTTTGCCTAAAATTTTTGTCCGTAAATATGCACTTTCAGGAGATTACAGCCTTGACACCAACATATCAGCTTCCTGGATAACAAATAAAAACCAAATAATAAAAAAAAAAAGCTCTTAACTCTTTTGCGACAGAATATTTAACTCTCTGCTATCTTGGATTCTTCGGCTGTAATACAAGTTCAACCAATACCCACTTCAATGTAGCAACAACCTTGCTCTGCCTGTCGTGCGTGTCAGCACTGAACACTGTATTTCCTCGTATAAATTTTACTTCAGTTTCAGCTGACAACTTTATCCTGATTCAGTCAATCCATGTTAGAGGGCCATAATGATGCATCTATTTTGTTATAACCCACTTTAATGTAGCAACAACCTTTTGAAAGGCATGGAATAATAGTAATTAAGCAAGCCTTTGAGAGTCGCTTGCTCTGCCTGTCATGTGTGTCAGCATTGAACATGAACCACTGTAAGCGGCCAGTTATAACAAAATAGTTGCATCATTATTGCCCTGTAAGATGGATTGACTGAATCAAGATCCAGTTGTCAGCTGAAACTGAAGTAAAATTTATACCAGGAAATACAGTTGCTCACTGTTGTGAGCTGGCTTCATGAGGAAGGGCTAGTACAAAAAACTGAAACCATATCAGCCACTGTCAGGGTCATTTCTGCAATTCTTGTCTATGCATGTATTGAGTGTTCACTAGTCAATCCAATAGTGCGGTCATCTACTGTACAAGGCAAATGAAGTCTTCAAAATCGGCCAGGCTTAGGTCAGAGCGGAAAGGATCCGGTCACAATTAGCGTTCATGGATTTTTCACTTGCATGCACATTATGATAGCCATTATTCTTATGGGTGGAGCCGTAGCGGGAACTGGAGTGCACGAAAGACCCGTCACTTGCCTGCTACCTGACACTCATTTAGATCTTTTGGGCAAAGGGGCCCAATGTCAAATTACACATTGCATGAGCAGGATGCAGTCGGCAAAGTTAGTCCCGTACAATGTGATCATGTGTTTTACAGTTCTGACTTCATTGAAACAAACTGGGAGTCGTATTTCCACAGATCTCAAATGCAGCAAAGTCCAGCTTAATGTAAACAATGACTGTATTTGCCCAAGATCTTGTTCAAACCGACCACCATAATAAATGCTAATAACTATATAAGACATCACGCAATCTCCATTACCCAGTTATCCTCTACAAGCAAAGAGACTGTGCTCGAAGCAGATCAACTCTTCCCTTCTGACACATGTTTACAGTTTCATGCTGGCCATTTAAAACTCTACCCACAATGTATACATGTATAAAACATTTACAAACTCTTAAGAGGTATGTACTTTTCCCCCAGTTAACTGGGAAGGGGGGGGTACATGTAACTCCAGTCACAATGATAGCAAACAGTCATTCTGCAAAATGATTAATTTATTTATTTATTTCATTAGTGTTTTACACTGTATTCAAGAATATTTCACTTATATAATGGCAGCCAGCATTACGGTGTGAGGAAACCAGGTAGAGCCCAACTGAGCCACAGAGGCCAAGCAAAAGGATTAAGTGGGTTCCTTGTTCATGGACTTAGCTCATAAAGGAAACCTGAGGAACAGCACACCCATGGTCTTAACGAAAGTTTGATGAATCCTCCTAGTACATTCACCATGTTGACGTGCTGTAGGAATTATTTGTTTCCTTTGAAATTTTTCTGGCAACGGGCTTAGGTGTCAATAGTTTATTTAGATCACATGAAGTATTTACCATTAAGAAGCTGTCATGTTATTCCCCTCATCTTGTGACATATGCGTGACTTAGCGTGAGCGCCAAAATGTGAACATAGAACAAGCATTTATCAGGAATAAAAGCCCTGATACCTACAACCAGTTCAAATCTTGCTAATCTATCATCATCCCTGTCTGGAAAAGGATAACCTGATTTAGGAAAATCGATTTACACAGTTTTAAGAAGGTAGGCACTGAGCACATTCATCACTGACAGTGTGACACCGAAAAATATAAGTTACTGTAGACAATTAGCGAAAAGAAAATCAACAACCTTCACTTGTGGCGTCATGTTGGTCAATGTCATTTTATCCTTTATTTTAGTACTGTGATAATTAAAATCCATGACATGAAGAAGAAAGTAAAGCAGTTTTAAAGACTAGTCTTGTTATTTTGTTACTGGCTGAAAAACTTTCCTGACGTTCATTGTGAAATATTGGCTCTTCAGTGAATCAACGTCATTCAACCACGCGACAGCAAGCTTAGCTAAACAATCCAGAAAGCTGTGGATATCAAATAATGTTTCCAATCACTGGACTGGCCATGTTTCGATTAGCGGCCAGTTCGCGCTAGAAACAACAACAACAGCTGTCAAAGTCAAGTTTCTCCCGCTGATGTGCAATGAACAACAACAACAACAGCATACTTCGGGTGACAGTGTCAGATTATACACTTCCGTTACGTCTGCCATCATCACTAGACCGACACTGTCACGAGAAATTGACCTGTCAGCCCAAAAAGTCAGCTCTGAGCTGCGAATCGCAGACATGTTTACCTGTTTTCGTGAAAGCGACCAGCCTTGGCGAGCGGACAATGGTTACACACTCCGATGAGGAGAGGCGGTGTGCATTCTTTCTTGTATCGCAAGTGCTTGCATCTCCAGAACGGAAATGGTTCTTGGTAGGACAAGAATGACTGCGCATGAGTAAAACACCTGGCGGTAAATGCAAACTTCACAGAGCACATATTCAGTTCAACCATATCATACATCTCACCCGTCTAGCAATTACTGATTGCAGTCACCTGAGTAGAGTTGAATGGCAATAATTAATATCGAGAAAACAATGATGATGAACTAATAATTCTTATATTTATCGGGGAAATATCAGATTCCTTGCTTTCCACCACCTATAGTATCGACATGCGAAGTCTTTTAAGCCGAAAATCTTCTTTCCAACCCATTTCATGCCGATATGTCGAAATGATGCTAAACTGTTAATAAAGCTGTTGATTGCCAAATCAGGAACCTGGGCAACCGTGTCAATATATCCCCGCGTCAATTTTTGACACAGTGGCAAAAGGGCAGTCAAGTTGAAGTCCACTTCTGGCTGCCTTCATCTCCAGTCAAATTCGACAAATACACAAGTACATGTACGCCTATGTTGCGATTCATTTGGCGTATCACTGTTCCGTTTGTTGCTTGGATTTTTCACCAACAACATATTTGCTTATGAAATTCATAAGAACCACATGTAGGCCTGTGTATGTACATGTATATGTAAAGCCCATCATTCTCATAGGTGAAAGAAGTTTCCAAAAAGTCGGGGGGTGGTGGCAAAAAAAAAGGATTACCACAGCAAACTAGGGGCGCAGTGCGGGCCCTGGAGGTGACATACCAGTACGCATTGTCGCCTATAACTTGGTATTTAAAGCATTTTTTTTTTCTTCTTTTTTGAAGCCATGCAAAGTAGGCCTAAAAAGTATTTCATGGTTGGAATTCATAAAAGTATTTTAAGTTGGATTTAATCTTAAGGATACTAGAAACCCTCCTTCCCCCTTCCCCCACCCCAGGGGTTAATAGAACGTCGTAAAATGTTGTTTGTGCTGCCAATCATTGACGAAACTGTTAAATATTCACATCATGCCTGTGCCTAGGAGGGCAGTTGCGTCAACCCTGCGAGAAAGCCATTAGTCTTCGTCTCAGGCCACGATGAAACCTGACAGATTCTGTGAGCGTAGAGCCCATCAAAGTGTGGGTGACATTTGCATATCGAACCTATCATGACAATCTCTTGTTTTCGAACTGAGTTTGTGAATTGTGCGTGTTTGATGTTAGCAAATCCTGAGAGGAAAAACATTCTAATTTGACAGCACCAACATATACAGCAAATCCCTGACCTTTAGCCTACAAGCTGTAGTACACGACACTCAGCGAAGTTGACCATGGCTATATGCCGCCACACTTACCGTTATACTTCTAAGGTAAAATTACTGATGTTTTCGAAGTTATTTAAGACATTCAGGCCTAGTTCTTAATAATTTGAACAGTGCACTTATAGTCTAGAGGTCACTCCTGATAAATCTGTTCAAGGGAGCTGACTCTTCATAACTACGGTTCATTTTGTGCACAGTATTGTCCCTGTATGGCATTGTAAATTAATGCTCATTGTTTGATTCTTTGTTTATAATTCCGCTGTGAACTTTGTCCTCATTGTTTATTTTTGTTCCTTCCAGCCATTACTGCTTCCCATCCAGAATAAACGGTTCACAAACTAACTGGCGAGTGTTAGGTTTTCGTGATTCAATGTTCATCGTTGCGAGGTTAGCTGTCTGCTATCTTGTTCCGACAAGAGAGGCAGAGCAAGGAAATACTCTACTTTATCTGTCCAAGAGGCGAGGGAGGATGCGTTTTAGGCGACATTGGCAACGAAAATTATGAAGGAAAACTAGGTTAAACCTACGGAAGAGGGAACATCGTATAATTCTTCTATGCAAAATATATACTGGGCAAAATTCATGAAGGCATTTTGAAGTGGATTCAGCTTAAAAGGGCTTATCTTTTACATGGAGAAAACAAATAGCTAAACGGGGTCTACAAATCGTATGCCATGTACGCAGGATTGAATCCGACCCAAACCGCTTTGTGCTTGTTTTTGGGTGAACCACTTGAACTGTAGGCCTACACAGATATGCATTTGTCTCAAAGCATAAAACTTAATGATTTTGTTTCCTCACACGTTCAAATTTTTCGCTACTAAGAGATTTTTAGTGACCCTTCCATATACAACTCGGGGGAAGTGAATCATCGTGAAATGTGAATTGGCTCAAGCAGAAGAAAAATTACCCTTGTTCAATAGGCGAGTATCTGGTACCTCTAGGTCCCGGAAGTTCTGACTTCTTAAACAGCCGGAGACACGTTTTAGCTGATTTTTGGGAACTGAAATTATGATATGAAGCTGGGATAAACTGAACGTCATGCTTGGGGGAACGTTATGTAATTTGTGAGTGGTCAAGCTGGGGCAAATAGGTAAGGGTACAATGGTGACCAAGTGCTCGGAAGGCTTTTACATAGTCAGCAACTTGTTCTAGTTAATTTTGGACGGTCTTTTGCTGATTAAAATTATGACATGAAAAATGCATGTTTTTCCTTTTCGGTGAACGAATATATAATTTTGACATGGTGTTGAAAGTGGAACAATACTACATCACTGCAATAGCAAGACTCGAAATGTTCACTTGTTTACCTCCCTCGGCAGGTAATAATTTCAGATGGCAAGCTGAAAAGAAAGTCACCTGCCGCTGGCGACAGGTAGTAAAAGCGGCTGATATGTGAAAATTCTGGTTGTAGAGCACAGAACGCCATGGTAAATATCACAGATGAGAAACATAAAGGGTATCAATTACGAAATGTGATTTTTCGAACCATGTATGCTCGTGGTTCGTGTTTTGTTGTTATTGCTCTTTTGTATACAGCGCTTGGCTGGATTTGATCGATAATGTCCATCGTCTTCCAAAAGCCGCTGCTTCTCTGTATTCTACAGGTATTTATTTCCTTGGGTTAAATAACCACGACAATAAACTGATTCATTTTGATTTTGAATATTGCAGTAACAAGTCCAAAACGGAAGATTTTTCTTTTAAGCCTCAGTTATCTAAGAGTCCCCACAAGGGCCCCCTTTTTTGCCGCAGCTCCTCCCTGCTGGCATGCAGCTGGGGGCCCCCACAAGAACCTCCTATTTTGGCATATGGAAAAGTACGGTTCGGGCTATTCGAAGACAAAAAAAGGTTGGTCAGGTGTGAAGATAGCCGGTGTTTTTTCCTTCACAGTTTCCATCAAACCTTGGGTTTGAAAGTCATCAATCCCACAATGTCAAGAAAACTTTGGCGGTTAGAAAATATATCCGATTTACCGATTTGGGATCATTGGTGTGATGTCAACTCGAAAGGGCAAGTGCATTTACAAATCAAGGCCGGGCAGTTCACGCATGAACAAAGCTGTTGGGTTTCACCCATTAAACTTCATGCAACACAACATAACCTTGCCTCTCTTTCTCGGGTATAAACGTTGTAGTGACAGTGTAAATTAGGTGCAAGCGGAGGGTGTCAGCTCAGAATTACGTGGGAGCTATCACTTAACTTAGTCCGGAATATACAGTGTATCCATCTTTCTTTTGAGAGTTTTTTGTATTGCAGAGCCCAAATTTCCTGTACAATAAGAAAGTTTGATCCTTCTTATGAAGAGAGAATTCTGTACACATTAATTACATCAACAGAGAGTAGAAGTTGTAACAGATATCTCAATATTGATTTTATGTCACTATATTTGTAAAAAAATCTATCAGGTGGACGGGATTTTGGTTATGCTTCTGTGAATTTGCCCCCTCTGTACAAGATCTGAAAACACTCTAGTGTAAATTGGTGATCTGAATTGGTTAATCTTAATAATAGCAAATGACGAATCCATTATGTACTGTCTTGATATGCATTTTTATGAGGCCCATTATGGAGGCATGAAAAAAATGTGGAGAAATTTCCGGAAGTAGTTTCACCGAAGTACTCAGTGACAGTGCGCTTGTCGAAATTGACCATGTGTTTTGGCCAAATATTAGCTTCCTTTCTTGGTGTTTTCTTCATTGCTTTATTGGGATATATATGCGATGATTATGCATTGATTAGAACTTTCAATCATGTCTTGTGTGGTGCTTTCATTTATTTTCGTTTCAGCTTTATATCCCCAAAGGTCATCGAATGCTCTTGCGGTATTTTGAGGCTGGTAACGGTAAATGTCACATACCACTCGGTACCTTGACTGCCTGTGGTGGCGTGTGTACTGAAAAGATTTACATCATTCAAGATAGCTTGCATGGATGTATTTAACAGTTCCTAATTTTATTTAGGTCTACCTTGCGACAATTGAGCACTTGGGTTGTCATTAAAATAGTGGAAATAAAGAATCATGTGGAAGTTAATTATGAGAAGGCGGGTATGCCATTTGACCTGACCCTTGGGTTACTGCCCAAGAATAACGGACTGGACTAGAGTGAAAACCGGAATAGAAGGGGTGTTAATCCAACTAGATGGACTGGGAGTGTTATTTTATAATTCTGACATTCATCTCAATCCTGAGTCCATCACCCGTTCTCGCCACCTGCTGGTTACTAATGAAAACCCTGATAGACTGTACATAAACTTTTATTTCTTAGCAATCACATCAAAAATAAGCTTCATAGGATGAATTAATAAGACAATAGGATGAGAACATATTTAACATTGTTTTATAAATATTACAAAAAAGCACACAGGTTATGCTTTCATGGTTTCCTAGCAAAGCACACATGCGATTTTTGGCTTGTCTGTCTCTTTGCCTCCTGTTTCATGGTAACTTAAACATTGGTTCTGTGAATATAAGTGCCTGCGGGTATTTGTGTTTGCTATTATAGAATATTAATGAACATATTCTTAGACAAATATTCTGAAACATTTGCAGCTTTGTGGACAGTCTTAATTCAGCTTCACAGGATTTTTAATCTTGAGCGTTACAGAAATATGTGATTCTCCGTTCATTTATTTCATTGGTGTTTTACGCAGGCAGCAAGCATTATGGTGGAAGGAAACCGCACAGAGCCTGAGGGATGTCTGTCTGTAGACCATCCGCAGGTTGCTGGATTTTCGGTTTAGTATACCTGTATATGCTTATTGAAACTGCCCCTTCCCCCTCCTCACAAATCAGGTGTCTGATTCATATTAAATATTTTAACATACGAAATAACTGTTAGCTCTGATGTTGAATGATGAATCTGTAAACTTTTTTAAAAGTTCTAACCTATTTCATTTACGAGTAATTTCTGTACACGTGCATTTCATATGACTATACTATGTTTGTTGATCAGCTGTTTTCTGTGGGGTTTTGTGCATAGCAATAAATTTCCATGACGTTCTGGCATTAGCAGTTGAGTGATTCTGTGCAAGGCCTGAAGTCAGCTGACACTCCTCAACCCACAATGAAGTGGGTAACGGATAGGCACTTTGTGCGAGGAGAAAAATAACGAATTGTCCTGGAAGACAACTGGTCACTAGTTATAAGAAGAATAAAATTAAAAGAAGAACAATAGCCCAATTTCACAGCCCTTGGGCTCTAGTTCTTATACATATTTGTCATATAGATGTTTTATCGTCAAGATCTATGATTTTATTTAATTTAATTTAAGGGGGGATTTGCCGGCGGGCGGGCGGGCAGCTGGGGGTGGAGGGTTAGTGCTTCTCAGGTTTTTTATTTGCACTCCCTGTCAGTCAAATCCTGGCTAACACTGACATTCTTTAGTCATTCATTCACTCAAAAGAAATCTGAAGATGTCTTACAGCAGTTGAGCAATGGAATCAAAACTATTGATGTGAGTGGTCTGATTAATATTCTGAATGGATACATTGGTCATGTCTGCATCAAGATTTTTTGAATGGCATTTGAAATTAAGCTATCAAAAACAAATCACAGGCTGTCTATCCTTTTTTGTGTGTTGTTTATATCAGACTTGCTTATTTTTGCTTATTATTTGGCTTACATAATCGACCTACAAACAAATGTAACACTATTCATAAATAAATTCATCTGATTCAAAGTAAAATTACGAAGATTTACGAAGATCAAAAGGACTTCTTAAACGTATTCAAACCAGCTTTGACTAATAACAGATCTAATTATATTAATTTACTGCAACTGTAAAGATGAAGAGTGTCTCTGGTGGCAGGTTGAGATTTTCGGTGGCAGGTAGGAATTATTTCTAATTTTGAACATTTCTAAACCGTAGTCCTTATCAAGCTCAATCCTTTCAGCACTTCATATGTTTTACCAAGATATTATTATATCACCAGATATCATATCTCAACCAGCAGTAAGTGCATGCCGACATCACCGCATATACGAAGTCCAAGCCTGTGACTGCCTTTATGTCGACAGCCTTCCCATTTCTGCTCATTGATTTATTTATGCATTCGACTGGTGTTTTACACAGCACTAAAGATTATTTCACTTTTATGCGAACATTATGATGGTACGAAACCAGGCAGAGCGCGAGAAAAAACCCCGTACACTCGGTGAGGAATCCAGCATGAGCTGGGCTTGAACTGACAGCCACCATATTGGTGAAAGGTTCCTGGGTCACTTTGCCGTGCTAAAGTGCTGAGCTCTCGGCAACGGATGCCCCCTTCTAATTTAGCGCCAAGTGAGGATGCATATGCATATGAACTGCAATTTTAATATGTTACAAAGCTAAAAATGGTTTCGCGCAAACACTGCTGAAAGTAGGTATGGTTGTGGTCGTCAGTGGAAATCCGGTTTATATGCATACTGGTCGAGGGATAGTCTCTCATTTACCGGATTTGGTTCATCACACCGACAATCAGCCGATTTGTGTGTAGGGAAACAGTAGTTTTGAAAAGACGGTTCCAACCAATTTGCGTATTTGGCTTTTTAGCTTGTCAAACTGGACTTGGTGTCGCACTTCGAAAGATAGCCCTAATTAGCTTGAAATGTTAAGCTTGGAAAGTTATACTTGGGAAGTTAAGCTTGAAAGGTTAATCTTAAAAGAATATGAGCCAAAATTTAATTCCCGTGTTTCAAGCTTTCTGTAACAGCTCTGTTATCATGATTATTCGCCGGCCACGTGGTAAGGCGAGACAGCCTACGTGAGTTCAGTAGGGATGCCATCAGGAGTGCAAAAAGATAAACGAGAGCAGATAGCTTGGGCGCTGGAATGTCGGCAGTTTCTAACTATGGACGGGTGCAGTATGATCTCACCCACAGATCACGAGGTGTCGGGTTCATCAGAGCTGATCAGATAGCGAATCCATTTACTTCAATTAAATTAAACGTTGAGGTCTACTTTCAGCAATTTTTTTTTGCTGCTAAATGTACTGTAACTTTTGTATTTCCACACTGAATACACATAGAGGTGTACTCCATATATATTCACGAAGACCGTAGACATATAGCAATCAGAGGAGCTGATTAGCAGCTAAAAACAAACTGTGACGTCAATACTGTCCAAACACTCAACCATAGCACCTCAGTTTTATTTCCGTCTAAAATGTTCAAAAATCACGAAAGCCATATTTGGAATCAGCGCGAAATGGCCATTTAGATGATGCGTACTGGTTCTGGTTCGGTGTACACTGGTTCGGTACCGACCTTGGAGAGGGAATTTCTCAGCCTCTGTGGAGATCTGGTGACAAGAAGCGGTCGATCACGCTCATAAGACCATTTGCGCAGTCGTATGTGTGTTGAAGACCACTTGCCTTCCACCAGTATAAGGTGCGCATATATATCTGTACGTTACATGTGGCAAAGGTCGTCATAAAGCAACTTGTCAGTGGTTTACGTCGGGTGGCTTAGGCCTGACATTCTGGTTTCCACCACCCACAGAAGTGAGCGCCATCGCATAAGTGTAAAAATGTTGAGTGAGGCGTGAAACAAAAAGCAAATAAATAAATGCAAAAATAAAAATACAGTCATCACCCGAACCCTGCTTAAGCCTCCATAAATCCGTATATGAAAACACTTGTTCCATAGTACAGACAGTTTATTAAAATCTGAAATTGACAATCTTAAACATGGTAAGTAGTTTACAGTAGCTAATATGGAATTCAACTAATCAGACACATAAAATTTTGAATAACAAAGGAAGTGGCTGAATGATTCAAAGAATTAACAAATCGGCACCGAATATGCTCACTGTGAAGACAGCACAAAATGATTAACATGTCAGCAGTGTAAACCGGTGGTGTTGTCGTTCATTAAGCACTATTCTATCTGTAGGACGACGATTAAGTGTGTGAGAAAAAGAGGCATAGTTCTAAACATACGGATAGACAATGCAAAACTGCAATTATAAGTAGCAGTGTTAAGAAGTTAGATAGACCACATGTGAAAGAAGGCTTTAAAACTCTGCCGTCTGGGTCCCCCCTTCCTCGTTCTCTTCTCGAGCATCTTCGAAGTTCTCGTCCACAACGGCGTCTTGGTACTGCTGGTACTCGGACACCAGGTCATTCATGTTAGACTCGGCCTCAGTGAACTCCATCTCGTCCATGCCTTCACCGGTATACCAATGGAGGAAAGCCTTACGCCGGAACATGGCCGTGAACTGCTCGGAGACTCTCTTGAACAGCTCTTGGATGGAGGTGCTGTTGCCAACGAAGGTGGCAGACATCTTCAGACCACGCGGAGGGATGTCGCAGACTGCTGTTTTCACATTATTCGGGATCCATTCCACGAAGTAGGCGCTGTTTTTGTTCTGTACATTAATCATCTGTTCGTCCACTTCCTTCATGGACATACGTCCCCTAAATATGGCTGCCACGGTTAGGTAGCGGCCATGCCGAGGATCACAGGCGGCCATCATGTTCTTGGCGTCAAAAATCTGCTGAGTCAATTCAGGTACGGTCAGGGCCCTGTATTGCTGGCTCCCTCTAGATGTCAAGGGAGCAAACCCAGGCATGAAGAAATGCAGGCGTGGAAATGGCACCATGTTGACGGCTAACTTGCGCAAATCGGCGTTGAGTTGTCCCGGAAAGCGGAGGCAAGTCGTCACGCCGGACATCGTTGCCGATACCAGGTGGTTGAGATCGCCGTATGTGGGCGTGGTCAACTTCAGAGTCCGGAAGCATATGTCGTAGAGAGCCTCGTTGTCGATGCAGAACGTCTCGTCAGTGTTCTCCACGAGTTGGTGGACGGACAGAGTCGCATTGTAGGGCTC
Organism: Acanthopleura granulata; assembly: GCA_016165875.1. Classification (NCBI taxonomy): domain Eukaryota; kingdom Metazoa; phylum Mollusca; class Polyplacophora; order Chitonida; family Chitonidae; genus Acanthopleura; species Acanthopleura granulata. Next base: position 11,306,872 of record JABBOT010000011.1, on the reverse strand, counting down.
CACAACGGTGTCAGACACCTGCAAAAAAGAACAGGATTACCGGTCTTGAAATAGAAAGCAAAAACGAAATATGAAGTTCAGGAAGAGCCGTCTGAAAATACAGTGAAATACATGTACACGACATTCGCATGGCTTTTTATGAACTAATTGCAAATGGAATCTCTTCGATTAGTTTGTGTCAACTGTGTTACTTTTGGAAGCAGCTTGCAACTGGGGCCATAATGTTCAACCTGTGAATACATACTGCAATGAAACATTTTGTCATGGTTTGCCTTTAGGGCTGATATGGATACTTCATATGATTTTATCATTGGGTGTTTTATTTTTTTTATTTATTTGATTGGTGTTTTACACCGTACTCAAGAATATTTCACTTATGTACGGTGGCCAGCATTATTGTGGGAGGAAACTGGGCAGAGCCCGGGGGAAACCCACGACCATCCTCAGGTTACTGGCAGGCCATCCCACATACGGCCGGAGAGGAAGCCAGCATAACCTGGGCTTGAACTCACAGCTACTGCATTGGTGGGAGGCTTCGGTCATTGCGCTGCATTAGCGGGCTAACCGCCTGAGCCACGGAGGCCGCAGGTGTTTTAGACAATATAAACGCAACAAGACAGTGTGTACCTTAGCAGCCAACCACGTGCAGTGTATTACAGATCTGTTCTATGTCATTGTATACTGCATGTGCGTAGCTTACATTGCGTAAATAGGCCCGGGAAAGCCCTCCGCAGCCAAAGTCAGCGTGCTAGCACAGGGCAATGACTCATGAGTCCCTCACTAATGCGATCGCTGTGAGTTTAAGTCCAACTTTGGCTGGCTTCCTCTCCAGTCGTACGTGGGATGGGCTGCTAGTTAGCTGTGGATAACCCGGGGGGTTTTAACGGGCTCTGTCCGGTTTCTTCCCCCCATAATGCTGGCAGCCGTCATATAAGTGAAATATTCTTGAGTACGGCGAAGCTCCAGGTAGCTCCGAAGCTCTTGCACTCATTACGTTGACAGCCCGGAGATACAGGGGCTGTTACTGCAGAATCGTGTAGTAAGTCCAGAGTTCTTGCGCGCTACCTTCTCGATACACATGGCTGGCATGTAACGACAGTTCAGACCCACAGCAACTAGAAAATCACAAACGCGGTGATCTTACCTTCGGCTTTTACCCTCCAATCTGCCTCAAAGTACAAAGCACCATGTTAAAACATCCAAATCCGTCGCCCTGGTCGTTACACTCGCTGTTACTGGGTTATTGTGTGTTGTGGTGAGACAGCGATCCGGATTTGTACGTTTTTGACATAGGGCTTCGTCCATGGAGGCTGGTTGAAGGGTAAAGGGCGAAGGTTAGACCACCGTGTTTGTGGTTTCTAGTTGCTGTGGACCCGAACTGTCGTTACATCTCCGCCATTTGTATCGAGAAGGTAGGGCGCAAGAACTCTGGACTTACTAGCCGATTTTACAACTACTTACAGCCCCTGTAGCTCCGTGCTGTCAATGTCATGAGTGCAAGAGCTTCTGAGCTGCCTGGAGCTAAGTACGGCGTAAGACACCAATTAAATCAATGGGCCGGGGTGAATTTATTGTCCAAGTTCCAGCTTTCTTCGGGGGATTAGGGGTCACCTGTCACACTTAAAGATGTTCACCATACGTGCACCTGTATATCCCTAAATCCGCAGATGTCGCTTGCAAATGTATGCAGCAACGTGTTGATCTAAACATCCCTGGATTCTGCACCTGAAGGCTTCAACCACGCTATATATCGATCTATAACCTACAACTGATGTACATACATGCATGCACTTCTGCATCTTCACGATATACTATAGGCACCCGAAGCGCTCGTCATGTTATTCAGTCCAGGCATGCATGTGTTCTCATGTAATAGCCGAGGGTGTCACCACTCCACTGAGTTCTATCTGCATACGCCAGCTTGAGAAATAGGGTCATAACGGTTCGTCAACTCTACTTGCTGGCCTCCCTTAGCGCTAACACAACTTTACAAGAAAGTGTCTTTCATCTAGTCCAAGGAGATTTAACTTTAAGTTTTAAACTTTAAGTTAAGCCTTGAAAACTAGTTCCTGTGATGAAGGGTTTACGCTATCTCACCAGTAGTATTTGGGCCAGGTATTTGTCTTAGCGCCCTGAGAAGGGAAGAGGGAAAGTACGTGTTAGCATGAAGTGAGGTTTCTGTCCCAATTAGGGGCCATGGACGCCATGTTGCGGTCTGCTTTTAGATGTTGCTTGTCGATTGTTTAAAACGAAACTTAGTGAAAGACAATCAGCAAAATCTTAAGACAAACTACAACGTAAAAATCTACTTATTAATTATTAAATGCTCATGGTGACAGCAAATTTGGAGTAATTCTGGGCTATTGATATCTAATTAATTGCACTTAACTTCACTACATTTTAAAAACCTAATTTTGCCCAAGCCATGGTGCAGGAGTGGGGTGTAAGTAGCTACTTTGAAGCATTACTTAAACAGAACAAGACCACTTGCCAGCTACTTGTATCTACTGACGCCGTTGCTCTGATTTTACTCTGTATGCTACATCTTTCCTTGTCTTTCATATTGCACAAATGGTAGCGTCGCGCAAAATATACATGTGTACCAAACAGAGTAAATGATTTTATGACGTACAGAAAGTGGCTTTATATGTATGCTCTTAGCAATCGCCGTTAGCTAAACACAGCAATAGTCCCCGGGCACAAACATTCGCGTATCTCGATGAAAACTGCTGTTCCCTTTTACTTCCAGGCAACAAACTTCTTTTAAGAAATTATATATACATATGATAATAGAATGAAGCTAATTTAGTAATGAAAAGAGATTTTGTGAATTTGACTTTGAATATATTTTTTTCCGGCCGGCAATCTGAACTATGGTTTGGACACTGCCCCTATACTGCGATTTTACACTATCGAAATAAAAACGCAAGCAAAATGCCAAAATCATGCTAATTATTGGAGAGCACTGATGAAGCAGATCTATGTATACCTTTGGAGAAGGCACCACACTGAAGGTGTTCATGATCCTGTCCGGGTACTCCTCCCTGATTTTGCTGATGATAAGTGTGCCCATGCCCGACCCTGTTCCCCCACCTAGAGAGTGGGTTAGCTGAAACCCCTGCAGACAGTCACATGTCTCCGATTCCTTCCTGATCACGTCCAGCACCGACTGGACCAACTCCGCACCTTCCGTGTAGTGGCCCTTGGCCCAATTGTTTCCGGCTCCGCTTTGGCCAAACACGAAGTTGTCCGGGCGGAAGAGTTGGCCGAATGGACTGGCCCTGACGGAGTCCATGGTACCGGGCTCCAAGTCCACCAGAATGGCGCGGGGAACGTAGTTCCCGTGGACCGCTTCATTGTAGTACACGTTGATCCGTTCCAGTTGAAGGTCCGAATCTCCCTTGTAATCACCCATGGGGTCGATTCCGTGCTCGTCCGAGATCACTTCCCAGAATTTGGCGCCGATCTGATTGCCGCATTGGCCAGCCTGGACATGTACAATTTCACGCATCTTGAGTCAAGTTGAGGGTATCAACTTCTAAGATCTTGTCTGACGTTCGACTCTATTTAAACTGTCCTTGTATGCATACAGGTGCTGTGGTCCCCTGCTTACTATATAGTGTATGACAAGTGTCTTTAGCCTGCTGGTGCACACTTTGTTGTCCAAACCTTGTAGGTTCCAGTTGCAACAGCAGTTCAGGTTTTTACTGGAAATATACCGGATCAACATTGTCTCCAGTGTATGTACCTGTCCAATAAGAGAAAAGCGTTTGTGCACAGCTGGCAGACTTTTGAATAAATACTACATCTGAGCCAGCTGCTTGCAGGGGATGCTTTAGGGCATCTCATCTTGATGCAGAATGAACTTTGGCGCCTGCATATCAATTATCAGGTCGAGACCCTGGCTGGTTCAGTCCGGTGCAGGTGGTGATCGGTGCCTGACTGACGTATGTCGTCACAATGATCGAATCCATTAGTGGAGGTTAATTGGCAGGGATACGCTAATTGCTCTCGAAGGGCTTTTCTTAATAAAAAGTCAGTGTAAAAGACTACAGGATGGAGAGTAAAACCGGAGCAGCGATACTTTGATATACACGGTTAAAAACAATAACTGTGCATTGAAATTTCCGGGAATTGAAAAAAAAATCTGAACGAAAAAAGATTATGAAAGTTATCGAAGGGTTGCCAAGTGGTAATTATTTAAAGCCTAATGTTGCTATGATATCATAAGAACGTCTGACTCATCCACCTAGAACATTCAAAACTGTTGACTGCTTCTCTTGGCATGAATCCGTCCTAATTTTTCATATTTTATATACTTTCTTAGTTCTTTGTTGGTTTATGTTATTTGTCGTTTTAGAAACTGTCCATGCGATTATTTACCCGGAAAAGCTATTTTGGTTGACGGTTTGTCGGTTTCGACACCTGGGTTCAAGCCGTTGCAAACGCTCAAATGTTCACCTTAACAGACAAGACCATTTCATGCATACCACCCCTAACGTTATAAGTACGTAATCGAGTCGTTTGTATGCCTAACGCAGGATTAACACAATGAAAATCGAGTTGGAAGGCACTTACACCGTCAACGAAACACAGTTCGAGCCTTTTGCCCGTACTCGGATACATTTCACGGTGGCTAAACGTTATGTTTCAGGAAGAACCTCGTGTTAGCCTTTCACTTCCAGATCGATGACAGCGCGTGTATCGTTGTGGAGGAGAACGTCCCGTTGACGCCTGTGTTATTGAGAGAAAACGGCTTGGGTACGGATCGGTGATAGTGTGGGGAGGTTTCGCTTTCCGGCACCGCAGTCCTCTTGTTGTTGTTGAAGGCAACTTAAATGCTGTTGGTTCCCGGGAGTAGATTCTCTAGCCTGGTGCAGTTTTGTTCAGTGCAAACCCAGAGATCACATTTCCAGAAGATGATGTCCGCACTCACTCCGCCCGAGTCAGAAGATTATTTCTGCAGAAACCATGCAACACTGATCTGCTCCGATTCGTGGCCTGCATTTTCCCCAGATTTGGCACCCATTGAACAGGTCTGGGACGGAATGGGTCGGTGCATGAGATGGCAAACACACCGAACTCAAAAAGTGGATGAAATAACACGAGACCTTGTCAGGATTTGGAATAAGGTCCCGAACGTAGGCGTCGAAACTCACATTCGTATTCCAACTGTCAACTAAAATGGGCGTCCCGGGTCAATAATCGCAAGATCAGGTTAAAAAAACCTTTTTTTCTCGTCGGGCAGAGCTTCATTGAGAAGGAGACGTACCGCAGTGATCGACAGGCAAGGTCCCGGACACACCCGATGTAAGGCTTGCGTAATATCTTTTTCACCTTCACTCAGTTACTTACCTTGACACTATGCCAGAAATGCAATATCAACAACCAGCTGTGGACTTTTGATGAAATATCAGCTGCTCTTTGGTATGGAAGAGTAGGAAATACAACGGATGTATATAAATGTAAGAAAACATACGGTTATATAGCTCATTTGTTGAGTTAGTGGAGTTGACAAATGGTATCTTATGACGGGTGAAATCCGGCATCTTGTAAATTTAACTCAGTTACGTTTTTATTCTAACTGTTCATATATAGATGCTTGGATACTATGAAATTCGACACCCCCTTGCACGGCTTAAGCAGAATTAGGTAGAAAAATTCCTGATGGATGTTAACTGAAATGTATTAGATGTCACTGTTCTAGAATTATTCAAAAGTCTGTCGATCAAATCTGGCTGTAGGGTGTTATGTATGATTACCTTTAAAAAATGGCTTATTATTACAAATTCTTGTCACTTGTTATTACCGTGTATTAAGATTGCCGACATATTTGTTCACATGTATAGTTCTGACTCACTTCAACGCCATGTCACAGAAACCATGCCATGTTCGAGACTCCGTACAAGAAAACCGTCCAGTATGGTACCTCTGCAATGTCAACGGCTCCCATTCTTTTCCCTGCAGGAGGGTTCTTGAATGAAATTGAACATTGCAGGTATAGCTCGATCCAGTGACAGGTTAGCCTTAGTTGTAGGTCATCCAGTGAAATTTCTGAGCGTAAACCGTCATTTAAATATCTGGTTCAAGTCTGGGACGCACATTTAAGGAGGACACTCTGATAAGTAAGAACAACATCTCCTTTCCTCTGACATTTCACTGCTCGCAACTTGCTTGGGCTGAACTATCCACCAAAGATGCCAGGATCAACCCTGAAGGCATCAAGGGATGACCTTTGGTATAGCGAGCAAGCCTGTCTGACGGAAAGCACCAGAAATGACATAGTGTCTTTACAGTAGACGAGTACCAAGTCCATACTGGCACTGCGGTGTAGGCCCAGCTGCTGTACAAGGTGAAAAACACTCTACATGCAAAAATAACGTACCCTATTTTTTTTTTATTTTAGGACAATTATTATCATAACTTAAAGGTGAAAATAACATTTTTATTCCATTTTTTTTCCGAAAAGTAAAGATATTGACCATGTCAGAAAAATTGTGTACTCTTATAATACAATTATTGGTAGGGAGCCTATTTAAATATTTGTTGGAAAAATGAGTATTGATTTATTTATTGGATTGTTGTTTTACGCCGTACTCATTAATATTTCACTTATGCCACGGCGGCCAGCATTATGGTGGGAGGAAATCGGGCAGAGCCCGGGGGAATCCCACGGCTATCCTCAGGTTGCTGGCAAGCCTTCCCACGTACGATGGGAGATGAAGCTAGCATGAGATGGACTTTACCTCATATCGACCGCATTGGTGGGAGGCTTCTGGGTCTTTGCGCTGCTCTAGCACGCTAATCAACTGATCCACGGAGGCCTCCGAAAAAAAGAGTAGGTCTACCAAGTGTACCAATAATGAAAAATCATAGTAAATACTTAAATATCATCAAAACCACCGTATATGCTGATATAGTGTCGCCCGGTTACAACAGGTTTTGTTCTTGGCCTCGATCAACTTCCCGCTGTGCGTCCGTGGCCGAGGAGGTTATTTGACGTATGCAGTCAAATAACCGAACAGCATCTCATCAATGTCACCGGTCGCTGTGACTCATATAAATCGTGAATAAATGAATCAAGTAAATAAATAAGTATCCCCTCCACGTGGACATGAGGGGAGGCCGCGGTAAAATCGGACGGGGGGGGGAGGGAGGCCGCGGTAAAATCGGACGGGGGGGGGGGGGCAACGCGGTACACTTAACTCCCCTGCATTTGCCGCTAGGGCTGGTGCTCTTTTTAACTTCCACACATAGTTCTTCTCCCGCGGAAAACATATTTGCTTACAGAGGCGAGTTCCATATCGCCGACGACTGTCATCTGACCATGCAACGTAATTATGCCAATCTGTTGTAATATACATAAAATACCTATGTGACGTCATAGGTAACTATGCTAAACTGCAATTGTGTTCGTTTATCACAGTGACCTAGCCCATGCAGCGGCCTTCCGTAACAAGCTATAGGCCAGGGTCTGCAGGCACAGTAGGGTGATAGAAAAAACCACGTGGCTGCTGGGGGGAACTCCGGACGCGTGTCCGGTATTCCCCCAGATGAGCCCGGCATTACCCCAACAATACTATACCTATGTATGAGTGTTATAATTCTGATTTAATCGCACTGCCAGGACTTCTGGTGTTAGGAAAAGTGTCTTGGGCTATCGTTATTGTGTAATAATTTTATAACTTCTTCCAGATGCCACAGTGGACAGTTGGTGAGCTTCGATCTGCAATACGACTTGTGGAATCAAATAGCCTACATTGTCTCTGAGGAACGATGGCGAGTCATATGCCATTCCATGTTCAACACTGCATGATGGTAGGACATTTTCATGCACGCTATGAACCAGGTCATGCAGTCCAACTTGTCCAACTCCTTGTCGAACTGCTAGAGCCAACAACCCATCTTCGGAGGAAAATAACACCCTCGATGTCTAAAATACTGCTGATCAGAAGTTTGTCAAAGTTGGAAACGGGCAACAGGGTAGGGGAAGCTTGCGTTCTGAAATATTGACATATCACTCCTATCAAGAATTCATTAAAGGAAAAGGCGCCGAAAAAGCCAACAGGGAACACCACTGGACCAAGTCAGAATCCATCGCCAAGAAAACGACTGCAGTTGGAAACCACAAAGGGTAGCAACAAAGCGAAAACTGGCAAGACCTCCGTTGGAAGTGAGCGTGAGCACAGCTGTTTATAGGGCAAGATTCTTGTTCAAAGGGAGTAGTTTTGCATCTTTTGTGACGAGAGAAGTCAGGAGCCACTGAGTGAAGACTGGATTATGTGCTTCAGGTGTCACGGACAGGCCCATGAGAACTGCACATATGTCAACGTTCAGGAGCTATCTTAGTGGCTTGTGCTTAAAGAACTGAGCTTTAAAATTCTTTTTTTCCTTCCCTATTTGCAGAAAATGGATAATATTTATTCAGTTGTAGTGACAGTGCATCGTCATTTTTTGTTCAAATCTTCCTGTTGAATTATTTGCGACGATTTTTGTTTTATAAATATGTGACACATATTGAGTGTTATTGGTAAATTTGATAAAATGTATTTGAGAATTTCAAAGTATGTCTGGTACTTCTGGACTACATTTTTCTGACAATTTTACCATTGATTGTACTGGTCGGTATTACCCCATGTTGTAGGTGGTAAAACCGGACACCGCCTCTAAAAATGTTCAAAATAAATGTCTATTGAACAGAAACATTCTTCTAGTTTTCATTAATATGATATTCGGTTTACTTCATGTAATACGCGTGAGTGGCAAAGAATAGCCGAATAATTCAGAGCTAACTGCGTGAGCTGTGTTTAAGTTTTGTTTTCGGTATTGCCCCGGTCTCCCCTATGATCCCTTCGCCAAGGCAGTGCGGTATGAATTGCCACCGTTTTCGGTTCAAGCAAAATTCGTTCCAAGCTTTGTAAAAACACACCGTTCTCATGTTATGCCCCAGTGATTGAGGAAACAGTGACGTGTGGAACACTGAAAATCACAAAAGGGTAAACAGACGGTTTCAGGCAATTTTCAGCTGGCTATAAAATTCCTGCTCTCTAAAAATAACTGCATGTGTATGCCAGGGGTGCACGTGCTTTGACTACTTGAGGTAAACAACGCTGTGTACACAGTCGTTTTCAAAGAGTGTGCTGAAAGCACATTCCGGCAGAGACCATGGAATTTCTTTGGCTACGAGCTGAAATCACCGAAAACTAAAATTCTGTTTAACAATTGCCTTTAATTTTTCCTTCACCAAATGCCAACGAGTGCAGGAAATTCTATTTAAATCCCTGCATTGCTTGCTTGCCTACAGTTGTTGACAGGCCTACAGACACAGAGAAAAACGACGGCTAAAACATGGTGGTCCTCAGGGCAGTGAGCGGCCGGCCCGTGAATTGGTGGTCTAGGGGACATAACTCGCGCTGGAGCAGACAGAGAATATTGCATGGTGATCACATGACGCGAAACGTCAGAACAACATGGAAGCCCACAGAGGACGCATGGTGTCAGCATGGAACGAAGTCAGTTCTGTGTGTTGTTGGAGAACATAAGCTAGTCATGCACTAATCAGTCTGTGTGTTGTGAGTATGACCTTTTAGCCTTTTGGTGCGATAAACATGGTGAACGACGAGTCACTATAAAATGTTCCATCAAGGTGACTCTCGTTGCAGGACTTCTTGTCGTTGTTGTTTCTGACTTGAGGTTGACATCTCTGCTACAGCACTCGGGCACGTTGACCCACCTCTGAGATTTCCATTTTGAAATACAGATTCTACCACGCACATCACTACAATGTGACAACACCCCCTTTTTTTTTTAGCAATTCAGCAATGCTCTAATGGACCTCTGTTAGACAGAGCGGTAGCATACAACGTCTACTTCATTAGGCTAGTAAAACGTATGACTGACTGATTGATCGATCAACAAGAGCTGCTAGTCAAGGTACAACATTACACAGAGCCTCTTATTTATACATATACAGATGCTGGTTTGTATCTCGTCCAGGACAAATATTTCACGAACCTCTGCCCTTCCACATGTATGGAAATACACTGACTCCACAAATTATCCGAAATTACACAAGTTATGCCAAAACCTGCACTAGCAAACCCTCTCTTAAAGAGCCGTTGGAAAATTTGAATCCAGACGTCAAACTGACATCCACCATGTTCATACATCAACCTCAAGGCATACGTGTTGGTATTTGAGTGCCCATGTACTTGAAGATAAGAAAACAGAAAACAAGGGAGCAAAGATCGAAGGAAATTCTCGCCAAAGAGTCCTGCTGGAAGAAGTTTTTGATCAGCCAAGCAGAGTCAGGCTATACCCACTAGTATAACCCCTACGTACCAGAATAGATTTATTTATTTATTTATTTGATTGGTGTTTTACGCCGTACTCTAGAATATTTCACTTATGCGAAGGCGGCCAGCATTATTGTGGGAGGAAACTGGGCAGAGCCCGGGGGAAACCCACGACCATCCGCAGGTAGCTGGCAGACCTTCCCACTTACGGCCGGAGAGGAAGCCTGCATGAGCTGAGCTTGAATTCACAGTGACCGCATTGTTGGGAGGCTTCGGTCATTGCGCTGCGATAGTGTGCTAACCGACTGAGCCACAGAGGCCCCTACCAGAATAGACTATACGTACCAGCATAGCCTACATGTATACCTACTAATATAACATATATGTACCAGAATAGACTTCATGGAGCAATTTCTATAGGGATGCATAGAAGAGGTAAAAATTAGGGAGTTATTTAGGGCAGTATGTGAGGTCTTACCTTTCTTGAACATCACTGTTCTTCCACCAAAATGGTATGCAAGTCTTGGATATCACCTGTGGGAAGGTTAGTGAGGAACCTGACAGATTTGTGTGGCTAAGCACAGGCACTCCAGTGGTCATCCATTTGTAAAACTGACCATCCTCGTATGAATGAAAAAGTCCAGAGTGTGACATCAAAAAAAAAGTCTGAGTGAACATTTATGTAGTGAGTGATTTTGTATTTTTTTTTTCCAGACTGATGCACCCAGCTACATGTATATGTAGTTAGATGATGGTTATACACGGAGCACCAAGATGCTGACAACATTTATCTCTTTGTCATATACTCTTGGCGCTCAGGTTGCCAGGGTGACCAGAAAGTCCTTCAGGAGATGCATATCATCTAACCAGGGGAGACAACTTAGTGACCTGTATCCCAAGCTAACACTGAAGAAGTCTGCCACTGTCAGTGGACTCAATCACCTGATCTCAAAAAAAGAGGTTTGTATAAAAGCCAGTCATTAATGTCAGACAGAGTGACAAGTAGATAAATATTGTTTTCATTGAAACTTGTGTAATGTGGTCAGGAAGAAAAACTCGCAGATGGTGTAAACTGCACCAACCACAGACTGATTGTGCATCCAAGTCAAGCTGAGAAAATTTGTCAAGCACTTGACCAAGGCACTTTGGTTTCCCCAGGCACATGTATGTGCCTTTAATACATGTGTAAAAGTTTCAAACTGAAATATGTGGTACTTAGAATTAACCAGAAAAGTTCAGTAAAAATCAAAATCAATACCTTGTTCTTGGCGATGTGAAGAACATTCATTTCTGAATAATTCTGAGTTTTTCTGGACAAATTTTAGTTTAATGTATCTGTGTTCCAGATTATTTATTGTCTAAATATCTTGTTTATTTTGGTAATTTTTTTTACATATGGATCTGTCAAAATATACATTGGTTGACTGTTAGCCCCCAAAACCAATGTTAAGGTTTTGCAATTCTAAAGTTTGATCAGAGCATTCCAGGTCATTGTTGCCTACAGTCGTCATTGACATCAATGCGACGGTATAGCATCTACTCAACTGAGAGAAATATTCTCACCATCGCTTGATGGCAACTTTGCCATGTAAGAACAGAAATATGTTTTCAAGCCTAGAAATACTTTCGAGTTGGTGTGGGACAACAGGGCAAATCTTTCAGTTATTCATATTATTTTAAAAAAAAATTACAATTTTACTTACATCATGGCAGTATTTGTTCCGTAGCAAGCAGTTGGCCCCTGTTAAAATACTGCTGGGTGCAGAATGTTGACCTTGTCCTCCAGCTTATTTCCAGGCTTGGGCTTTATTAATCAGCTGATGTATTATTTTTATAGTGACAGTGATGTAGCCACTGTATATCCACTAAAGTTTAGTGAGTTTCAAGTGGCCCATTTTGCATGATTTTGATTGATTCTTCCACCTTTAATAAAGGGCCACTTAAGACTTTTTGGTGAAATTTGATGAATTTCTTATCAGCAGAAAACAAGTGTGGGCATCAGAACTATCATTTTAAGGCATTTTGAGCTTCTGAAATAGCATTTTTCCATACTCAGCTTTAAGTGAAATAGAGTATATCAAAAGTTTACAGTGGGTGGGTGCAAGGTTTTTCTAACCAGTTTCTTTTTAGAAACTCAGTTTGAACAGACAAAAAAACTCAATATTTTTTCATCACCATTGTATGAAAAACTCAATTTATTTCATGAAAACTGAACACAAAAATTTGTCTAAAACTAAATTTTCCCAGATCCCATGGGTTTTGATCCTTTTTCTTTTACTGGTACTTAGCTGTGTAAATGACTATTTGTGATTTTGCACAGGTGATGTTCGAGATGCCCGTGAAACCAGAGGACCGTCATGAGCTTCAGAGCAAGCTGGAAACCCTGGAGAGCGTGGGTTGTACCAAAGACCAGATACAGGAGAGTCCAGAGATCCTGCTGCTGACAGAGCGTGAGATTCTGCGGCGCGTGGAGCGGCTCCGGCGCTGCGGGATACCCCAGATCACCGTGATGCTGCTGAAGCTGGGACACATCCGCTCCAAGGCCTTGCTGCAGGAGAAGGCGTCCGCGCTGCAGGCCGCAACAGCCGGGAAAGACACGCTTGCCGCGTCCATGGCAGACAAGCTCCAGTACAACGCGATGGAGTGGCACAGCGCCAGGAAGAAGTACGTGTACCTGCGCCATGTCCGAGATATGCCCTACTTCAACATGAAGGTCGACTACCTGTTCAGCCTCGGCTTTTCGATCAAGGACATCAAACAGAATGTCATGGTCCTGAACAAAAGCTTGGGCTGTATGAAGACTAGGGTCGAGGCCGCCGCCTCTGCAAACGTTCTCCCGATGCTGACGCTTTCCGTCATGAACATGACGGATAAAATGTTCAGCAAGTGGCTACAGACGGCCAAAACGGAGAAACAGGCACTTGGTGAGTTCTCGGACAGGTTTGAAGTGTTTGCGGATTTGTTGGGCGCGTCAGTCGAGGACATCAGGCAGAGTCCTGTGTTCAGAAGGTACAGCCTGCATCGTATGAAGTCTCTGATTAAATTGCTGCTGGACAATGGGCTGAAGAAAGATGACATTCTGTGTCATTCCCACATTCTGATCCGTGGCAGTAAATGCATTCTGCAGAGCATGGAAAGACTGAAGGAGTTAGGTCTTGCGCAACCATCTGTTGTCCAGGTTGTCAACATCATTAATGGGAGACAGGTATCCAAAAGGCAGTCCAAGAAAAACGAACTGGTGATCCTAGCAGAGTTGCTGCAGGCGAATCTTGCACAGTTAGAGCCGCACAGACTCCTGTTGAGCACTACGCTCTTGAAAGGCAAATACACCATCAGGAAATCGGTACAGTACCTTCAGTCTCAAGGCTTCGGCAGTCAGGACATTCTCTGTTGTCCGATTCTGTTGGGACACGACCTGCCCGTGCTAAAATCGTATGTTCAGACTTACAGAGATCACGAGGACTTCAAGAGACTAGAAGTGGTTTTTGGCAACGACAAAGGTAAACTCTTGAATTGGATCCAATACCTGATTGAAAAAGACATCAACTTTTCTTCCCAAGAAGCCATTTCTGAAGAAGATGATGTTGACTGAAATGCACCTCCAGTGTCTGTGTGTGATGTGTGTTTTTAGAACCAACAATTATCATAATTCAAAGGTGGAATTTTCTAAGGATTATGGTGGAGCACTTATCAAAATCACGTTTATAAACAAATGTAGTTTCTCAACCATCATATTCTCCTTAGAGCAGTTACGGTATTGCAATGTATGACAATTATGATAGTTCAAGACTGCAAATAAGTGCCTGACATTTGTGAAAACACCCCTTTGGATGGATTGGTATGACCATGTTGTCCATGTTATATATAATGGACAAAGGTCTGTTGGGCCACACCACTTTCACCTAAGGTGTGTTTTCAAAAATATCAGATACTTATTTGGAGGCTTATAGTTTCAAATTCTACTGTTTCTAATCAACCAGGGTACGCACAAGTACTTTAAATATCTCAAAAGCCATCTTGAAATTTGCTTCAAGCAACTTTTCCTAACCAATACCAGTTCATTTTAACATGACTTCTGTGCAGATATAACCATGGACGGTCAGCTGTGAGGGTAGTACATTGTAGGAAATATCTCTTTGACATGATTGGATTTCTCATGAAGTTTTCCAGTCCAAGTATTCCATCAAAACGATAACTATGGTAAACAGATATCAACTCCAAACCATAGCAGGTGGACTGTGTTTTTGATAATGTATTCAGAAGTCTGTAGCATGCCTAGATTGAAGTTAAGTTGTCCTAGATTATCACACCTTAGTTGCATCAAGCCACTTTGGTAGCAAAAGATCTATTTAAGATGTCAGCTGTTTAGAGAAGACTGGCTGAACTCTTTACTAAGTCATTAAGTGTTGCAGTTTGCTGGAATACTCGAACAAGATGCCAGACAGGGTCTTGGTCTTGTAGACCAACGTTTTTTCTGTAATAATAATTATTGTGTCAATCATGTATGTGTGAAACAAACTGTGACACGCTACAAATGTTACCGTATCCTTTCTGCTGCAGCCTGTCAACTGCATCTGTATAGAACACAGAGTAACTGAAACTGTAATGCTTACTCTAAATGACCTAAAATTTTGTTTTAAATTTTAAAAAAATTTTGAGGAGGGCATTTTTAGAAGCAAAATAACATCATAAAATGTTATTTTTTTTTCTGCTGAAACTTGCAAGTTTCCAGTAGAATATCATCTTGTCCACCAAACAAACCTCAAAATACCTTTCTAAAATCAAACAGAATTCTCAGAATCATGAAAAAAGAATAAATTGTTCATGAACAAAATTTTAGATCACTCAGAGTAGGCCATTGTGCCTGTGAACATGGTGCTCTCCTAGATACGTACATTTCAGTGTCTTTAGTTTGAGGGCATTACTAGATTGAGGATAAGTGTACTATTAATGTAAATACATGCAGTGTGGTGGTCTGAAATGGATGCGGATTTTTGTGTGTGTGCATGATTCCAAGTAATCGTGTCTAGAGATTGCATTAGAAGTTATACTGTATGTCTGTGTGTGGAAAGTTTGAGAAACAAATGTATGCATTTAATACTCTACGGGTGAAAAGTTTCAAATATAAATACACTGTGTCCGTGTTTTGTGCTCAGTGGAAGTAATCAAGGACAGGTAGGCACAGCAATGTTTTGACGACTGTTTACCTGTCATTGATGTACTTACATCAAATGACTTGTCACTTATTACTGTATAACATATATAGCAGTTTACATTACACATGTACCAAGCGTACCTAAGAGCAGGTAAATTCAGGAAAGCGAATTAAAATTGCTGTATTTGTGTCTAAGGTCAGCTCCCGATATGTAATTTCAGAAAGAATATGTATTTTATTAAACTAAAATGGAAATAAAATCAGGCTTAAACAGATTTTGATGTATGTTGTCAATGACCAAAATGGCCAATACACATTGCCCTACATTGACTGAAAAGATGTGTGCAAATATCTGTACACGCAGTCTCTTGAGCAGATGGGTCAAGCATGTTTCAGGATATATTTAACGGTGAACTTCACGAATATCTTGTGCTGATTAAAGTTATGCTTTCACTGAGATTACTCAGCTATCTGTATGTATCAGAGTGAGGTGGTTTACTCTGCAAACATTAGTTTCGGGTGAAATAGTCAAATGAATGGTTAGAATTGTAACTCATTGTAAAGGCTACGAAGAACGTTGCACTTGTGTTTTTTGTTGGGATTTCTGACTTCCAGTACACAGATGTATGTCAATCAGTGACACTGACTCCCAGTCAGTGAGAATGTCCTGGAAGTCAGATCAAACTTGTGGCACTTGTCAAACTAGTCAAAAAACCTTGGCATTTGTAGTTAGAAACATGTATTCATTGGAGCTAGAGAACTGTAACACTTGTAGTCAGAAACTGATGGTAATTGTGTTCAGAAACTGGTGGTAATTGTAGTTAGAAACTCATGGTAATAGTAGTCAGAAACTGGTGGTAATGGTAATCAGAAACTGGCAGCAATTGTAGTCAGAAACTGGTGGTATTTGTAGTCAGAACCTGGCAGCAATTGTAGTCAGAAACTGGTGGTAAATGTTGTTAGAAACTATTGGTAATTGTGGTCAGAAACTGGCGGTAATTATAGTCAGAAACTGGTGGCAGTTGTAATCAGAAACTGGTGTAATTGTAGTTATAAATGAATGGTAATTATAGTCAGAAATTGGTGGTAATTAATCAAGAAATTGGTGGCAATTGTATGTAGAAACTGGTAGTAATTGTAGTCAGAAGTTGGTGGTTAATGGTAGTGAGAAACCCATGGTAATTGTAGTCAGACACTGGTGGTAATTGTTGTTAGAAACTATTGGTAATTGTGGTCAGAAACTGGTGGTAATTATAGTCAGAAACTGGTGGCAGGTGTAATGAGAAACTGGTGGTAATTGTAGTTAGAAACTGGTGGTAATTGTAGTTAGAAACTGGTGGTAATTGTAGTTAGAAACTGGAGGTAATTGTAGTCAGAAACTGGTGGTAATTATAGTTACAAACTCATGGTAATTGTAGCCAGAAACTGGTGGTATTTGTTGTTAGAACCTATTGGCATTTGTAGTCAGAAACTAGTGGTAATTGTAGTTACAAACTCATGGTATTTGTAGCCAGAAACTGGTGGTAATTGTTGTTAGAAACTATTGGTAATTGTGGTCAGAAACTGGTGGCAATTGTAGTTAGAAACTGGTGGTAATTGTAGTTAGAAACTGGTGGTAATTGTAATCAGAAACTGGTGGTAATTGTAGTTAGAAACTGGTGGTAATTGTAGTTAGAAACTGGTGGTAATTGTAGTTACAAACTCATGGTAATTGTAGCCAGAAACTGGTGGCAATTGTAGTCAGAAACTGGTGGTAATTGTAGTTACAAACTCATGGTAATTGTAGCCAGAAACTGGTGGCAATTGTAGTCAGAAACTGGTGGTAATTGTAGTTAGAAACTGGTGGTAATTGTAATCAGAAACTGGTGGTAATTGTCGTTACAAACTCATGGTAATTGTAGCCAGAAACTGGTGGCAATTGTAGTCAGAAACTGGTGGTAATTGTTGGTAGAAACTATTGGCATTTGTAGTCAGAAACTGGTGGTAATTGTCGTTACAAACTCATGGTAATTGTAGCCAGAAACTGGTGGCAATTGTAGTCAGAAACTGGTGGTAATTGTAGTTAGAAACTGGTGGTAATTGTAATCAGAAACTGGTGGTAATTGTAGTAAGAAACTGGTGGTAATTGTAGTTACAAACTCATGGTAATTGTAGCCAGGAATTGTAGTCAGAAACTGGTGGTATATAACTATTGGACATACCCAAGACCTTGAAAATGGCACTTATTGCTGCCTCGCTTGGCACTCAGCGCTGAGAGGTTAGAGCAAGGAAACAGGACTGGTGGCCATGGTGTCTTTCGCATGATGCACCTGTGGGGGCAGCGCTTTGGTGACATGGACTCTCTGCGCCACCACACATCTACATTCTAAGGATTCTTCTTCATTATATGACTGCATATGGGTTTATGCCACGATAAACCCAAGTTTTCATACATACATACATACATATGTAGTCAGAAACATGAAGTGGGTGTACTTAGAAACATATGTCACTTTAGTGAGCAATGCCTCTGGCACTTCTATCCAGAAACAACTTTGGCACTTGTAGTCCAAAAAGTGTTGTATGGTTTAAGTAGTTTAAGTATACTACCTGTAGTAAGAAACCTGTTGCCAGCACCTGTGACAGGTGACACTTTTAGTCACAAACATCATTGGCACTTATGGTTAGCAAGCTGGCTTCCTCTCAGGCTGTGTGTGGGAAGGTCCACCAGCAACCTGTGTATGGTCCTGGGTTTCCCCCAGGCTCTGCCTGGTTTCCTCCCACCATAATGCTGGCCACCAAATTCTAAGTGAAGTATTCTTGAGTAGGGCGTAAAACACCAATCAAATAAATAAATATAGTCAGGAACTTTTGGCATTTGTAATCAGAAACTTAATTGTGGCACATGTAGTCAGAAAGATGGGACACTGACCAGTAATCAAAACCCTGTTGCACATGTAGTCAGAAACCTGACACTTGCAGTGAGAAGCGTGCATGTTTTTCTTATAATAAGAAACATCTGATATGAATAATGAAAAACCTAGCTGTGTGGCACTTCTTGTCAAACACATGTGGCACGTATGGTGAGCAGGAATCCCGAGGCACATATCAAAAGCATGTGGCAGTTGTTATGGAAACGACTAATACCAGGGACCTGTAGTCAGAAACTCATGCTACTTGCAGTCTGTATTGCCTGTAATGCTGTTGATCGCATTTAGATTTTTGAAATATTCAAGGATGATAGTTCATTGTATTTTCCTCTTGCTAAATCAGATGTGTTCTTTTACCTTTGATATACTGTGCATTGAGCATTAGTCCGAGATTGCTGTGAAGCTGGGATTTGCATTAGAAATGATGCTATTTGTAAACGTCTTCAGAGTAAGGGGAGTTAACTGATACGTGAACGGAAAGCCGGAGCTCTTTCGTGAAAGGAGGAAGAAAAGCTTTGGTGGTAAAGTAGCAGAAGAATTTTGTCGGCCAGCCGCTGATGAATTTCGCTTTTGATATCCCTGACATTTCAGCTTGTTTAAGGAGTTGCTACAACAGAAACAATGCAGGATGTCATAAACGCCGTGAAGGGGACTGCACGAGGTGTGGCAGAGTATTGGACGCCAGTTTTAAAGGTAATACGGCGTGGAAGGGTCGATGGTGTAATTTCAGCTGTTGATGCAGGCCCGTGTGATCGCGTGAAGTCTGACAGGTGGGCGGGTACTGTGACCCTTATTATTGACAGAAGCTTCGCGGGATTTTGACCCAATGATCAACGATGCATGGCTAGATAGCAAACACAGCTGGTACCCAATTGTTTTGCCAAATGTCCCTTCGTTATCTTTCAGCGTCTGAGCTTAAACACTGATCCAGCACGATGTGTGACCCGGTAAAACGTGGCTTCAGCCCGATGAGTCAGCGTGAAATGATCCTGAGTTGTCCATGCACCAAAGGAACAGTTGGTTTAAAGTTAAAAATAGCCATATAGGACATTTTGGCATTTAGAATAAACAAACAGCAAGTTGGGTGTGTGTGTGTGTGTGTGTGTATAACACACTGTGAACTTATGTAATATCTTGTATATCCAGGAAGGAGGAAATATAACAGATGGTATAATCACCCCAGTTTTCATTTTATCAAACAATATCTCAACAATTGACTTACCCTGAGCCGATCAGTTATCTCATCATGTGCATTTCCAGCAAACCATTGAGCAATGTAGAAGGCAGCAAATGAAATTTTGTATAAAACTGATTTTATTAACATTAAACTGAAGCAGCTTGAATTTGTTCAATACTGTAACAGTCTGATGTCTTTTGCGTATTTTTAAGTGGATACCACACACATCTAGCACGAGACCACGGTCTAAGGGTGGCTTATATTTACTGACACGCGAGAACTGCTGGCCACCCTTACCCCAAGGGCTATGTGGACCCGTTATAGGTATAATGCTTGCAAGGTGCTACCCCCTTGTTCAGTTCTGCTGCATGTGCATTAGATTCTTCCCGAATACACATAGAGTACCTTAATTTGAAAGGTTGAAATATTTGCGCATATTTTGCCACAGTCGCTAGTTAGAATTACCTCACCATGTTCAAGTAAATCTTAGCCGCAGTAGAAAATAGTCAGCCGGCACATGCTGAAATGCATTTTGAGTCTCTGTCAATGAGGTGTGTATGCACAGCGTCGGTTGACCTGTCTGTGGCATCATATCTAGAAATTTACATTCACAATAAACAAATCTACGCCTTCAGTCCATTTGCATAGAGGTCAACCACGAATGCACATGTGCTAAAAGCACAGCTCACGTGAGCGTAAGTCACTAATGTGCATTTTATTGGATTTACTGGTCATGAAGGTTACAGAATGTGAAAGAAATTAACAGAAGAACAGGGAATGTCGTGGTGAACATAGTTTATCCCAGTTTTACCTGGTTCATGCACATCTTGGTTCATTTTAAACAGATTTTTGTAGCGCAGAGTTTTTTATTTTTAAATTCCACTATTTTAACCTCCATAGCTCCTTGGTTGTGATCCATCCCTAACCCCATGTTAAAAGGTTACAGCCGAGATCCTTGGCTATGCACCCACCTACACCGTATTATTGGACTCGGTATAGCTTTGATCCTGCGCGTCACATTGGCTAGTCTGGTGTCTCATGGGAGAAAAATCACGATCTGAGAAGTGGGTCATCCTGGTTACCAGTGTTGAGAAGTGAAAAAAAGATTTGTAACCTTTTTGGAGTATCAACGCTTGACCATATATTCAAATATTATACACCAGTGTGAAAGCAAATTATCAAGGAACATAGTCATGCAAATGTTATGTGGAAAGGATCTGTGGTTTGGGAGATCTAGGCGATAAAAGGGAGGAAGTACCCCGGCAACCAAACGGTCGCCAGCCACCCACCACATCTATGGGCCTTTTTGGTCTGATGTCTGTATGCAGTACCTGTCATTACATTAAATATGCATACATATGCAGATTGTGTCGAACTAATATAACAGTTGATTTACACCGAGTGTGAAAGCTTCACACCTCTCTGACACTCATATCTTACTCTCACATCGGCAACTCCAGACTTCAGTTTTTTTGACACAAAAAACTGGATAGGGACTCAGGACTTCAGTTTTTTTGACACAACAGAATGGGATAGAGACTTGGGACCTCAGTTTTTTGACAGAAAAAACTGGACCATTTTCCTCACACTTGTGATTTATTTTCCTGGAGTTATCATTGTGTTATTTAAAGAGATCAGAACTTGACAACAGCTGATTGTGGTTTAGAGCTACAAAGGCATTGGTTAAATCTTTGTGATTTGCTCCCTAACAACGCAGTTTGCACTAACTGTAAAATTCAAGCTTGTGGCTGTCTGTCTTTCAACTGTTGACTGAGACTCAGATCTGTTGCAATATTAACATGTTCACATCAGCTGTGAATTTATTCTGCTGGGCAAATACATGTAAGTGAACATTGAGGAGAATCCCAGCAGTGTACCTGTGACCTCCCAGCAGTTGTCTTGGGGTGAGGTAAAAGAGTGGTAGTGGAAGTGGTAGTGGTATAAAAAGTCAAAACAAACTCCAGTAGAATCGACCAGTGGCCTTTGAGATCCACTGGCTTGATTGGTCCTCTTTGATATTAGCTGATCCTTCAGTTAAAAAAAGGAATTTGTGCATCAAACTTTATTTTTTGATAAAATGCATCAAACTTTTCTTTGTGACGACTGTAAGTATTAAAGATCACTTGTAACTGAATTAAAGGTTGAGAAAGCACAAGCAAGTTGAAAGAATACTTGGTTTAGTTATTGACAGGACCAAAATTCCAGTGTCCTTGTACCAGCAGACCAATTTTAGTATCAGAACCCTGGGAAGTTTAGAAGAAAACTTTATGTTTAAACAAATCTGTGGCAGACAAATTATAGTATGAAAGGCCGATCAGTGATGTGTGCTTTTGACTCTGAATATATCTCTCAGTGTACATCGTAGAGGTGTTAGTGTTAAAGTGTTGATATGATATTAATAAGTGTACATCTTCATCTGTGCTTGAATTACAGGAATCTAAGTTCAAGGAAACAGGAGTGATTACTCCAGAAGAGGTATGTTAATTACCAGGAACCATGGCTCTTTCTACACATAGATACATGGAGTTTCAAAAGAGGATATATATGTACATTTGATTTCTGTATTGCAAATTGTACTCATGATTATGTTCCTTACACTTAATACTTGTAGGTTAGTTTTGATTGTTTCATAGTTAACCCTGAAGTCTTGTGGTAACAACAGCCACATGAAATTTGACATCAAGTATTTAATAGTTTGCCAACACAAATCAGTGGAATAAATAAATAAGTACAAAATAGAGTTATATCCACAATTTTCTGTAGAGGCTTTTGATAAACTATTACATCAAGCATCAGTAGAAAAAAATAGCTTTGATGATAATAGCATTATAATAGTTTCCAATCAGGGCAAAGAGTAAATTTACATCTGAATGGATTCTTAAGAAAGAAAGTAATGTTAGGATGTAAAACAATGAAAACTGAGTGTTAAAATGTAATAATAATAATTCTGCCTCTCTGATGTTTTGGAAAGGAACATTGAACAAGATCCAATATAGATTACAGAACACTTCAGAGCCACAGACAGGAACGACTGGTTTATATGTATTTACTGGTTTGTGTTTCAGTTTGTGGCTGCAGGAGATCACCTTGTTCATCACTGTCCCACCTGGCAGTGGGCCGCAGGCGATGAAACCAAAACAAAACCATACCTCCCTAAAGATAAACAGTTCCTCATCACTAGAAATGGTAGGTGGTTATGTTAATATCACCCAAGTTTTAAGTGTCAAATGGTTGAAATCTTCACTTGTAAAAAGAGTTTTGCCTATAATATTAATGCCTTTAGTTTGTACCAGTAAGTCAGAGAGATCTTTCCTCTTTGTCAGTCAGAGGCTTTCTTTTGCCTTCTTACATTCTGCTACCGTTTTTTTTTCTTGCCTTTCTCTTCGTGTTAATCACTCTCACAGTGCTACAACTCAAATGTAACCTTAATGGCTTGAAACTGTAATCATTCGTTCATTCATTCTGTTGTCTTCCCTGTTGTGGTGCCGTAAAAATGCAGTGAATTGCACATGTGCTGTCTAAGCTTTAGAGAGTATTTTAATGATGTTCCATATTACCATTTGAAACATGTCACATATGTATACAGGATGATGCGTATAGATGTGGATTAATTTTAATTTTTACATTTCCAGTAAGTTACAACTTTCATTGGAAAAAAAAAGAGCATGTATAAGAGTGTGGTGTTTTTCGTGGGTAGTTGGTAGTTTAACAAACCTTGGCATATGTCTCTGGTTTGATGACTGTAATTCAGTACCTCTTCCAGTCAACAATTAGTGTTAGAATATTGTTCAGCCATGTATAAATTGTCCTTATTTTACTGTTTCCCAAGCCTTTTGAATCAGAAAATGGGTGAATTTAAGAGCAAATTAATGCTTCCAAATTTCATTGTTGGCTCCCTAAAAATGCGAGGGTCAGTCCCACTTTCTTACATATCTGAGAGAGCCAAATTGTGTATCAGATAAATTGAGAGTTAAAACTTAATATGTGTGCATTATAGTGCCGTGTTACAAGCGTGTCAAGCAGATGGATAACCACCAAGAGGACCAGGAGAAAATAATAGAGGAGGAAGATGAGGATGGAGGATGGGTCGACACACATCATTACGCAGGTACATGTCATGATAGATGCTCACGCATCATTAAATTGGTAATGTAAGGGTGGATATACATGCATCATTAAGCTGTTCATATAATGATAGATGGCTATACATCATTAAGTAGTTAATGTAATGATAGGTGGGGACACATCATTAAGTAGTTAATGTAATGATAGATGGCTATACATCATTCAGTAGTTAATGTAATGATAGGTTGGGACACATCATTAAGTAGTTAATATAATGATAGATGGCTATACATCATTCAGTGGTTAATTTAATGATAGGTGGGGACACATCATTAAGTAGTTAATGTAATGATAGGTGGGGACACATCATTAAGTAGTTAATGTAATGATAGATGGCTATACCTCATTCAGTAGTTAATGTAATGATAGGTGGGGACACATCATTAAGTAGTTAATATAATGATAGATGGCTATACATCATTCAGTGGTTAATTTAATGATAGGTGGGGACACATCATTAAGTAGTTAATATAATGATAGATGGCTATACATCATTCACTGGTTAATGTAATGATAGGTGGGGATACATCATTAAGTAGTTAATGTAATGATAGCTGCACACACATTGAGTAGTTCATGTAGTGATAAATGGATCCGCATCATTAAGTAGTTAATGTAATGATAGATGGATACACATCATTAAGTGGTTAATGTAATGATAGGTGGGGGCACATCATTAAATAGTTAATGTAATGATAGGTGGGACATGTCATTAAGTAGTTAATGTAATGATAGATAGGCATCTATCATTAGGTAGTTCATATAATGATAGATGGATACACATCATTAAGTGGTTAATGTGATGATAGATGGGGACACATCATTAAGTAGTTGATGTAATGAAAGATTCATACACACCATTAAGTAGTTAATGTAATGAAAGATGCGTACACATCATCAAGTGGTTAATGTAATGATAGGTGGATATGCATCATTAAGTAGTTGATGTAATGATAGATACACATACATCATTAAGTAGTGTAATGTAATAAAGATAGGTGGAAACACATCTTTTATATGCAGGTAATATGGTGATGGCACAGATCCAGGGGAACACACACCATTATGAAGGCAATGTACCACTGGTTGGACACACGTGACAGTGGTGGTAATATAAAGGATGGTGGACACAAATCATAATTCTGGGAAATGTAAAAATGGATGAACACATCTACATACAGACAGTGGTAATGTGAAGAGGCTGGGCAGAATCAGCTAGGCTGAATGGTGGACCAGCGAACTGTCAGTCATGCTCCTTTGTGCTGGGCAATGTAAGAATAGATCGAAACATATAATGGGTTTAACAGAACATTGTTGATTTCTGATAATTTCTATAAGTTTATTCTTCCATATTCTTACAGATTCCACGACAACGTCAGTACAGGAGTCAGTAGCAGAAATGACGCTAGATTCAAAAGTAAGTCCAACTCAGTGGTTGTGAAGATGTCAGTGGAATTTCATCATTTGTGTTGCATAATGGTAACATCAGAGATCGTCATACATTTAACCTCATTGTTATGTGGGAGCTTGGAGAAATCATTGTAGGAGCTCAGTAACTGTGTTAATACATGTAATGTGTTATACTCTGTAGGAGCCACAGCCAAGGATCCTACGGGAGCTCATTGACTGTGTTAATACATGTACAACTCAGCTCAGTGATGTGTATTACACTCTCTAGGGACCTGCCCCAGTGACGGGTCCTGCAGGAGCTGAATGACTGT